>CM042388.1:48293062-48655562 GCA_023634145.1 Thymallus thymallus
AAGTAATTGGACTTCGATGCATGAGGTGCATAGCCTTTGTCTTATGTGAGAGCATGCTCCTTTACATAGCAAATACAATATGTTCAAATTATGTAACTGTAGTTTTGTAGCGGAGCGAGGTTCATTTTAATGGTGTAACTAGTTTGTAGCGGAGCGAGGTTTATTTGAATGGTAACGGAGAGTTGTACAATTGATTAAAATAGCACTTTGGGGCTTATGGGTTTCATCAGGACATTGTTGTTAACACTGGACAATCAGAAAGACAGAGGAGGATTAATGTGTTGATGTGACCAGAGATAAAGTTAGTTTATTTATGTATTTAATCTTATATATACCAAGTTTAGTCTCCCTGGTTTATGTTTGTAGTTGGAGTTTAGTTTCAAGAATAACCTCTTGTTTTGTGCCTTCACTTGAAACACTGTAGTCTGTATAACACTGTGCAAAATGCAATACTGTGAACAATTATACTACTTTTGTTTCAACCTTCTGGTCTGAGGAGTAAAGAACAAAATACAAAAAATATAATAATATTTGTTTTACTATTGATATGTCAGATATGAAACTAATAACTCATGTGCATCGAGAGAACAACAATATTTTGTTGTTTTTGTAGTGTGGATTTATTGCTGTCTTTTTAGTAATCTTTTGTGACATTTAGAGATTGATGGTTGTATATTAAGCTACTACTACTGTACTTCAAACACCATATTACTCTACATCGATGAAGTACTTGACTTAAAGCTTGATTATTCAGTATAGAGTGGAAATTGAAGTCCTTAATCTGTCATGCATATCTGAGTAGAGTTGAAGATGGAGAGGACAGGCTAGTCTTGGTGAGAATGGATGGTTTACCCTCATCTCACTCTAACAGTGCGTCACACAGTTCTCTTCATTTGACGTCAGCCCTTTGTCTAGTGCTCTTTCATATCCTGTGAGTAGTGGTTGGAGCTTTGATCAACCACTACCTGACCAAAAAGTAAAGAGCGGTCACTAACTTATTTAATAATTATTAAAAACATTTAATTAATGTATGAGATGTTTAAATAATAAAATTACCACAATAGTGTGATTCTACATTCATGTGTTTAAGAGGCACTGACTGGCAAGTCATGATGATTAGACCTTGATGTCAATTTATCAGAACGTATTATTAGACCTTGATGTCAATTTATCAGAACGTATTATTAGACCTTGATGTCAATTTATCAGAACGTATATTAGGGTATATATAGTACTATAGCCTATAACACGTGCAGTACTCACTGATGGCCACTGAGTGTCTCCCCTGCTACAGTTATAATAATGTGTCACACTTCAGATAGACCGGATTTTCCATCTGTTGATGCTCTATATAGTTTGTTGATAGTATGACCATCTGTTGATAAGCAACTGCTTGCTAGGATTAGATTTAGGTTAAAGGTTAGGGTTAGGGTTAGGATAAAGGTTAGGGTTAGGGTTAGGATAAAGGTTAGGGTTAGAGAGAGTTACACTGAACAAAAAATATAAACAACATGCAACATTTTCAAAGATTTTACTGAGTTACAGTTCATATAAGGAAATCAGTCAATTGAAATGAATTCACCAGCTTCCGGGAATTGTGTACAGATCCTTGTGACATGGGGCCGTGCATTATCATGCTGAAACATGAGGTGATGGTGGAGGATGAATGGCACAACACTGGACCTCAGATCACGTTATCTCTGTGCATTCAAATGGCCATCGATAAAATGTAACTATGCCTGCCCATCCCATAACCCCACCGCCACCATGGGGCTCTCTGTTCACAACGTTGACATCAGCAAACCGCTCGCCCACATGACTACATACACCTACTTGTTGTGTGTATGTACTGACATGTATGTGGAACTGAGAGATGCACACACACACTACATGTTAATGTTTATGACCTGCAGAGAGCTGGGACCAAAGTAACAAAGGCTACCATCAGTAACACACTACGCCGCCAGGGACTCAAATCCTGCAGTGCCAGACGTGTCCCCCTGCTTAAGCCAGTACATGTCCAGCCCTGTCTGAAGTTTGCTAGAGAGCATTTGGATGATCCAGAAGAGGATTGGGAGAATGTCATATGGTCAAATGAAACCAAAATATAACTTTTTGATAAAAGCTCAGAGTTGCATCCAAAGAACACCATACCTACTGTGAAGCATGGGGGTGGAAACATCATGCTTTGGGGCTGTTTTTCTGCAAAGGGACCAGGACGACTGATCCGTGTAAAGGAAAGAATTAATGTGGCCATGTATCGTGAGATTTTGAGTGAAAACCTCCTTCCATCAGCAAGGGCATTGAAGATGAAACGTGGCTGGGTCTTTCAGCATGACAATGATCCCAAACACACCGCCCGGGCAACGAAGGAGTGGCTTCGTAAGAAGCATTTCAAGGTCCTGGAGTGGCCTAGCCAGTCTCCAGATCTCAACCCCATAGAAAATCTTTGAAGGGAGTTGAAAGTCTGTGTTGCCCAGCGACAGCCCCGAAACATCACTGCTCTAGAGGAGATCTGCATGGAGGAATGGGCCAAAATACCAGCAACAGTGTGTGAAAACCTTGTGAAGACTTACAGAAAACGTTTGACCTCTGTCATTGCCAACAAAGGGTATATAACAAAGTATTGAGATAAACTTTTGTTATTGACCAAATACTTATTTTCCACCATAATTTGCAAATAAATTCATAAAAAATCCTACAATGTGATTTTCTGGATTTTTTTTTTTACAGGCCTCTCTCATCTTTTTAAGTGGGAGAACTTGCACAATTGGTGGCTGACTAATTACTTTTTTGCCCCACTGTATGTCCACATCACCAACCAACTACCACGGTCCAAACACACTAAGACAGACGTGAAGTAACACCTATTCCCCCTGAGGGGACTGAAAAGATTTTCCATGGGTCCTCAGATCCTCAAGCTGCACCATCGAGAGCATCCTGACTGGTTGCATAAACACCTGTACATCACTGGGGCCAAGCTTCCTGCCATCCAGGACCTCTATACCAGGCGGTGTCAGAGGAAGGCCCTAAAAATTGCCAAAGACTCCAGCCTCCCTAGTCATAGACTGTTCTCTCTGCTACCGCATGGCAAGCGGTACCGGAGCGCCAAGGTCCAAAAGGCTTCTTAACAGCTTCTACCCCCAGGCCATAAGATTCCTGAACTGCTAATCAAATTGCTACCAGAACCATTTTGCATTGACACTGCTGCTACTCACTGTTTATTATCTATTTATAGTCCCTTTACATGTGTATTTTACCTCAATTACCTCGACTAACCTGTTCCTCCTTACATTGACTCTGTACCGGTACCACCTGTATATAGCCTCCTCACACTGACTCTGTACCGGTACCCCTGTATATAACCTCCTCACATTGACTCTGTACTGGTACCACCTGTATATAGCCTCCTCACATTGACTCTGTACTGGTACCACCTGTATATAGCCTCCTCACATTGACTCTGTACTGGTACCCCTGAATATAGCCTCCTCACATTGACTCTGTACCGGTACCACCTGTATATAGCCTCCTCACATTGACTCTGTACTGGTACCACCTGTATATAGCCTCCTCACATTGACACTGTACTGGTACCCCTGTATATAGCCTCCTAACATTGACTCTGTACCGGTACCACCTGTATATAGCCTCCTCACATTGACTCTGTACTGGTACCCCTGTATATAGCCTCCTCACATTGACTCTGTACCGGTACCACCATCTATCTATCTATCTATCTATCTATCTATCTATCTATCTATCTATCTATCTATCTATCTATCTATCTATCTATCTATCTATCTATCTATCTATCTATCTATCTATCTATCTATCTATCTATCTATCTATCTATCTATCTACAGTGGGGAGAACAAGTATTTGATACACTGCCGATTTTGCAGGTTTTCCTACTTACAAAGCATGTAGAAGTCTGTAATTTTTATCATAGGTACTCTTCAACTGTGAGTGACGGAATCTAAAACAAAAATCCAGAAAATCACATTATATGATTTTTAAGTAATTAATTTGCATTTTATTGCATGACATAAGTAGTTGATACATCAGAAAAGCAGAACTTAATATTTGGTACAGAAACCTTTGTTTGCAATTACAGAGATCATACGTTTCCTGTAGTTCTTGACCAGGTTTGCACACACTGCAGCAGGGATTTTGGCCCACTCCTCCATACAGACCTTCTCCAGATCCTTCAGGTTTCTGGGCTGTCGCTGGGCAATACGGACTTTCAGCTCCCTCCAAAGATTTTCTATTGGGTTCAGGTCTGGAGACTGGCTAGGCCACTCCAGGACCTTGAGATGCTTCTTACGGAGCCACTCCTTAGTTGCCCTGGCTGTGTGTTTCGGGTCGTTGTCATGCTGGAAGACCCAGCCACGACCCATCTTCAATGCTCTTACTGAGGGAAGGAGGTTGTTGGCCAAGATCTCGAGATACATGGCCCCATCCATCCTACCCTCAATACGGTGCAGTCGTCCTGTCCCCTTTGCAGAAAAGCATCCCCAAAGAATGATGTTTCCACCTCCATGCTTCACGGTTGGGATGGTGTTCTTGGGGTTGTACTCATCCTTCTTCTTCCTCCAAACACGGCGAGTGGAGTTTAGACCAACATGACCTTCTCCCATTCCTCCTCTGGATCATCCAGATGGTCATTGGCAAACTTCAGACGGGCCTGGACATGCGCTGGCTTGAGCAGGGGACCTGGCGTGCGCTGCAGGATTTTAATCCATGACGGCGTAGTGTGTTACTAATGGTTTTCTTTGAGACTGTGGTCCCAGCTCTCTTCAGATCATTGACCAGGTCCTGCCATGTAGTTCTGGGCTGATCCCTCACCTTCCTCATGATCATTGATGCCCCACCAGGTGAGATCTTGCATGGTGCCCCAGACCGAGGGAGATTGACCGTCATCTTGAACTTCTTCCATTTTCTAATAATTGCGCCAACAGTTGTTGCCTTCTCACCAAGCTGCTTGCCTATTGTCCTGTAGCCCATCCCAGCCTTGTGCAGGTCTACAATTGAATCCCTGATGTCCTTACACAGCTCTCTGGTCAATAAAATGCAAATTAATTATTTAAAAATCATACAATGTGATTTTCTGGATTTCTGTTTTAGATTCCGTCTCTCACAGTTGAAGTGTACCTATGATAAAAAAAATCGGCAGTGTATCAAATACTTGTTCTCCCCACTGTATCTATCTATAGATACAACTGACAGGATACTAGTATACAGTCCTAAGTGAATGACTACGTAAGTTAGGTCCAAGAAGTACTAGCAATATTGCACGTGATATGATATAACAACTGTACATGAGTATGTATATACAGACCTGAATGAATAAATAGGTCCTGAGTGAATGAGTGATTACAGACCAGAGTTACTCACAGATGGATGCATAATTGTTCAACTAGGTCCTAGCAACAGTTCCAAGGTCTATGTTGCCGACGGCACAGCACACCTGTTGTATTGTTGGTTAGGGCTTGTTAGTAAGCATTTCACTGTAAGGTCTACACCTGTTGTATTGTTGGTTAAGGGCTTGTTAGTAAGCATTTCACTGTAAGGTCTACACCTGTTGTATTGTTGGTTAAGGGCTTGTTAGTAAGCATTTCACTGTAAGGTCTACACCTGTTGTATTGTTGGTTAAGGGCTTGTTAGTAAGCATTTCACTGTAAGGTCTACACCTGTTGTATTGTTGGTTAAGGGCTTGTTAGTAAGCATTTCACTGTAAGGTCTACACCTGTTGTATTGTTGGTTAAGGTCTTGTTAGTCAGCATTTCACTGTAAGGTCTACACCTGTTGTATTGTTGGTTAAGGGCTTGTTAGTAAGCATTTCACTGTAAGGTCTACACCTGTTGTATTCGGCGCATGTGACAAATACAAATTTATTTGATTTAATATATGAAAAATATATATCCATCCCCTTTCTTTCAGTGACATCACTTTAAGAGTAGTTTCCCCATAAAATCATATAACATGCACTGTAGTTGTTGCATTGTAATTGCAATACTGCCAAGATTGCCAGAACATAATCAGACAGGATGCATGGTAGACAAGACTTTTGCTATTTGATTCATATCTGTCAACACCGTCTCCAGATGTACCATTAAATTCCCTATAATTGTTCACTCATTCACTGCATTTTGAATGAGACTCTTAAGAGGGGCTGCCTTGTCCCTCTGGGTGGCAGTGTGAGAGACAGTCCCCTCTCCTTTCACTCAATTCCTATGAAAAGGTTGGCAAGTTCAAACATCTCATAATGAATGAAAGTGTTGTGGATGGATTAGGGCTGTCCTCAACTAAAAACAATTGTGGTCGACCAAGAGTCCAACCAATCGATGTTAGAACTTGTATTTTTCCATACATAGACGTTTTTAATAAAATAAACTATATGTAGGCTACTGAGCTTGTCTGATGCTTTAAGCACACTTTGATTTAATAATTAAAACACACAAATGACTCAAGAGGAAGCTAGAGATCAAGATATTCTAGCCAGAAGACAAAAACTGTTCCCGAGCCACCTCCTCCCGCTGCTGCTGGCCTTCACAGATTCTGCCATTATGCTCCCGAAGTTGCCTGAAGTTTCCGATAATCAGCAACCTCTTCCATTTGGAGTTCCAAGTTATCTTCCGATGTACGGGCCAGTTATGATTTTCACAATAGTTTCATTTAATTTATAATAAAGTCTTCATATCTCAAAATCATTGTCATTTGATTAATAAAATGTATTTCTAAATCTAAATGAAAATTATACAAATCTGAAAGTAACTTCTATTGCCAACTAGTAAAAATAGCCTACATAAAGCCAACCAATGCAAACATTGCAACCTGCAGGTAGAAAATATCCTGATAAAAATGAATCACATTGGCTACGCATGGTCTGTCTGCAAGGAACTTGAAACATTGTATCAACTATCCACTAGGTCCATCCAAAAGCTTGTGCTAACAAACTGGCAACATTGTATAAAATATTGTGGCCCCTCAGAGTTTCCTGCCTCCACCAGTGAGCTCTGGACAGACAGTGGTAATCAGGTAGGCCTATTTTAAGATGTTTCCACCGGATCAGAGCACACATTTTTTTCAAGTGGTTATCGAAAGGGAGAGAGCTGTAAAGATGTTTTAAATAGACTACATTGAGGAACTATTGTCATTCTCAATGGATGTAAAAACAGACTTTGTTTACTTGCTGTTTGAGGTGAAGGAAAATCTTACTTTGAGAAGCTCCACAGCTCATTAGTGGTGTTGAGTTAAGACAATCAGAAATACTATCAGATCCCCAAATGGGCAAATTTATAGGTTAGACTAATCCTACTTCTATATGTAATCAGATGTGGTCCTTACTCAACATTGACAGGAGCTCTCCAAACAAAACACAATGAATACATTGACAACTAAATGGAATTAAATAAACCAAAACTTGTTTCTCACAAGTGTAGCCTAGGATGTGAGCTCCGCAAACAACGAGTCCACTCCGACAATAAGAACTTTAAAACACTGTAATAATAATATATTGAATGCATTAACAGAAATTACGGTGACCAAACAAACATTGTAGATTATAAATTACGTGAATTAACAGTACATCTACTACTGGTGATACTGGTGTGCCATACCCGGGGTCTCCGCAATGGATTAGTCCACTGAGACAAGCGTCAATCAAGACATGTGCAACTGCTCAACTAAAACATTCTCGGTTGACCAACAGCCTGTTGACCAAACAATCAGCCAGTCGACTAAATAGGGTTAGCCCTAGGATGGATCATGGTAAAAACAGGGTTGGATAGGTTACTTTCTCAATGTAATCTGTTACTGTTACTAGTTACCTGTCTAAAATTGTAATCAGTAACGTAACTTTTTGATTACCCAAACTCACTAACGTAATCTGATTACAATAAATGAATGAAATGATCATCCTAGACTTCCACACTGGATCTCTCATTGAAAACTACTGTTTGGAAAATGACATCTCAAAACCGGTTTGTTCTCAACACAATGCACAACGGATATCGTAGAGACGCGTATTAATTACATTTTGTGTTGTCGTCATTAAAAGAATGTGGATATTTGTTAATTGTTGCATCATGGATTATGTCAATATTTCTCTATGCATCGGGTTGACCTTTCAAACTAACAGAAATTAGATTGCCAATAAAGATTGCATTGATTAGAAAATGGAACTAGGAGGTACATGACAAATTACATAACTTGTTATTACAAGGAGTATAAGTGATAACACTGACCATGTTTATCATTCTATCCAAGAGTCATGTGTCGCTCGGATGATTAATCACCAAACACCAGTGATGCCACAATGCTAATTCTTTATCCTGTCTACACCATATGCCTGCTGTTGACATCAACTCTTCTCTGCTTCATACATTCCACAGGGACTTGAATTGTGTACATGTCCCGTCTCCCCTGATACTCATATAGTCCATTTGGAAGTGATAATCTAAACATCCTCCACTCTGCTTTGGAATCTTCATCTTTGATATAGACAACACCTTATCATACATTATGATTCACAAAGCTGCATTACAATGTAATAATAATGCATGTAGCATGTTTTTATCTTTCCTTGAGAAGATACACATAAATCTCAACAGGTTGACCTGACTTTGGGTGCCATAACTATTTACACTGGGGGCCAGAAGTTTGGAATATTACTCATTCAAGGGTTTTTCTTTATTTGCACTATTTTCTACATTGTAGAATAAAAGTGAAGACAGCAAAACTATGACATAACACATATGGGATCATGTAGTAACCAAAAAAGTGTTAAACAAATCAAAATATATTTTAGATTTGAGATTCTTCAAAGTATCCACCCTTTGCCTTGATGATAGCTTTGCACACTCATGGCATTCTCTCAACCAGCTTCATGAGGACCGCCACAGGAATGGAAGACCCAGAAATACCTCTGCTGCAGAGGATAAGTTCATTAGAGTTACCAGCCTCAGATTGCAGCCCAAAGAAATGCTTCACAGAGTTCAAGTAACAGACACATCTCAACATCAACTGTTCAGAGGAGACTGTGTGAATCAGACCTTCATGGTTGAATTGCTGCAAAGAAACCACTACTAAAGGACACCAATAAGAAGAAGAGACTTGCTTGGGCCAAGAAACACGAGCAATAGACATTAGACCGGTGGAAATGTGTCCTTTGGTCTGGAGTCCATATTTGAGATTTTTGGTTCCATCCTCAAACAAATTTAGATGGTTTGGGATGAGTCCGACCACAATGCAGCCAACAAGTGCTCAGCATATGTGGGAACTCCTTCAAGACTGATGGAAAAGCATCCAGGTGAAGCTGGTTGAGAGAATGCCAAGAGTGTGCAAAGCTGTCATCAAGGCAAAGGTGGCTATTTAAAGAATCTCAAATATAAAATATATTGTGATTTGTTTAACACTTTTTTTGGTTACTACATGAATCCATATGTGTTATGTCATAGTTTTGATGTCTTCACTTTTATTCTCTTTGGCTCTGTATTGATCATTTTATCTATATGGCTCCTTGAATATAGCATTCACAAATCCACCTTGGTTATTATTAAATATCTGTTCAATCATAACTTTCCACCCAGCAAACACAAACACAAACTGACAATATGAAAGCTAGCATATGAAGTCATTGGGACCGGGCCTGGCCAGAGAGAATGTTTGAAGATTCCTCTGCCAGAGATAATAAACCTCTCAAAGCAGAAACAGGCCCATTAGCAACAGACCCTTAAGTCCTCTGAGTCCCCTGGTCACAGTGCAGGGACCCTATGTCGAGGGGAAACAAGAAGAGAGGATGGGTTGTTAGTGTGTGGGGGCCATGAGGCCCTGCACTTGCAAGCCAATGCCTAAGCTCACTCTTCTCCCCGCCTCCCTCTCTCTATCCCTCTTCCTCTTTTTATCCCTGAAAGGCCAGCTTGAATCAAAGGCTCCAGCCAGAACCTTTGTTTTCCTTGGAAGCTGTGTAAACACATTAAGTGGCTTTATGAAAGCAGTGGGCTAGATTCTTACACTTGAAACAACGTCAGAGAGACAGTCAGTGATGCCAAATATGTTTTTTTTTTAATGTTTCTCTGTTGACAGAATGATGTACATGCAAAATGTTGCCCCCCTTCACCCTAGAATACTTTGTTATCAATTAATTGTTTAATTTGGTATATCTACAATTGATATGCTCCATATAAAGTGTGGTGCCAGAAGGAGACAGAAAACCAATGTTGTCAACTGATGCTACTCTAGTTGGGAGGACCAACTGTTTAGTAACAAAGATTGTGGCTATGAGAATAAGTTGTTAAAAAAATACTGATTTAGCTAGCTGTTAGCCACTCCTTATGGATCCCTAGGGATAAGATAGCATGTGAGGAGACTGTACAACAGCCCTGCTTCCTGCAAATACCCAGCGGAGTGTCAGGAGAGCACACAATGAATCTGGGTTGAGAGACCCAACAACTCTAAGCACATTATATCCATCATGACCTTGAGAGTAATTCTGGAAAACATAAATCCTGTTTATTGGCCAAGCATAGCATTCGATGTGAAGAATTTTGGGGGAGAAATAGGATTGTCTTGCCTTGCTCCAAAGCACAGTGGGCATCCGTTTAAGATCAAACCCAAAATATCTCTATGTAATTTAACTGCAACAATGCCCTATTACCAAATGCTGTTTCACAAGAAATCAAGCTGACTCCCTTAGTGATGGAGGAGTGCTCCACAGCTCATTGCAGGCCCAGCAGCATACAACCTCGATGATGTTTTCAAAGATACTACTGCTGCTCTCGAGGAATTTCTAAGACACAGTGATAAATCTACAAGTGATGTGTGGGGTTTGCTGGCGAACCAAGGCCACAAATAAACAGCTTCTTGCAGATAGAAATGTTGTTTGTTTTGTTTGGGCAGAAACACCACAATAGAATTAAGGAGGCAGGACAGAGTCCTCTTGCTTTAGCTATGCTTCTTGCTAAGCTTTGCTTTCAATTTAGCTCCAGAGTTTACACCTACTTCCATCCTGTTGTAATCTCACAGGAACCCACCTAATTAATCAAGGCTGCAAAACACATTTATAATGTGGTCAGGCTATGCCTCATATTATCTGTAGCAGAAATACACTGAACTGGGAGCCAAGAAGAAGAGCAACAAGGGAATAGACGGGGGCGTTTGTGTCATTTCCTGCACGAGTGTATCCTTTGTGTGTGTGTGTGATGATGATGATGAAAATAACAGAAAAACAACCTGATGAGGAAACATCTGTCACTCTTTAGATAACATGCTAAATATCTTCCATGACAGGTCACATGATTCATTCATCATTTTTTGGTGGACAAATTATTATTATGTTTGTATTTTACCGCCTCTCTGTAATTCAACCCTGTGCACTCAGGACTGTATTTTAAGGGAATTACTATTATTACCCCAAATGATATCATACACACATTTAGCTATTAAAGTATCTCTTCCTGTCATTTACCTGTACAGTTAATGTAACCATGCAAGTATTCACTTATCTGTAAATATAACTGTATATTTATCTGTACAGCTAATTTAACCATGCAAAATATTAATTTACCTGTTCATTTAACCAGTCTGTCTATTAAGTAAACTATTATTACCCTCGCTCATATCATACGCATTTTTTGCTACTGAAGTATTTCTCTGCCATCGACCGTATAGTATAGTTAACCATCCAACATCCACCAATGTATAGTGTACATATTCAGCCATCCACCCATACTATGTAATGTCTTTTTATAGCTTTTTTTGCACTCCAGACTTCTTGTATTTCTATACTTTTTCATACTGCCGCTCTATGTATCATGTACCGTGTATCTGTCTTTTGTGTACTTTCGTTGTGGCATTTTGCACCTGCCCTGTGTTTTGTTGTAGCTGCTTGACAATGAAATTTCCCCCCCGGGGGATCAATAAAGTATCTATCTATCTATCTATCTATCTATCTATCTATCTATCTATCTATCTATCTATCTATCTATCTATCTATCTATCTATCTCTTTTTCCCCCAATTTCAATCTTGTCTCATCGCTGCATCTCCCCAACGAGCTCAGGAGGCGAAGGTGGAGTCATGTGTCCTCCTACACATGACCCGCCAAACCGTGCTTCTTAACACCCGCCCGCTTAACCCAGAAGCCAGCCGCACCAATGTGTCGGAGGAAACACTGTTCAACTGACGACAAGGTCAGCTTGCAGGCACCCGGCTCGCCACAAGGAGTCGCTAGAGTGCGATGAGCCAAGTAAAGCCCCCCCGGCCAAACCCTCCCCTAACCCGGACAACGCTGGGCCAATTGTGCGCCGCCCCCCATGGGACTTTCGATCACAGCTGGTTGTGACACAGCCTGGGATCGAACCCAGG
This sequence comes from Thymallus thymallus, assembly GCA_023634145.1. Lineage (NCBI taxonomy): Eukaryota > Metazoa > Chordata > Actinopteri > Salmoniformes > Salmonidae > Thymallus > Thymallus thymallus. The sequence goes on from CM042388.1 coordinate 48,305,431, forward strand.
TCAGTTGTGACGCCTCTAGCACTGTGATGCAGTGCCGATTAAGTGAAAAATATGTAATTGTGCACTTGAGCAAGTCACTTAACTCTTGTTACTCTGAATAAGAGTTTCTGCTATGTGACTCAAATAAAAATGTACATTAGGCTTGCTGCTGGGTGAGATTGATAGACCATCCTATGTTTCAGAGAAAATTCTACCATTCTTTCAAAGTCCTACCATTCCTACCAAATCTAATGGAATAATAAAGGAGTTTAGTCATATATGGTAGGTCTACTCGTACTACACTGCTGCAGTCTGTATGGTCCATAATCAGTAGACTGAAGTCTAAAAAGGTCAACAACCTCACTGCTGTTCCCCTTTAAGGAGGTGAGGAATTGTATTTTGGTTATTGTAGTACATAAGTAAGTACTATTATTATTATCTCTCACAATGATATGAAATGTAAGACTTGTAATTGAACACAGTATCATAAGAAATATACACATTTCATATGCATTATATTTGTATCTAATAACGATGTGTTTGGGTGACGATAAATACAAATAGTCCATTATTAAACCACATTTCCCACAATGACCCGCGTTACGAACCGAAGCGTTTTGTCTGCGGACGTGTGTGAAAGATATCCGTAAATGGGGAGTTGGAGAGACATTTGCGGTTGTGTCAGACAGAGTACCCCCTCAGTAAAAATTGTATACGACTTTCTGTTCTTGTTATTTTTATGTGAAGTTTGAATATATATTTCACCGGGTGTAGTCAGTCATTCTCACCGAGAGACGGCAGCAGTATTGTAGCCCAGCCTGCTAACGGCTAACGGCTAACGGCTAGCTACGCGCTTTGTGATGCCTCGCGACAACATGACCTCCCTGGTTCAGAAAATTGCTAGACAGGCGCTTGTAACTTTTAGAAACCCACCTTTGGTAGGTGATAAAGCGTTTCTGGATAATCAATGTAAACTCCAAAGCCTCGTGACCGAAATCAGAGCCGCAGATCTGAAGATTGCTCCAAGGAAAGTGGAGTGCTCTTCAACGCCTCTGCAACACAACCCCCCGGTCACATACATGCACCTATGCGAGACGGATGAGTTCAGCATGGGGGTGTTTCTGCTCCGGAGCGGCGCTTCCATCCCGTTGCACGATCACCCGGGAATGTACGGCATGTTAAAAGTGATCTATGGCAAGGTCAGGATCACCTGTTTTGACAGGTTGGACAAATCAACTAGCGTGGCCGGTGACACGCAATTCAACCCTCCCCTGTTACCTTTCCAGAGAGGGGCGCTGAGGAGGTCAGTGCTCCGGTCGGTCGGGGAGTTTACAGAAGAGAATGGCCCGTGTGTTTTGACCCCTGACCGAGATAACGTTCACCAGATCGACGCAGTCGATGGACCCACTGCTTTCCTCGATATTCTGGCACCACCGTATGATCCAGATGACGGGAGAGACTGCCATTATTACAAAGTTCTGGAGTCTGCCTCGGACTCGGAGGACATAAAGGCTGAGGCTCAAGGGCAAAAAGAAGTTTGGCTCCTGGAAGGACCGCAACCTTCAGATTTTTGGTGTGGTGGTGAACCTTACCCCGGCCCTGAAGTCAACATCTGAAGCGCACTATGGAGGCTGAATTGATGTGAACCCTTGATTCTCAGGGCCATGTCACAACATTGCGTACCTGTATGATGGTCATAATTCCTACAATGATGGATTATTATGGAATGGATGTGACTGTCACTGTGGCGTGTAATGGGAGAACATGTCATGTGAACTAAAAGCACTTATCCTGAAGTTGGACAAATGCTCAGATCGTCGTCAGTTGGTGTGGCCGGTCACTATGCATTTAGCCTGTAATGAAAGTAGTTACTCAGTTTATCAATTGTGATCTTTGCACATCATCTCTAATGTATTTGAAATGACACCAAGTTTATCATGTCCTTAAATTAACTGAAACCATACATAACAAAACATAACATTTCTCAGAAGAAAAGCATAAAGAGCGATTCAAGAATACACTAAATGGATTATGCTGTAACACTTAATTATATACCAATATTTAATTGGTATATACAGCCTGCAACTAATGCCTGAAGAATCATGTAAATGTTCCTTACCAGCAATAATGTTTAATATAATTACATTTAAACTTACTGTACGGGTTGTCTGTGAGGTTTGTCCTTAGGCTGCTCAAGATTTTAGACAATATCTACAGGGAAATAGTGTTTACCCAACATGTTAAAGAGCTGGTAGGTATATTGTTCAGTTCGGCACTGAGATAAAGTTAGTTTTCTATTTGATATTATATTTTATTTAGTCAATAGCTGTTGAACCATGCATGCCAGGACAGTGAACATTATATTCTGAATCAGGAGGATGGAGAACAATCCACACCTATTTTGTGAGATTTGGATTTATTTTCATTTTGATTTCAAGCCTGTGTGCATTGTTCTCCATCCTCCCTGAATTCAGGATATACCATTTTCATTGTCTAACTTTACCTCTGTGCCAAACCGAACCATATACCTACCGGTTCCTAAAAGGTTTTGTAAACAATACTTTCCTGTGGACATTTTGTCTCCAATTTTGAGTAGCTGAAGGACAAACCTCACAGACAAGCAGTAGAGTAAGTTTAAATATAATTGTATTAAACATTCTGGCTTGTATGGAACAGTTACATGATTTTGCAGGAATAACTTTCAGAATGCTGTGCATGTTAACAACATTGGAACACAACCATTTAAAGTCTGATTAATCAGACTGTAGTACACAATGAGTTGGTATATACAGCCTGATTAATCAGACTGTAGTACACAATGAGTTGGTATATACAGCCTGATTAATCAGACTGTAGTACACAATGAGTTGGTATATACAGCCTGATTAATCAGACTGTAGTACACAATGAGTTGGTATATACAGCCTGATTAATCAGACTGTAGGACACAATGAGTTGGTATATACAGCCTGATTAATCAGACTGTAGATGGTTGTGTTCAATTATTACACATGACATAAGTAATAATTTGCTATTGGTATGTTCTTTGAGGTAGTCCCATGGGTTACTGAATTACTATCTTAAACATTCCTTCGTTAATCAAGCTTCACCAATTAAACTTAAACCCAATAATAACTTTGCTTGCTTTATCAATTTGGGGATTTAGCTCATATTTGGCAAAGCTCTATTGAGTTCATTGCTTGCGGCTTAGGGGCCTCTAGTGGACATACTGAGTATTACCTCCGAAGGACAACGTGACTAGGAGAATACTGTATACAGCATAGGCCTTTACCTATATAGCCTACTTTCAAAGGGCTAAAATAAGACACAAAATACATATTCTACAACACAAAGTGGATTTCATTGTTTAAAATAATCAACCATGTCCTTTGCCCAGTAATTGAATTAGGACAGGGCTAATTAAGAATACATTTGTAAAACAATGAACAAGCACACTATCAAACGAGCAGTTTTCTTTATGCCTCCAACGTCGACATATTCTACATGTATCATGAGAAGCATCAAGTCAGTTAAATATCAATGCTCAGTGTGTAAAAAAACATGTACCATTATGCATGTAAAATAAAGGTATAAAAATAGTTACATTCTGTGATGATCTTACATGGGTTGTTTGTTACTGTGTCATCTTCATCCAATAAGTAACAGGAGGTTAAAACAAGGTAACTTTAACAGCAGGTTCATCCGTTCAGTTCTTCATTGTTTCTCTTGACAGACTGTAAAAGGCTTCCAGTTTTTTGCACACACGGGAGTCGAGCCTCCCACTCTCAGAACAGTGATGATATGCTAAAGAATAGACCTCTAGGCTCTGTGATATTAGTCATTGCACTCATTTCCCAGCTAAAAGGCAGGGATGCCCAACATGGTCTCATCTATTGTGGTATACTCCTTTTTTTTCAGCTGCTCATTCAACACTGGCAAAAGGGAAGCTACTTTTCGTCTGATACCCGTTAGTATTGGTGCTGAGTCTTACTCCTTGCCTGCTATTCGACATCTCTGTCACTGTTTCCTCACCTACTCTATTGAAACACATTCTATCCTGAGCACTAGTGTTTATGCACATTTCCAGGTACATTATGACTAATTGGCTCTATGCCTAACTTCAATAATACACACGTGATAGCCCTGGCCATTTATGTTGTTATTCAATCAGCACCTTATATCCACATTCATTAGTCATCCTAGTTAATCATGTCTACAAAATTCAGTGTGAATGTGATGATTTGGATATTATTACATTATTTTTGGACTGCATGGAAATATAATGTGACTGAATGTTCAAACCAGTTCTGCCAGGATCATTATGATGAATGTTCAAACCAGTTCTGCCAGGGTCATTATGATGAATGTTCAAACCAGTTCTGCCAGGATCATTATGATGAATGTTCAAACCAGTTCTGCCAGGGTCATTATGATGAATGTTCAAACCAGTTCTGCCAGGATCATTATGATGAATGTTCAAACCAGTTCTGCCAGGATCATTATGATGAATGTTCAAACCAGTTCTGCCAGGGTCATTATGATGACTTTTTCTCTTTCTGTCTTAAGTGGATTTTCGTGTGTCTCCTTCTTTCATCACTCCTGGCGAACTTTCTTCCACAGCGGTCGCAGGAAAATGTTTTTTCTCCAGTGTGTGTGCGGATGTGTGTAGTGAGGTGGTCGCTGCAACTGAAACAGCGTGTGCAGATCCAACATGGGAAGGGTTTGTGCCCTGTATGGATTCTGACGTGTCTGCTCAGCTCGTCCGACCGAGAGAACCTCCTATCGCAGCTCTCTGCTGGGCAAGGGTATGGTCGCTCATGGACAGGCGTTTTGCTCTGGCGGTTTGGATAGTTTTTCGGCCTCGGTATTGGCCTCAGGGGTAAATTCTGAGTGTTGTAGGGATTGGGTAGACAAGGGCCCTCTGTCGCAGGTCCCACAAGTGTAAAATTCCTTATTGTGTTTAGAGGTGTCAGAGGTGGTGGAACCCTCAGAGAGTCCAGTGAATATGGTAACCCTTTCCTGTCAGGAAAAGCCTGTATGTCCCATTGGCAGTTTGGCTGGTAGAACCCACTGTAGTCAGGCATGATGGTTAAGAACCCGCTGTCCACTGTCGACTTTGGTGACGTGTAGGAGTGGGGCGGCTGTGGGTAAGACACAGGGCAGGTCGATGTTGCCAGGTAGGTTGATTGGTCCTGGTACATTTCCCTGCTACAAGAGTAAGACGATGGCGCATACATGTGGTTTATATCGTGTTGACTCTGCGTCATAGTGCAGCTCACAGTTCCTGCGTAAATGTTCTGTATGTTAATGAAGCCCCCGGGATTCCAGTGTCCTCCTGCACTTCTGGAATTTATTGAGAACTTCCCAGTGTATGCCACAGCCTGAGTGCGCGGTGGCTATGTAAGGTTGCCCTGGCAAGACACCTCAAAAATGTCCCTTTCTTCACTCAAACGATCACCTGTGAAGCAAAGAAAAAGTACTCTTAGTTATGTGGCCAAAAAACGTTGATTATGACTTACGCACTGGTTTTTAACGTTAGGCATGGGTTTTGCGCGCGGTTGCAAACCAATTAGTGGTTCTGTAATGGGTATGAATGAGGTTAGCGCTTTAGAACAAATACATTGTCTTACTATAGCAGACAATTAATCTATTTGATTAATGTTGGCCAATAATTTGGATTATTCGCCTCAATAATCTAAAATATGACTAATAATGCATTTTAATCCTGAAATTTCAGTAAGGTTGATGAGAACACATGGCTTCCCATCTATTGGCCATAGCAGCGATATAGAAATAAATATTTTCTAAATAATGAATCATTAAATTAATTCTTACCGCCCTCAGCTTGACCTAATTGGCTATGCTGTTTACACAGACTCAACTTTCAACCCAGTTCCCGTCCGTCTCTGGCAACGATGCGGATATTTCCTCTTCCACTGAGTAGATTCCCTGGTGAATGTCGTGTATAAAAAACCACCGATTGGTACACAAACATTTTTAACCAAGAGTGCGCTTCAAGCCTTTACGTGCCTCTATGCACTCAATATATATCCGTCAAATTGTCATGGTAAAAACGATCTAATGATGTATTCTCTGCCATAGTCTATATTGTCCCCTACGAATGAGAAATCTAATCTAAGGTCGTTGTATTATGGGGATTCAATATTGTACTATGAATTTGAAGGGAGTCTCTTAATGTCCCTGACCATAGAAAAGGGAAAAAGTAGGCCTAGGATTAGGACATCAAAGAACACTTGTCAATTTATCTTTTAAAAACATGACCAAAATTACATTTCTTTTTGCATGTTTTTTGTTAGCCTGGTTCAGTTTAGTAAATATTACCATGTATAGTTTATTTCCCATGTTATTGTCTATATAATAATCGGCATGCTGCCAAAATCTTACAGGAACTCCGGTAACACTTGATATAGCTGCCTAAAACATTATTTTGGGGAAAATCAGTGTAGTGTAAACAAAACATTTATAAAGGCATATGCTTTATAAGAATTTGTTCTGAACTGACTTGCCTAGTTAAATAAAGGTTAAATAAAATAAAATATGCTTCATATCACCCCATAAAGTTGGTCCAAGGGCTGTGGCAGGCAGTAATAAAGCAAGGGGATGCCCTTTAAACACTGTCTCAGGCCTGCACGTCCACTACGACACACAGCCTGCACGTCCACTACAACACACAGCCTGCACGTCCACTACAACACACAGCCTGCACGTCCACTACAACACACAGCCTGCACGTCCACTACAACACGCAGCCTGCACGTCCACTACTACACACAGCCTGCACGTCCACTACGACACACAGCCTGCACGTCCACTACGACACACAGCCTGCACGTCCACTACGACACGCAGCCTGCACGTCCACTACGACACGCAGCCTGCACGTCCACTACGACACACAGCCTGCACGTCCACTACAACACACAGCCTGCACGTCCACTACAACACACAGCCTGCACGTCCACTACAACACACAGCCTGCACGTCCACTACAACACGCAGCCTGCACGTCCACTACTACACACAGCCTGCACGTCCACTACGACACACAGCCTGCACGTCCACTACGACACACAGCCTGCACGTCCACTACGACACGCAGCCTGCACGTCCACTACGACACGCAGCCTGCACGTCCACTACGACACACAGCCTGCACGTCCACTACGACACACAGCCTGCACGTCCACTACGACACACAGCCTGCACGTCCACTACGACACACAGCCTGCACGTCCACTACGACACACAGCCTGCACGTCCACTACGACACACAGCCTGCACGTCCACTACGACACACAGCCTGCACGTCCACTACGACACACAGCCTGCACGTCCACTACGACACACAGCCTGCACGTCCACTACGACACACAGCCTGCACGTCCACTATGACACACAGGTAATGAGACTGCTCCTTACACAAGTAGAGCTAATAGCTATTCTGTCACAGGGGACACCGTCTCCTTATAATGCGGATGGTCTTTGTTATGCAAAATATGTCTTACATGTTCCTAATGACATCACACTCTCTAGGTGTATTCATATTCGTGAAACCTTCAACATATGCCACAATATGTAATGTAATGTAATTTGTTGTAGCATGTGACTATGTAGGAAACACCAAAACAGTTGTCCATAGGCTTTTTCATATTGCCTATAACACAGGCAACAACTTGAACACCTAAATAAGACTTTCCAATGACTAGTGAGTAGTTTACGGACTGTCTTACCTCCCTAGCTCCCTTTGCAGCAGGGAAATGAATCCCCTTTTTAACGCCCACAGTTACAAAAATGTTAGTGTATTGTGTGAATGCTGCCTCCCTCAGGCAGATGGGGGTTTGTCCAGGTCCAGTGTCCGGCCGTTAGGCTTCACAGCGTGCCTCACTGCACCCCACGCCCACGCCCGCCACATTGAGTGGGATTTAGAGGGGGAGCGTTTTATGTTGCCTATGCCTGTGTCACCTAGGGGTCTGGAGACCCCTGCATGACGATTAATCAAATGTCATGTGTGGTTTTTGTTAATATGGATCTTTGTTTCATAACACTAGGCTGATATAGGAGGTTTTGTTTCGTTATTGTTTTCTTGTAAAATAGGTAATACATGCCAAAGATATCATGTTTGAGGTTTGGTCTGTCAGACCAGAGAATAACCATTCATATATGCACTTATTGCAAATGGGATGAATGTATGTCTAGATGTGTTTGAATCACCCCTGAACCACCCCACGAACAGCAGTTTAAGAATGATTTTACACTACAGCATCAATAATTTATAGTACTGTATTGTTATTGTACATCACTTTCTTTCACACTTAATTTCAGAACCATCTATTGTGAAATGGATGCCTGATTTCAATAAGTTACAACATCCCAATTATAGCCTGATAGCATGCAGCCTACCAATACATAGTGGCACTCGTGATAAGTAGTATGTGTACAGTGACATACTGTGCTTTGTCAAGAGTGAGTTGTATTTATAATAGATCCTGATAATGTACCTTCATTTCATACCTAACAGTTTACATATAGAGTATATATTGTAAAGGTGTTGATTGCATGCATATTTTAAAATTTATCTATTGTACATATTTTCTTTACAAGCTTAAAACACAGAATGAGAATCTCCATAGCATTTTAGTCCAGGACTACGTTTAATCTGTGTCTCGGGAAACTGGCCCTAAGATTTCTACATGTTCAAGAAAACAACAGGGGACAAAAAAAACACACACCCGAAACCTTGATTGCTTACCTGTAATAGCCCCCGAGACAGTGATAGTAGTGCCTCAGATAGATGGAGAGAGATGCTTCTGCTGTGGCAGTCCCCTAACGTCTTATCAACCAAAGTTACCGACTAGATTCTTACTCCTCTGACTGATGGAAAAAGAAATAATAGGATTGTTCCCACTTCACTTTGCTTCCACCCTCGCAGTTAACATTTTTATGTTAATGAAGTGGATTTGTTAGACCCAGCAGATTGTAATAGAAAAGGTCTCTTTGATCAGAAGAACCGGAGGTGTTTGGGTCACTCAAACCCCATGCCTTGGGCGTGGCCTGGCGGACAGCTGCTCTCATGATGATGAAACTCCAGGAGAGGCTCATCTCAGAGATCCAGCGACCATCTAAGAAGGATTTATATCCAAAGAACACAGTTTTAGATTCCTCCATTTCGGATGACCTACATTATAATTGGGCTGTGTGTTTATGTACTGATGTACCCTCAATCCCCTCATATCCTCCATCAGGTGCCTATGTGTTTTTGGATAGAAACACAGAAGATGCATGTGCTTTTATTAGTTTTCCCCCTTTTGATTATATAGATCATTTGTTTATTCTTGTACTAAAAGTGAGGAAATATTTGGATTGTCCAATCTATTTTCTCTATGTATTTCAACAGTCAGACATGACAAACTCAATAATTTGTAGTAATTTTTAAAAATGTATTTAACCTTTATTTAACTAGCCAAGTCAGTCAGCCAACAAATTCTTATTTACAATGATGGCCCAATAATAAAAATGATTGAGCAAGCACAGAAGAATGCGTTCTTTTCTTGCTGATGTTTAACACATGAATTAAGCACAGAGACTAGGCTATTGTATTCCCCAGTGCATTTCACCAGTCCAGTGCACTTGCCTAATTCAAATCTCAAACAGTTGTTCATCTACCTCAATATGAAAGCTGTATGACGACCTACTAAATGTCCATGCAATGATACTGGCACTGGATGGAAGTGTGCTCCTCAAAGGGCTCATATTGGGTTCTATAGCTACGTTTCCATCAAATTGGCGACATATTTACATGCGAATATTCTAAAACATGCGCATTTTTCCACCAGTGGTGTTTCCACCAAACCTACTTGTTGCAGATAAAAAAAAAACAGTGCGTGTTGACGTAGTGCACATGAAAACTTAAGTTCAATGTGTTTCCATCGCATTTTCAACCGATAGTTCTGTCACAAAAGCTGTTGGGTTAAATAGCACATTCCAAATGCGCATACTGTTGTCTAGGCACATGCGCTTTACCCAACAGCTCGCAGATCAGTGCGTGTAGGCGAGTCTACATGATGAGATTGTTATGGATAAGAGCCAACATATTTATATTTGTCAAACGGCATTGATCATTATGCCACCACAATCAGACCCTAGATATTTATTGGAAAGGAGAATCAAGTGGAAAGGAGCATCAAGATCACCGTGCAATTTCACCACCCTGTGAAGTACTTCATAAATTGCTGCAGCCTGGTCTCATACACTAGACGTAACATAGTACACGTAAATTAGTGGGATTGAAGATAGTATGATATGTTACATTTGGTATGGTTACATTAGACAGATGGTCGGGAGTGCAAAAAGCTATATGTATCATGGATGGCTGAATATCTACACTATACATTGTTACAGAGTGTTAGGTGGAAAAAAATGATACAAATATTGCAAGTTGATATAGATAAATAAGGAGTATTTGCATGGTTAACTATACTATACAGGTCGATGGCAGAGAAATACTTAAATAGCTAAAAGTGCGTATGATATAAGTGAGGGTAATAATAGTTTAATTAATATACATTCTTGTTAAATGAACAGGTAAGTGAATATTTGCATGGTTAAATTAACTGTACAGGTAAATATACAGTTAAATGTACAGGTAAGTGAATACTTGCATGGTTAAATTAGCTGTACAGGTAAATATACAGTTAAATGTACGGGTAAGTGAATATTTGCATGGTTACATTAACTGTACAGGTAAATGACAGGAAGAGATACTTAAATAGCTAAGTGTGTATGATATAATTTAGGGTAATAATAATAATAATTCCCTTAAAATATATTCCTTAGTGCGCAGGGTTTAATTACAGATAAATGCAGGTATTGCACTTTCGATATACTAAAAGCAATAAAAAAAGATACAACTGACAGGATGCTAATATGCATTCCTTAGTGAATGACTACGTAAATTCAGTCCAAGAATTACTTACAATATTGCACGTGATACGATATAACAACTGTACATGAATATGTATATACAGACCTGAATGACTAAATAAGTCCTGAGTGAATGAGTGATTACAGACCAGAGTTACTCACGGATGGATGCATAATTGTAAACTAGGTCCTAACACCCAAACAGTTCCAGGTCTATGTTGCCTACGGCACGGCACCCTAGTGAGGCATTAAATAGTCTAACAGCCGCCGGCAGGAAGGACCTCCTGTAGCGCTCTCTGGAACACCGTGGTGGGATCAGCCTGTGACTGAAGGTGCTCCTCTGCGTCATAACCATGGCATGCAGAGGGTGGGTGACGTTGTCAATGATGGCCAGCAGTTTGGCCAGGATCCTTCTCTCCGCCACCTCCTCTAGAGTGTCAAGGCTCATCCCCAGAACAGAGCTAGACTTCCTGATCATCTTATTTATCCAAGAAGCATCACCGGCCTTTATGTTGGCGCCCCAGCTCACCACTGCAAAAAAGATGGCACTGGCCACCACAGACTGGTAGAAGGTATGCAGTAGTTTACTGCACACGTTGAAGGACCTGAGCCTCCTCAGAAAGTAGAGTCGGCTCTGGCCGGCCCTTTTTGTACAGGGCCCCGGTGTTACCAGCCCATTCCAGCCTGTTGTCCATATGGACTTCCAGGAACCATTTCCACATCCATTCCCTGTATAGGGACTGCAGACGGTTGGGCCTTGGTTCTCCTGAAGTTCACCACCATCTCCTTTGTTTCGCCGCCATTGGACTCTGGAGCACTGGAAACGCGTTCTCTGGAGTGACGAATCCCACTTCACCGCCTGGCAGTCCGACGGACTAATCTGGGTTTGGCAGATGCCAGGAGAACACTACCTGCTCTAATGCATAGTGCCAACTGTAAAGTTTGGTGGAGAAGGCATTTTGGTCTGGGGCTGTTTTTCATGGTTCGGGCTAGGCCACTTAGTTCCAGTTAAGGGAATTTTTAACGCTACAGCATACAATGACATTCTAGACGATTCTGTGCTTCCAACTTTGTGGCAACAGTTTGGGGAAGGCCCTTTCCTGTTTCCGCATGACAATACCCTGTGCACAAAGCGAGGTCCATACAGAAACGGTTTGTCGAGATCGGTGTGAAGACCTAGACTGGCCTGTACAGAGCCCTCACCTCAACCCCATCAAACACCTTTGGGATGAATTGGAACACAGACTGCTAGCCAGGCCTAATCGCCCGACATCACTAATGCTTGTGGCTGAATGGTGGCAGGTAGCCTAGTGGTTAGAGCGTTGGGCCAGTAACTGAAAGGTCGCTGGTTCGAATACCCGAGCCAACAAGTTGAAAAACCTGTGGATGTAGGCACTTAACCCTAATTTTCTCGAGGGGCACTGTACTACTATGGCTGACCCAGTAGAACAATGTAGGCCGTCATTGTAAATAAGAATTTGTAGTGTATTTTAGTTCCCAATGCAAGTTTTCACCATGTGAGATCTGAGAAGTTAAACAAATGACACAGGTTACAATAGCAGTTATTTTCTATAGCGAACTCGATGGACAAATATGTGGTAAGATTACTAGCTAACGACCTACATGAATCACTCCTTGACTAAATTCGAACTCACCCTTCACCCTCTTAGTAATTGAGAAATCCTGAGGCAACACTAACTACCGCGCGAGTGGAGCGGACGGTGCTATGACGTCACTTTTACAAACTCGGTATCCCTTCTAGCCATGACCCCCAAAAATAGCACATTATGGCTGTCTTCTTTCTTTCTTCTTTTGTGGATTTTATGGCGGACTACAACCCAAAAGGTGTATTGCCGCCACCAACAGGACGGTTTGAAACAACCAAATATATATATATATATTTTTTAAATAAATAAAACCATATGTAATAGAGATACTAACTTAATCCACCCTAATAAAATAATAAAACACCCTTGCCAAAACAATCAAAAAATAAATAAAACTACTCAAATAACTTTTCTGTTTAACATAAATAAAACATATCTGATCCCTACACGGGCTCAAGGAACCCTGAGAGGGCGGATCTTCCGTCGCCAGTACTCCTTGTAAATCTACAGAAGTAAAATCCTTCAGTCCCAAAAACGTTTCTGCCGCAGCCACAATAATGTCAGATTTCTTTGTGACTTTTGCTGTAACGTTTACAACTGTGGTAATGAACGCAACAAAATCTACCTTTTGAACACACATGGTGTCTTTATTCTGTAACAAACATTTACAACAGGCTGTATTATATCCACTACCTTATATTTAGCATCACTACCATATCTTCCCTAGAATCACTTGTTTTCTTAATTGCCTCCACATAGAACCGCTCTGACCTTTGCCACCTAGATGTCCATCACTCTTACAGGTCAGTCCAGGATCTCAGGATCATGATCCCCACCACAACACCAACGTCCTTCTACACATTGTTCTTCATTATACTCTGTTCGTCTACACACACTTGCAACACGACCAAATCCTTTACGATTAGTACACTGTAATGGTTTGGGAACGAAGGCTCTCACTGTATATATTACATATCCAAGCTTCACATGTGTAGGTATTTTCTCATCATCAAAAAACAACAATACCGACACTTTCCTCTTTGTCTCCATTCACCCAGCGGGTCAGACGCCCGGCACCAACCACACCTGGAAGTCTCTTCAGGGATTCAACCTGAACATCACTCCTTTAACGGGTTACTCTACTCCGAAGTTCAAAACATGATACTTCTGTTGTCCTGATTCTTTTAATGCTATTGTAATCTTCCTCTGGTCATTAGAAACACATTACATCTAAATAAGACCACTCCTGGTCACTCTGGCACACTCCACTTTACCAATGGCATACTTCACCATTTTCGATACTTCAAAAGGGTTTCCCACATATTCATCCTTGTTTAATAAACACAACCCAACATTATCATTTACACACGTTTCATTCACTTCAATCTTAGACTATTTTCTTTTTGTTCCACTTTTCGACACTATTTCAGCCCATCCAGAAGTGTCGTCTTCGCCACATTGACTCGACTCGCTGCTTAAATCTAGCTCTACATCCATGTCCGCCATTTTCCCGGAAATCGACCATCGACACATTACGGCTGTCAAGTGTGTGTTGAAGCTAAGTTCCCGTGATGCATCGCTTCTTAATTTTCATGTGACCACAGACTGCCAATAGAATCGCGTTTGAGACGTTCGGATGTAGCTATTGGCTGAACGTCTCGGATGAAAAGATGTAAAGTTTTGTTTGAATACTGTCCAGTCCTCACGATAGAGCGCCAGCAAACTGTTTATGTCAAAAATATCTAGCGCCCTTTGTTTAAATAGTTATCTACAATATACTAATAGAAATCCGAGAGGCAAGACTTGGTAAGGACAGTTTTGGATTGCTTTTCTAATGTTTCCTAGCTAACGGTTGTTATGTTGTTAGCTAGATAACTAAGGAAGCTGACGTTAGCAGATCTATTGAAGGTAGTTACAGTAGAGACTAGTTAGTTAACGGTTGGTAGCTGACTAGTCAGAGGAATAGTAAAGTTATACTAACTAATTCATACAACATTTACGTTTTTCAATTGAAACACGGTCACGTTATTCGTTACAGTTGACGATCTGCAAACATGGCTTCGAACAACTTGTTCAATGTTGCCAAAAAGGATGAGAAGGGGAGAAATATTCAAGTCGTTGTGAGATGCAGGTAAGTTAAAACGTGACTTGGGACTAAAATACACAACAAGTGGGTTTTACAGCAGATACAGTGCATTCGGAAAGTATTCAGACTCCTTGAATTTTACAGCCTTATTGTAAAAATGATTACATTCATTTGTTTCCTCCTTGATCTACACACACCACCCCATAAGGACAAAGCAAACATTTTTAAAAATGTTTGCAAATGTATTAAACAAATATTCCATTTCCATAAGTATTCAGAACTTTGTTATGAGACTCTAAATTGAGCTCAGGTGTATCCTGTTTCCATTGATCATCCTTGAGATGTTTCTACAACTTGATTGGAGTCCATATGTAGTAAATTGATTAGTTAGATACTTTATTGATCCCGAGGGGAAATATATTTGTCAAGCAGCTACGAAACAAACATAGGGCAGGTGCAAAATGCCAGAACAAAAATACAGACAGATACACGATACATAGAGCGGCAGTATGAAAAAGTATCAAAATACAAGAAGTCTGGAGTGCAAAAAAGCTATAAAAAGACATTGCATAGTATGGGTGGTTGGCTGAATATGTACACTATACATTGGTGGATGTTGGATGGTTAACTATACTATACAGGTCGATGGCAGAGAAATAGCTAAAAGTGCGTATGATATAAGTGAGGGTAATAATAGTTTACTTAATATACAGACTGGTTAAATGAACTGGTAAGTGAATATTTGCATGGTTACATTAACTGTACAGGTAAATATACAGTTAAATTTACAGGTAAGTGAATATTTGCATGGTTACATTAACTGTACAGGTAAATGACAGGAAGAGATACTTAAATAGTTAAATGTGTGTATGATATAATTTAGGATAATAATAATAATTCCCTTAAAATACAGTCCTTAGTGCGCAGGGTTTAATTACAGATAAATGCACGTATTGCACATTCGATATACTAAAAGCAATGAAAAAAAGATACAACTGACAGGATACTAATATGCATTCTTGAGTGAATGACTATGTAAGTTAAGTCCAAGAATTACTTACAATATTGCACGTGATATGATAACTGTACATGAAAATGTATATACAGACCTAACTGAATAAATAAGTCCTGAGTGGATGAGTGATTACAGACCAGTTACTCACGGATGGATGCATATTTGTTAAACTAGGTCCTAGACATGATTTGGAAAGGCACACCTGTCTATATAAGGTCCCACAATTGACAGTACATGTCAGAGCAAAAACCAAGCCATGAGTTCAAAATAATTGTCTGTAGAGCTCCGAGACATAATTGTGTCGAGGCACAGATCTGGGGAAGGGTACTAAAATATGTTTGCAGCATTGAAGGTCCCCAAGAACACAGTGGCCTCCATCATTCTTAAATGGAAGAAGTTTGGAACCACCAAGACCCTTCCTAGAGCTGGCCGCCCGGCCAAACTGAGCAATCTGGGGAGAAGGGCCTTGGTCAGGGAGGTGACGAAGAACCCAATGGTTACTCTGAGGGAGTTCCTCTATGGACATGGGAGAACCTTCCAGAAGGACAACCATCTCTGCAGCACTCCATCAATCAGGTCTTTATGGTAGAGTGGCCAGATGGAAGCCATTCCTCAGTAAAAGGCACATGACAGACCACTTGGAGTTTGCCAAAAGGCACCTAATGGAATCTCAGACAATGAGAAAAGATTCTCTGGTCTGATGAAACCAAGATTGAACTCTTTGGCCTGAATGCCAAGCGTCATATCTGGAGGAAACCTGGCACCATCACTACGGTGAAGCATGGTGGTGGCAGAATCATGCTGTGGGGATGTTTTTCAGCGGCAGGGACTGGGAGGCTAGTCAGGATCGAGGGAAAGATTAATGGTGCAAAGTACAGAGATCCTTGACGATAAACCTGCTCCAGAGCGCTCAGGACCTCCGACTGGGGGCCAAGGTTCACGGGACAACGACCCTAAGCACACAGCCAAGACAACGCAGTGGCTTTGGGACAAGTCCTTGTGGCCCAGCCAGAGCCCGGACTTGAAACCGATCGAACATCTCTGGAGAGACTTGAAAATAGCTGTGCAGCGATGCTCCCCATCCATCCTGACAGAGCTTGAGAGGATCTGCAGAGAAGAATGGGAGAAACTCCCCAAATACAGGTGTGCCAAGCTTGTAGCGTCATACCCAAGAAGACTGGAGGCTGTAATCTCTGCTAAAGGTGCTTCAACAAATTACTGAGTTTTTATTTTTTATTTTTATTTAACCTTTATTTTACTAGGCAAGTCAGTTAAGAACAAATTCTTATTTACAATGACGGCCTAGGAACAGTGGGTTAACTGCCTTGTTCAGGGGCAGAACGACAGATTTTTACCTTGTCAGCTCGGGGATTCGATCTGGCAACCTTTCAGTTACAGGCCCAACACTCTAACCACTAGGCTACCTGCCGCCCCAAAGGGTCTGAATACTTAAATTTCATTTAAAAAACAAAAACAAGTTTTTCTTTGTCATTATTATTGTGTGTAGATTGAGGGGAAACAATTCTAATACATTTTAGAATAAGGCTGTAACGTAACAAAATGTGGGTAAAGTCAAGGGGTCTGAATACTTTCAGAATGCACTGTAACTAGGCTTAACTAATGTCTCGCTAACTTCTCTGCCCTGACCTCTTCAGACCCTTCAACAACGCTGAACGCAAGTCTGCCTCCCATGGAGTCATTGATACGGTTGAAAACAGAAAAGAGATCAATGTGCGAACTGGAGGGATTGGAGACAAGGCAGCTAGGAAGATGTACACCTTTGATATGGTAACTAATGTAGATTAAAGTTGTCTGAAATTGACTAACACCAATAGATACTTGGGTTGGAAGGCCATCTGTTCCTAAATGTGCAACCTAACGTTACATGTTATCAAACCCTCAGGTGTTCGGTCCAGCTGCGAAACAAATCGACGTGTACAAGAGTGTTGTCTGTCCCATTTTGGATGAAGTGATAAGCGGATACAACTGTACAGTTTTTGCGTAAGTACTAGGGAATGTGACAATCAAAATTACGTTTATTTGCCAAGTACATTTACACACTCTGCATTTTACTTGCTGGTATGGTGAAGCAGCAATAGGACTGGGAATTGACAGGGACCTCATGATACGATATGTATTGCGTTTCTATGTGTATTCGATACTGTGATTTTATTTTGTTTTTATGTTGCGATTTTTTTGAATTCTTTAGTCAGTGTGGAATAGGTGTATTGTCTATTAACAATGACAAGCCACCTGAGTCTTAACAACTTGGATGGAAAATTACTCTGGATGGTAAAGCCCCATTTAATGACTCAAATAGCCAACCAATTGGCCTGTTACCAACCCTTAGTCAACTTTTTGACTTTTTTTAAAACCAGAAATGATGCTATTTTACAGTGAACAAATTGACTAGACTTTCAACCCGCTTATAGGGAAGGACATGCACAGCACTTACACAAATGACTGATTTGCTGAGAGAAATTGATAAAGATTGTGGTAGCTGTTTTGTCAGACTTTTGACTATTGATCATAGGCTGCTGCTGGAAAAACATATGTGTTATGGCTTTACACCCCCTGCTATAGTGTTGATAAATAGTTGTTCTTTAATGATAGCCTCTCCAACATAATCCAGGTAGAATCAGGAATTCCTCAGGGCAGCTGTCTAGGCCCCTTAATATTTTCAACCTTTACTAATGACCTGCCACTGGCTTTCAAACTAAAAGCATTGTGTTTGGGACAAATCATTCACTAAACCCTCAACCAAATCTTGTAATGTGGAATTGAGCAATTTGAGATTACTAAATTGCTTGGAGTAAGCCTGTATCTTTAACTGTCAGGGTCAAAACATATTGATACAACAGTAGCTAAGATGGGGAGAAGTCTGTCCATAATAAAGTGCTGCTCTACCTTCTTAACAACACTATCAACAAGGCAGGTCCTACAGGCCCTAGTTTTATCGCATCTGGATGTACAGTCGTGGTCAAAAGTTGAGAATGACACAAGTATTGTTCTCCACAAAGTTTGCTGCCTCAGTGTTGATTATGGCAATTTGCATATACTCCAGAATGTCATGAAGAGTGATCAGATGAATTGCAAGTCCCTATTTGCCATGAAAATGTACTTAATCCCCAAAAAACATTTCCACTGCATTTCAGCCCTGCCACAAAAGGACCAGCTGCCATCATGTCAGTGATTGTCTCGTTAACACAGGTGAGAGTGTTAACGAGACAAGGCTGGAGATCACTCTGTCATTCTGATTGAGTCAGAATAACAGACTGGAAGCTTTAAAAGGAGGGTGGTGCTTGACATTGTTCTTCCTCTGTCAACCATGGTTACCTGCACGGAAACACGTGCCGTCATCATTGATTTGCACAAAATAGGGCTTCACAGGCAAGAATATTGCTGCTGGTTGGACTTAAATCAACCATTTATCGGATCATCAAGAACTTCAAGGAGAGAGGTTCAATTGTTGTGAAGAAGGCGTCAGGGCGCCAAAGAAAGTCCAGCAAGCGCCAGGACAGTCTCCTAAAGTTGATTCAGCTGCGGGATCGGGGCACCACCAGTGCAGCGCTTGCTCAGGAATGTGAGTGCATGTGCACGCACAGTGAGGTGAAGACTTTTGGAGGATGGCCTGGTGTCAAGAAGGGCAGCAAAGAAGCCACTTCTCTCCAGGAAAAACATCAGGGACAAACTGATATTTTGCAAAAGGTACAGGGATTGGACTGCTGAGGACTGGGGTAGAGTCATTTTCTCTGATGAATCCCCTTTCCGATTGTTTGGGCCATCCGGAAAACACCTTGTCCGGAGAAGACAAGGTGAGCGCTACCATCAGTCCTGTGTCATGCCAACAGTAAAGCATCCTGAGACCATTCATGTGTGGGGTTGCTTCTCAGCCAAGGGAGTGGGCTCACTCACAATTTTTCCTAAGAACACAGCCATGAATAAAGAATGGTACCAACACATCGTCCGAGAGCAACTTCTCCCAACCATTCAAGAACAGTTTGGTGACGACCAATGCCTTTTCCAGCATGATGGAGCACCTTGCCATAAGGCAAAAGTGATAACTAAGTGGCTCGGGGAACAAAACATCGACATTTTGGGTCCATGACCAGGAAACTCTCCAGACCTTAATCCCATTGAGAACTTGTGGTCGATCCTCAAGAGGCGGGTGGACAAACAAAAACCCACAACTTCTGACAAACTCCAAGCATTGATTATGCAAGAATGGCCTGCCATCAGTCAGGATGTGGCCCAGAAGTTAATTGACAGCATTGCAGAGGTCTTGAAAAAGAAGGGTCAACACTGCAAATATTGACTCTTTGCTTAAACTGAATGTCATTGTCAATGAAAGCCTTTGACACTTATGGAATACTTGTAATTATACTTCAGGTTACCATAGTAACTACTGACATAAAGATCTAAGAACACTGAAGCAGCAAACTTTGTGGAGACCAATACTTGGGTCGTTCTCAACTTTTGGCCACGACTGTAGACAGCAGGGATGCAAACTAGTCACCTTTCGGCGAAATTCGCAGGTTTTAATCCAAAATATGTGACCTATGTGATTTGTGTAGATCCGATGAGAAAAGTGTGGGGGGGGGGGCATTGGATCACTACTGTCTGTAAGCGAACGAGTGATGCGTGTTTGGAGCGATACTGGCTAGCCAATTGTTCACATAACAGAATACAGCACGTGATTTGAAGAGAGAAGTTACAAACAATTTGCTTGTAACGACTATCTGTGAACTAATGTTTTCCCTTTACAGTATGTGGTTAATTTTTAGAATGAGATAATTAGGTGAAAATGAGGCGTTGCTTGTTAAACAAGTGTATTCAGGGATCAAGTGTAACTGGATCTGGGCCTGGTTTAAGCTGGATGCCACTATAGAGGTCAAAGGAACACCACACACCTTTCTCACTTTGTCAATACAGTGGATTAAAAGGGGTATGCCAGGTGTACTCTCTGCCTGAAAGAGATCAATTATGCCAACAAAGGGTATCATGCTCTGCTGGTACATTGTAGAACAGATGTCCACAGGCAGAACGTATACAATGTAATAATGTGCAGTGTAGCCCAAAGATATTGATTGTGTTGAAGTTGACAGTAACACTTGTGTGTGAGTGAGGAGGGATTATTACATTTAACTCCGTGAATGTTATTTTTACACACATGTAGCCTTGTTCTCTTGATCGATGTCTACTATAGTCACCAATGTATAGAGGAAATATAGAATGCCTGTTTGTTTCATTCTATTTCTAGATGTGTGATGTCACAAGCGTTCTATTGTAAAGGCTGTCATGGCTAACTGTAATATCAGTGCAGTAAAGTCTAGGCAACATATAACATTGGATTGCTTTCTTTACATGTTTTATCTGAGTTAGTTTCACATGAACCTCTTTATTTTACACACAGAGACTGATCATGTAGATTATATCATTAGTTGTTTAATTAGATGTCACCAGTTTGGCTCCCTGAACACAGAACAGACTATGGGAGGAACACAGTACTACATAGAGCCATGACCACATGGAACTCTATTCCACATCAGATAACTGATGCAAGCCGTAGAATCAGATTTATAACACAGAAATACACATTATGGGACTGTGAAGAGACAGACATACACGTGCTAACACTTTACACATGGATTTTGTATTGTAGTAAAGTAGTGGCCTGAGGACACCTTAGTGTTATGAAATGTGATGTCATGTAATATTTTTATGTATTTAACTGCCTTAATGTTGCTGGACCCCACTACAATCCTTAATCATTTCAAACAGATTGCTCACCATATGTCTGCAGAGGGACCAGAGCCAGTCATGGAAATTAAAGTAGTGAGAATTGTCTCAATGACCAACTGGTGCAAAAATAATATTGTGTTGTCAAAACAATGTGATCTCGTAAAATAATATCCCAATATGCAACTGCCCCCCCCCCCCCCCATACCAAACAAGCAATGGATAACATTTAGAGACAGACTACAGCGCTATCTACAAAATCACTGAATACACAAGCAGCGACCGAACACTGTGGCTGCCTCACTGAGTGCCCCCCCCCCCTAAAAGAAGCTGACGTTGGCCACTGAAGACTTGTCTGTCTGTTTTTATAAAAGCTTGTTTCTTTGTCATGTAGTTATGGCCAAACGGGAACAGGAAAGACCTTCACAATGGAAGGAGAAAGATCTCCAAATGAAGAATTTACATGGGAAGAGGTAAACCACTATCAGATCTGTCAATTGACTGTTTTTATTATTGTCCTCAGTATGTGTACTAAAGTATGATTTGTCCTCTGTATGTGTGATTTGAATTGACTCTTTCAGGACCCTCTTGCTGGTATCATTCCCCGGACTCTTCATCAGATATTTGAGAAGCTGACTGACAATGGGACAGAGTTTTCTGTCAAGGTTTCCTTGCTGGAGATCTACAATGAAGAGCTGTTTGACCTGCTGAGTCCTTGTCCTGATGTCACTGAACGCCTTCAGTTGTTTGATGATCCACGTAATAAGGTACTACTCACACTTCTGAACATTCCTGATAGTTGAATTCCTAAAGTGTCAACATGTCACTGCTGTTCCCCCAGACAACCTGCTATTCCAACAACGGGGCGATGTTCTTAACATGGTTATGATTTGTAAATATACCTTCTGTCTGTCAGAGAGGTGTTATCATCAAGGGCCTGGAGGAAATTACGGTACACAACAAAAATGAGGTTTACCAGATTCTGGAGCGTGGATCCGCAAAGAGAAAAACAGCCTCCACTCTCATGAATGCCTACTCCAGGTAAACCTGCGTGTCTGACCAGCTACACTTCTCATACCAAAGCCCAAGGCGTTGTATTGATAGGCCTCTTCTTGTTTTTCAGCCGCTCTCACTCTGTGTTCTCCGTTACTATTCATATGAAGGAGATCACCGTTGAAGGAGAGGAACTGGTCAAGATTGGAAAACTGAATTTGGTACGGTTAACTGGTATTACCTACAAATACCTTTGTCACATATACTCTACCAGTGACTTACAAAGAAGGATCACACATGTGTCCTGTTGTATATGTACCTGCTTGTGATACCCATCAGGAATCATCTCTAACGTGACTTCACCTTGCAGGTGGACCTTGCTGGCAGTGAGAACATCGGCCGATCGGGGGCTGTGGACAAGCGGGCTCGTGAGGCTGGCAACATCAACCAGTCTCTGCTGACGCTGGGCAGGGTGATCACTGCACTGGTGGAGAAGCGGCCCCACGTGCCCTACAGGGAGTCCAAACTCACCCGTATACTCCAGGACTCACTGGGAGGCCGAACCAAGACTTCCATCATCGCCACCGTTTCCCCAGCCTCTATCAACCTGGAGGTGTGTCTAGCTGTCTTATTGTCTCTTGGCACCAGTGTCTAGTTCTTATCAATGCCTTGATATGCTAACTTTTTTTATTTCATGAAATGCCCAGGAAACTCTGAGCACACTGGAATATGCCAACAGGGCCAAAAATATCATGAACAAGCCTGAGGTGAACCAGAAGTTGACAAAGAGAACTCTTATCAAGGTAAATATAAATTTAAAATCGAGTATGCTCTGTTTACTTTAAGAATATTTTATTAGTGGTAAAATGTCTGGACTAAAATATTGAATTTCATCATCAGGAATACACAGAGGAAATTGAGCGTCTAAAACGGGATTTGGCTGCCACTCGTGACAAAAATGGAGTATATCTGTCGTCTGAGAACTATGAGTAAGTGCCCAATGTACAACATACAAATATTTTGTTTATGATAGATAGATAGATCGATCCCCGAGGGGATATTTCTTAATAGATATTGAATCAAATGTTTTGACTAAAATCTGTATTGGAATTGAATCCCTTCAAAACGAGGAAGTATAGGAGATTAGCATTTGAATGAATCACCCCTCAGGAGCATGGCAGGTGCGATATCTTCCCAAGAGGAGCATATAACAGAGTACACCGAGAAGATTGCTGCAGTGGAGGAGGAGCTGAAGAGGGTAACCATATTTCAAAATGAGTAATATTTTACTTCCTGTTTTCGGATGAGCTCCACAATGGCTACCGGCTCAACATGACTAACCATCCGTCACAGGTCACATCGCTGTTTGAGGATAGCAGGGAGAAGCTGGACCAGTGCATCAATGATCTGGAGGAGAAGAACCATAAGCTGCAGGAGACTCACCAGGACCTGCAGGAGACCAAGCAGAAGCTCTCTGAGGAGGAGTTTATAGTGTCTGAGCTGGCCACCACCGAGGAGAAACTCTACAGTACTGCTGACAAGGTTAGGGTGACATCATTACGCCCAGTACGAAAATGTATGCACTCACTGCTGTAATTCGCTTTGGATAAGAGTGTCTTCTAAATGACTCAAATCTTTGAGAATGTACTGTATATTAAAACGACTGTCTGTTTTATGATTAAATGTATTTTTTCTCCAGTTGTTGACAACTGTCGATGTGAGCACCAAAGACGTATCTGGCCTGCATGCCAAGCTGGAGAGGAAGAAGAAAGTTGAAGAGCACAACTCTGAGATCCAGATTAGTTTTGCCGACCACATGGATGCTATGTTCAGCCAGATGCAGAACTCAGTGGAAGACCAGCGCACCCAGCACCAGAACATGCTGGACTCTTACAAAACCTCAGTTGGTGAGCAGCTTGAAATGGACCACTAGTTTATAAGTGATATGAGCGCATCCATAGGAATTCAGATTTAATTGAATGTCTTTTGCTCCCTCAGAGGGTCTTCTTACAGTCAACGACAAAGCTTTCAAAGACGCCATGGCTACTGTAGCCACGTCCTTCTGCGGCATCAACCACCTGTTTGCTGATGGCATGAACAAGTGTCAGGCTAAGATAATGGAGCAGGAGACCCTGTGTGTGGAGGCCAAAAACACTCTGCACCAGGTTTTGGTAAGGATAGAAATTAAGCAATGTCTGTTCTTTTCCTGTTTTTTTTTTTTTGTCTCTCCTGCCTCTTTGCACAAATCTGTATAAAGAGATTAGATATTTCTTGAACACAATCCTGTTTTAACAGGAGGAGCATAAGCTGGAACTTGAGGAGGTCCTGGTGGCCCAGATGTTGCCTGGTCTCAGTGCTATCATGGCCATGAATGACAGCTTGATGAAGACACTGGGGAGCCACCATGCCCTGGCAGCTAAGGTAAGGGAAGCTGGCTGAAATAATACATTTAATATACTCAAAATACTTTGCGTATGCATGTTGGACAATTGAATGAATGCATTCCTTTTTCTCAGATTGAGTCCATGAAGGTGGAGATGACGTCGTTCTTCAGTGGCCATGCCCGGGACTTGGCTGCCCTGAGGGAGACTGCCACAGAAGGCCTCGGCTCCATAAAGACTGAGCACGGCAATCTGAAGGAACAGATCAGCAAAGCAGACAAGGAGCACCAGACGGTATGGTAGTCTGAAGTGTCTTCTCTTATCACCCTCTGCAATGGTGCTTTTCTATCTGACCTTGTGACATCACCTATGTTTCTGGTCCTACAGGGCATGACCCAAGTGATCCAGTGTCTGCAGAACCAGCTCAACCTCCTGGCTATGGAGACCCAGAATAACTACGCCGGCCTGATGAGTGCCTCCGACGCACTGCAGGTCCCTGTCCAGTCCCTTCAGCAGACCCTGCAAACGTAAGTGCAACTGGGCTGTCTTAACTGGGTCATTGACCTAATGTGACATGATATATCTGTCCATGGTGGTGGCTTTATCCAATTAATCTGTATATTACTCTCC
The DNA here is from genome assembly GCA_023634145.1 of Thymallus thymallus. Lineage (NCBI taxonomy): Eukaryota > Metazoa > Chordata > Actinopteri > Salmoniformes > Salmonidae > Thymallus > Thymallus thymallus. The sequence goes on from CM042388.1 coordinate 48,330,802, forward strand.
ACCTGAGATGTTTGCCAGTGCATAGCCTCGAACTCCTTTGATTCCCTCTTCCAGGAGATGCAGTGCAGCTGAGAACCAGACCACAACCCAAAAGGAGTGTCTAGAGTCCACCACCGCCAGCCTGATCTCTGAGGTCCAGCAGACTGCCCAGGAGGCCCAGTGCAGGGTGGAGGAGTGCTCCGCCTACTGCAGCCACCTGCACAGCTCTCTGACCCAGCTGGGTGAGAGGAGTCTGCAATGGTGTGCCTCCACCAAGGACAGCACTCACTCCCAGGCCCAGGCTCAGCTTACCCTGATGAGAGAGAACACCACCTCTGCTCAGACCCTGCTCCAGGTAAACTAACTATACACTCAGATGGAATATTGTGCCTCTTTACCTCAAACAGGTACTTGTTGGTACTTTATGGGGTACTAAAATGTATTTTTTTCTTGGGCTGGTAGTTTCATTAGTTGTATGTACGGGATACAAGCGGTATACACTCGACAATGGTAAGAAATTACAAAAGATAAGAATACGAACAACGTAAATAACTTAGTAGAATAGAATAAATGTTTTAGCCTAAGTATAATACAGGAAGGCACAATTTATAGTCTAATATTTACATTAGACTATCTGATGGCTTGTTGGATACCAACATACGTTTCTATCAGACCTCCGTAGTGCTGACCCCATTTTAGATGACTTGTCAATTGATTGGTTGATAAGCTGTTGGTGGATCGAGGTGTTTTTTTTTCATGGTGCACAAGAGCTGTCTGATTTTGCCCATCTCCTGGATTGGAGGATGGTCGCTGTCCGCAGTTCTGAAACAATCTTCAATGTGACGTTGAATTGGCGCCTTTCCCTATTTTGTTGAGGACAATGCGACAGCAGCAGAGTTGGGAGACGAGGAAACAGTCACCTGCGGGGTCCCGCAGGGGTCAGTCCTTGGCCCCATTCTCTTCATCACTTATATCATCTCCCTCGGTCATGTCATTAGCCGCTATGGAGTCTCATTTCACTGCTATGCTGATGACACACAACTGTACATGAAATCGGAAACACATGCCTCTGCAACTTCATCAACATCATTTCCGTCTTCAACACTCACCGCCTGTCTGGAGGAGATGGATGAAACAAAACTTCCTCCAGTTAAACAGCTCCAAAACTGAGGCAATTCTTGTTGGCACCCCACATCAAACCCAGTCTTCCTCCATAACTGGTATAACTATCTCTGGTCATGACATTCCCCTCTCCACAACTGTCACCAATCTTGGTGTAAGATTTGACCCACAACTCACCTTCGAAGCCCATATCAAAAACCTCTGCAAGATTTCATTCTACCATCTCAGAAATATTGCAAAACTCTGTTCCACACTCACCTTAGCAGATGCTGAAATACTGGTCCAGGCCTTTATCTCCTCCAGACTGGACTACTGTAATGCACTTCTCATCGGGATCCCTAACAAAAGCCTGCAGAGACTGCAGTATGTTCAGAATAGTGCTGCAAGGATCTTGATGAGAGTGCGAAAATACGACCACATCACACCCATTCTTCATTCACTTCACTGGCTTCCTGTTTCTGCCAGGATTGAATATAAGGTCGCCTTTCTTACCCACCAGTGCATCTATGGAAATGCCCCCCCCTATCTGAAAGAACTTCTCACTCCTCTAACTACAACTCCATCTCTCCGTTCAACCAACTCAAACCGCCTCCTTCTCCCCAAGACTAAGCTCAGCACCATGGGTGATCGGGCTTTCTGTTCTGCTGCTCCTCGTATCTGGAATGCCCTCCCCGACCATCTGAGGGCACCTCAAACTATTGAGACTTTTTAAAAAGGGACTAAAAACATATATTTTTAGGAGAACTTATGACTTAACTAATGTCTTTGTATTTTATATAGATTTTTCTTTACCATGCTTTTATGATCTTAACTGTAGCACTTTGAGATTTTGATACAAATGTAAAGTGCATTACAAATAAAACATTATTATTATTAAACAGCCCTTGCCATAATTGTCTAAGAAAATTGAGGAGAGAGGAAACGCCAACTTAAGTCTATAATCAATAGCTGTTAAATGTGCCTGGCTTTATAAGTCCATATATCTACATAAATAAGACTGATTCTGCATCTGTTGTCAGTTTTTAATAGCCTACTGATTCCGTGAACACAGAGCCTCATGCAACCGCTAAATGTTGGATAAAGCAATTTCACAAATGTGGCTGTTTTTAATCTTTGCTGTAATAAAGGCATTACATTGTTTTCTTTAGAACAGTCTTGTATTACTTATGTTTACACTGTTCCAAACGGACAGAAAAATATTAATTAACGGCTCCGGTTTGTCACACAGCTCTCGCTCCTCCTTGATCTTCTTATTGTTCTAAACCACCATCGAGCTGTAGGCCTAAGAGCACATCCTGTTAAGTCTTAACTTAGGCCTATATTTCAGTATGTTTCATTCGTTCATGTGATCACACAGCATATGAGTCATTCATTCTTTGAAATGCAATCAAACATTTTTAATTAAAAAATGGATTAGCAAAGGAAGCTTTGAATAATTATCCTAAACGATAAATAAACTGCAGTTCACGAATGCATGCAACTGTGTTTAGTCTTTGCTGTAATAAAGGCTTTATTTTTTGCGTTACAACACTCTGGTACACTTACTTAGTGTTTACACTGTTCCAAATAAAAATTATCGTAATCTAAGTGCACCTGTTTGGCAGAAACAATACTCGCGCAACGCTTGCTCCTGTACCCTCCTGGATCTCCAGTAGATTCCACAAGTCAAATGTCTTCCTCAGATCTGACTTCCCCTTTCCCTCCTGAGCAACCAGTCAAATATCTTCCTCAGATCTGACTTCCCCTTTCCCTCCTGAGCAACCAGTCAAATGTCTTCCTCAGATCTGACTTCCCCTTTCCCTCCTGAGCAACCAGTCAAATGTCAAACGGGTCACTTAAAGCATCAGACCAGCTCGTTGCACAGAATTTATTCAAACACATCGGGTGTCTATATATGGAAAAGTACACTTCATTGTTTTCTGATTGGTAGAAGAAACTTATGACTCTCAGTAGACCAAGATTTGTTTTATTGTCTGGGACAGCACCTAGACCTCACACTCCAAATATCGTCTAGCAGTGTTCCCTCCCCAGGGACTGACTGCCTCACAGAAGAAACATCTGCCTGTGTAGAGAAGTTTCAGATTGAACGTCACTCAACTTTCGAGACTTTTTCCCATTTAACACTTTCAATGTTTCCCTTTTACTGTGGGAATTGTGATGATCAACGCAATATTAGCCACTTTCAAAGCAACATACCGAAACATATTTAAAACTATGCAAGAGATTTTGTTGTAGGCAGAGTGCATCAGAGTAGGATTCTATTGCATGACTCCAGCCCATGCTTTACACAGACTAGTGCGCCATAACCAATCAGAACTGCAGTAGGCCTATGTGCAAATGGACAATTGCCATATATGGATTTGTGCAGTCGTGATTATGTGCATGTTTTGAGATCATGTAGCCAGGTGTGCACATTGTTCATATTCTTTGCTAGATAGTGAGTTATTAGCCCAGTTAGAACATTTGCAGTCAGCAATGTGGGAGTGATTTCTTCCTACAAGCACAAAACATGTACATTTCTAGCTATCTTTGAAAGGGAGTCAGGTAAAGAGCTTTTCTTTGTCTTAAAGGGGCAGTGTTGTATTTTGAGACCGGCTTGAATAAGCTAAGTAGCCAATAGGCAGAGGGCAGCATCATGTGTCTGGTTCTCTGGAATAATGATGCATTTTATTTTCTAAAGTGGTTTCTTGCATCAAACACATAATTCAGACAAGGAGGTGACTGAACATTAAGTGGTTAAACAGGTTAATGTCAAGACCTGCATGGAATGTAGGCCTACATTGAACTGAATGATAGAACCACTATTTCCATGTTAAAATGTTACGTGATGCATTTTCTCAAATTGAATGGTAGGCCGTTCTGGTAGGCCTACATTATGATCAAATAGTCACAGCAGGCTACTTGGTCACTGAAACAGTCAATTTAAAGCGGGTACAGCCTCGGTGTTCACAAGATTCAAGTTTGCGCTCAGCAGACCTAAAATTTGCTCAGTGCCAAAAAACTAGTCTAGTACTACACTAGCATTGCATTGCAATCCCTGAACAGTTCATTACATGTCAGTATTCATCATAACTAAAATCCTGACCGGTGTTTCTCTGGTGTGCGTGAATCAGAGAGTGGAGCAGAGCTGTGAGGAGAGGGTCCAGGAGGTGAGGGGGCAGCTGAAGCAGCAGCAGGGGATGGTGGAGGAGGCTCTGGAGGCCTTGAAGGAGCAGACGTCACTGGACCAGAACACTCTGGAACACCAACACATAGAACTCAAGGCCCACATGGAGGATGGCCTGGTCTGTGTCAGCAGCTTCCTCAGCGAGGAGCTCAAACAGGATGTTCCAACTGGTGAGCCTGACGTGGATGTGAATCCAACTACGATGTTAAATTTGCATCTTCTACATGTATAGTCTTTGTCACTGACCATGTTTCTTCCTATTTGTTCTGGTAGGTACAACTCCTCAGAGGAGAGAGTTTGTGTACCCACGTCACCTGGCCAAGTCGAAGAGCAGAGCAGAACTGCTGGACAGCCTCCGCCACCAGCAGGAGGCACTGCAGGCAGCCCTGTTCCAGTGTGACACGGTAGAGGAGAAGCAGGTCGATCAGGTACAGGACCCCATTATTCCTGGTCGGGTCATGTGGGTTCGGGGCAGTATTGCAGATTAGTGTCGTGACTACATTATACACTGACTATGAATGCTGACTGATCTTGACAGTTCAGCATGTAACAGGCAATGCCATTGGAAAGGGAAAAGTTCAGTGTCCAGAAAATATGTTCTGAATTCTGCCACAGGACTCTCTAGAGGACGAGTTGAACAACGACAGCTATGTCACGGAGCCATCTTACATCGATGAAAACCTCATGTGCTACGAGGATGGAAGAGTGCCGTTCTTCAAGGTGAGATTACCCCAGTGTTTCTTTAACTGCCGGTTCATCTCTCGCTCCGTCCCAGCTATGGCTTTGTCTTGTTGTAATGTTTTCTCTCCTTTCAGCAAAAGAAGTCCGGTAAGAAGGAAAACCAACTCCTCAATCGTTCCAAGATGGCAGAGAATGAAACTCAAGATACGCTACCCAGGTCCAAATTACCACTCAGGTGTCAGAACTAGTAGACTTTGACTTTTCTTAACTATTTAATATTTTACCTGATTTGAGTCTGTTTTTACTTTTCTCTCCATCTGTTCTATGTTCATGTTTTTTTATTTGTTTTTGCATTATGAGTCTAAAAAAGATTGACCGACATGAATGAGCTAGAAAACATTTTAACTATTGTTCTTGTTGAATGTGTAAAACTATTATTAAACATATTTTTAAAGATATCGGCGTCCTCTAATTGAAATGTACAACCCTTTCTTAGTTTCAGGTATTGGATTCACCACAATGAATGTAACCTTTCTAGAATGATCCTACTGTCAGGTGTCGTGCTATTATGAAACATGTTAGGTGAAGGAGTGCAATTAATCAATGGAATATTTATTTATTTAAATATCATTATAGAATGGGTGCTTAAAATGCATCCTCCAATCACAACGTCTGCCTATATGCCCACACCTTGTCTCTCTCCCACACTATATATAAGGTTTACATACACTTAGGTTGAAGTCATTAAAACTCATTTTTCAACCACTCCACAGATTTCATGTTAACAAACTATAGTTTTGGCAAGTCGGTTAGGACATCTACTTTGTGCATGACACAAGTAATTCTTCCAACAATTGTTTACAGACAGATTATTCCACTTATAATAGATAGATAGATAGATAGATAGATAGATAGATAGATACTTTATTGATCCCCGAGGGGGAAATTTCTTAATTTCACTATATCACAATTCCAGTGGGTCAGAAGTTTACATACACTAAGTTAACTGTGCCTTTAAACAGCTTGGAAAATTCCAGAAAATGATGTCATGGCTTAAACTTCTGATAGGCTAATTGACATTTGAGTCAATTGGAGGTGTACCTGTGGATTTATTTCAAGGCCTACCTTCAAACTCGGTGCCTCTTTGCTCGACATAATATGAAAATCAAAAGAAATCAGCCAAGATTTGTGGAGGTCTACAAAATTGGTTCATCCTTGGGAGCAATTTCCAAACGGCTGAAGCTACCTTCCTACCTTACCTTCCTAACCATACCACATTTTGCACTACATTTGCACACTCTGTATGTCTTGGCCAGGTCACAGTTGTAAATGAGAACTTGTTCTCAACTGGCCTAACTGGTTAAATAAAAAACCCATTTATCTGTACAAACAATAGTACGTAAGGAGGAAACTGGTACAAAAGTATATATGCACAGTAAAACGAGTCCTATATCGACAACCTGAAAGGCCGCTCAGCAAGGAAGAAGCCACTGCTCCAAAACCACAATTTTTCTGGTCTTGAAGCAACTCAATGATTGTACAATATTAGGAGGCAGTATCTACAGTATTTTATAGGCTAAAAAATACAATTTAGTGGCACACTGACTCCTGATTCTAAATGTGTGTGTATATATATATAATATCCAACCACAGGAGGATTCAGGATCCTGCTCTCGATGAGTGTTTACAGGCTGCTGCTGCCACTGCTAATCATCATATGGCGGAAAGGAGGCAGAGGGCACACATGGGTAAATGTGGGGGCTGCCTTGTTTGGGTAAGTGAAACTATAATGAATAAATGTGACTGGAGGAGGAGCCCGCTCTCAATGTTCAAAATACACCAGAGAGCAGAGTTTGGCCACAAATATACAGGTAACTGCCAAAATAAAGGAAACACCAACAGTTTCTTAAAAGGGGGGTTAGCCCCATGGCTTCAATGCACTTTGGCATAGATTCTACAAGTGGACATAAACCACATCAGGAAAATGCACCCCAAACCATATTTGTATCCGTCATTTACTCAAGTGTTTCCTTTATTTTGCAATTTGGCTGGCATGCACACAAAATATACAGCTTGTTGCATCAAGTGGCCATAGACATAATCCATAGGTTTTGGAACACGCTTACCCTGGCAATTTGACTATTAAACGCATGGCTACACTAGCAATGTCTGCCAGTCCTGAATTGAATGGGGACTGCCATCTATGGATTACATGTCTATGGTCGGTTGCCTTTTGCAAGTTTCAAAATACAATAGCAGGAAAAACGTAGTTTGGAAAGCAAATGTCTACCGCTGAAAAGAGAAGACTAATCTGTCTGTAGAACCGATAAAATTAAATTCTCAACTTTGGCAAACAGCATCAAAGTAGCTCATCTTGAGATTCGTTATTACCAAGACGAGCGCGTCGGCCATCACCGTGAGTAGTAGCCTAAAGCTTCATCTACATGTGGTCTGCGGTTGTAAGGCCGGTTGGACATATATTGGAGGCGGCTCATGGTAGAGAAATTAACATGACATTTTCTGGCAACAGCTCTGGCGGACATTCCTGCAGTCAGCATGCCAATTGCACACTCCCTCAAAACCTGAGATGTCTGTGCCATTGTGTTGCGTGACAAAACTGCACATTTTAGAGTGGCCTTTTATTGTCCCAAGCACAAGGTGCACCTATGTAATGATCATGCTGTTTAATCAGCTTCTTGATATGCCACACTTGTCAGGTGGATGGATTATCTTTGCAAAGGAGAAATGCTCACTAACAGGGATGTAAACTAATTTGTGCTCAAAATTTGGGACCAAAACCTCTCGGAGCTCTATGGACAATTTCTTCGACCTCATGGCTTGGTTTTTGCTCTGCCATTCACTGTCAACTGTGGGACCTTACATAGACAGGTGTGTCTTTCCAAATCATGTCCAATCAATTGAATTTACCACAGGTGGACTCCAATCAAGTTGTAGAAACATCTCAAGGATGAGCAATGGAAACAGGATGCACCTGAGCTCAATTTCGAGTCTCATAGTAAAGAGTCTGAATACTTATGTAAATATTTTTTTTATTACATTTATTTATGTGCAAAAAAAATCTAAACACCTGTTTTCGCTTTGTCAGGGTATTGTGTGTAGATTGATGAGGAAAAAATATTTAATCAATTTTAGAATAAGGCCGCATTGTAACAAAATGTGGAAAAAGGGATGGGGTCTGAATACTCTCCGAATGCACTGTATATACAAAAGTATGTGGACACCCCTTCAAATTAGTATATTCGGCTATTTCAGCCACACCCGTTGCTGACAGATTAAAATTGAGCACACAGCCATGCAATCTCCATAGACAAATATTGGCAGTAGAATGGTCTTACTGAAGAGCTCAGTGACTTGTTAGGAATTTGAAGAACTGACTTGTTGGAAAGGTTCATCGGTCAACGGTAAGTGCTGTTTTTGTGAAGTGGAAACATCTAGGAGCAACAACGGCTCAGCCGTGAAGTGGTAAGCCACACAAGCTCACAGAACGCGAGTAGCGCATAAAAATTGTCTGTCCTCGTTTGGGACACTCACTACCGAGTTCCAAACCGCCTCTGGAAGCAACTGTTTGTCAGGAGCTTCATGAAATGGGTTTCCATGGCCGAGTAGCCTCACACAAGCCTAAGATCACCATGCGCGTCTAATGGAGTGACGTAAAGCTTGCTGCCATTGGACTCTGGAGCGTTCTCTGGAGTGATGAATCACACTTCACCATCTGGCAGTCCGACGGATGAGTCTTGGTTTGACGGATGCCAGGAGAACGCTACCTGCATGAATACATAGTGCCAACATTAAAGTTTGTTGGAGGAAGAATAATGGTCTAGGCCCTTTCCTGTTTCAGCATGATAATGCCCCCGTGCACAAAGCGAGGTCCATACAGAAATGGTTTGTTGAGATCGGTGTGGAAGAACTTGACTGACCTGCACAGAGCCCTGATCTCAATCCCATCGAACACCTTTGCGATGAATTGGAACGCCGACCGTGAGCCAGGCCTAATCGCCCAACATCAGTGCCCGACCTCACTAATGCTCTTGTGGCTGAATGGAAGCAAGTCCCCACAGCAATGTTCCAACATCTAGTGCATATTAATGCCCATGATTTTGGAATGAGATGTTTGACAAGCAGGTGTCCACATACCTTTGGTCATATAGTGTAGTTTCAGCAGAGGAAGAAGTGAAACGAGAGGACTCATTCTGTACAAAATCTGTCCAGAATAAGCCCAATGCTTTTCTATGGGCATAATATGCACACCTAAGCTTGTCGCCTGCCTTCCCGCCTTTGGAACAAAGACTTCCATTGCGGAGACATGAGCATCTCGTCATTATATAAAGATCTCTGGTTTCAGCCTCTTGCGATTTGGAAAGGAAAGTTGGCAGGTGCACAGTGCACTGTTTAAAAATACTTCACCAGGAAGCATGACTTAGCCACAGATGATCATTGGCTTCTTTAAAAAAAAAAAAAATAGCTGGGAATTTATTCAAATAACAAGTGTGTAGGCCTATGCCTATTTGGCAAATATATGGTGCGTCTCTCTCCAGCATGCATGCACTCGGCTCTCCAGAATGCACTCAGCTGTCTCCTGCATTCATGTTTCATTGTGTGAATTGTTTGTTCTTTGATTGTGTTTTTGTTTAATCAATTCCCCATTACACTAGTAGGGTTAGTAAATGTACTGTTAAACCCCCGTTATTTGGTTACATTACATTCTGTTAATTCATGTATTAATTACAGTCATTTACGGGTCTCATTCTCGGACTGGGAACGTTGCTTGCGGAGTTCACAATGTGCTACACTTGTGAGAAAAGTTTTGGTTTATTACATAACCATTAATAGTTTTGGAGAAAAATAATAGTTTGGAATGCTCAATGTGAGCAATGAGCATGTGCCTGGTTTTAGCATGTAAATCTTGGTGTGGCAAACTCCACAAAAAATAGTTTTGATGCAATTGCAGTATAATGGTGACAAGCGGTGCCCACAAACTGTTAGGGCCGACATAAAGCTGTCCCAACAGCAGAGTCCCAACAGCAGAGTCCCAACACCTTACCACTGCTACACCTGGCTATCAGAGGAGCCTTGTCTGGCAGTGAAACAATTCATTCAGCCTCATTTACTGCCTTTTAAAAAACATAGCTGATATGGTTGACTTGATTTAAAAAATGTGGTTTCTACTGATAATTGAGATGTACAAACTATGGTATAAGGAGACGACAAGCGGATAAGAGACAATCTGTCATTTAGATTAAGACATTAATGAGCGAGCGACGACATACATAGTCAATATAACTATTTGTTCAGCACTTTAGAAATGTACAGAATTCAGAACATGGGCCGTTCTTACAGTGTTCTCCCTGAACACCAAGTCAGAACCATGGGATAAATAAAGGGGGTATATGAGCAGACAATGAAAGCTCTTACAATATTCAATGATTACATTTCTCTAAAACAGGTTATAGGCTACATGTGCACCACCAAGTCAGAACAGTAGGCAAAATAATGAGGGGAAAAGTGACCAAATTATTAGGGTGAGGCACATGGGCTACACAACTTACTATTTTAACTAAATGTATTTACATTTTAACATTTATTTTACTAGGCAAGTCAGTTAAGAACAAATTCTTATTTACAATGACAGCCTAGGAACAGTGGGTTAACTGCCTTATTCAGGGGCAGAACAACAGATTTTTTACCTTGTCAGCTCTGGGATTCGATCCAGCAACCTTTCGATTACAGGCCCAACGCTCTAACCACTCGGCTATCTGCCGCCCCAAAATTAAAGACAGTATTCATATCTCTCTGTCATATTACATAATTTATGCAGCATCATACAAGACATTTATGGACTCACCTTGTTGTGCTGGGCTCACTTGAACAGGAAGGTGTCATCAACGTCTGGCATTCTCTGGATTTATGGTGCTTTCTAGACAACTGGGAACTCAGAAAAAAACAAGGTTGAATCATGATGATGTCAGTGAGCTTCAGGTCGGAGCTCTAGAAAGAGGCCCGAGTTCCCGACTTGCAATTCCGAGTTGGATGACCGTTAAAAACATATTTTCCCAGTCGCAACTCATTTTTTTGTTGCTCCTAGTCAGATTTCCCAGTTAAAACTTTCCAGTTGTTTTGAGCGCTGCAGAAGTCATGCTGGATTGACAGTATGGCCAATGTTGAATATTTATAATTTTAAGCTTGGAAAAGAGACCCTTAAACCCAGACTTGGGACCACACAGCAGGCTAGTGATTGCTTTGCTATGCTTGCAGTTAGCCACTGATTCCTTCCAAACCACTCATTGTTGAATTTGTGATTTCCAACTTGTGTAATGTTTATGCTGATGAGAACCATTCCTTTTTTTCTATAATTTCTCTTCATTATTTCTCTTCATATGACAACGATTGAAAAGGATTTGCCAGTAGATTTGATTCATGAAGATGACTGCTAGCTTGCTAGCTAAGATTTTGAAAGCTACTGTGGATATAACGTGATTTGACAATTTTATCTGTGGCCAATGACCTTGAGCCTTCTTGGATGGGCACTTCTAATGTAATTCTATGGCAGCACCCAAGGGGCTAGACTTTTCGAGCTCTACCCTTAGATTTGGCGGTGATGTACTGTCCCCATGAGTGACAGAACATTGAGCCAATCACGGTGCAACTAGAGAACATGACAAACCTCTAGGCTCTGTATTTTCCGCTGGCTGCCCCGCCTCCACAGAAAGCACTGAGCTAGGCTGAAACACCAGCATTTTGGAGCTGCCTTACTCAAGAAAACAAAAAAGATACCATGTTTGAATGCGGCTTTATTAACTCAATGATTAATTTACATTGTTTGTAAACATTGTTTACATTTTTTACATAGTTTGTAAACTGATATGTGACACGTATTAATGCCAAAATAACATGCAAAACTGGCAAAAAGCAAACAATGCCTCGCCACTGTTGGTTTCTCTTTCCTTATAACATTGAGGGAGCGTGCTCGCCCGAGCACACACAGAGGTAGGCCTACCTGAGGAAAGTGGGAAGTAGGAAAGTGCCCATTTGGCCATGTGTGATTTCTGATGGTCATAACTCAACACCTCCACCACTAATACGTTGAGCATCTCATACATTTTTCCTTCACCTTACACTGTTTTTTTAACATCCAATGCTAATGATAGTTTCTTAGTATTAGAAAATTCTTTCCAACTTTCCACGGCCTCGGTGTGAAAGAGCAAAATACCATGATCTGATGATCCCATATATCCAGTGGAAAAACCATTGAAAGAACTGCTGTCTGTCCCGAGCTCACTGGCGCTGTAAACATTGAGGGCCTGGAATAGACTAGCGGAAGTTCACTAGCTACAGCTTGGACAGCGTCACCCACCCTCTGCACGCCATGGTTATGACCCAGAGGAGCACCTTCAGTCACAGACTGATCCCACCACGGTGTGCCAGAGAGCACTACAGGAGGTCCTTCCTGCCGGCGGCTATTAGACTACATAATGCCTCACCAGGGTGCTGTGCCGTCAGCAACATAGATCTGGAACTGTTGGGGTGTTAGGACCTAGTTTAACAATTATGCATCCATCCGTGAGTAACTCTGGTCTGTAATCACTCATCCACTCAGGACTTATTTATTCATTCAGGTCTGTAAATACATATTCATGTACAGTTGTTATATCATATCACGTGCAATATTGCAAGTAATTCTTGGACCTAACTTACGTAGGCATTCACTCAGGAATGCATATTAGTATCCTGTCAGTTGCACCTTTTCTCATTGCTTTTAGTATATTGAATGTGCAATATGGGCATTTGTCTGTAATTAAACCCTGCGCACTAAGGACTGTATTTTAAGGGAATTACTATTATTACCCCAAATTATATCATACAGACATTTAGCTATTTAAGTATCTCTTCCTGTCATTTACCTGTACAGTTTATGTAACCATGCAAGTATTCACTTATCTGTAAATATAACTGTATATTTACCTGTACAGCTAATTTAACCAGGCAAAATATTCACTTACCTGTTCATTTGGCCAGTCTGTCTATTAAGTAAACTATTATTACCCTTGCTCATATCATATGCATTTTTAGCTACTGAAGTATTTCTCTGCCATCGACCTGTATAGTATAGTTAACCATCCAACATCCACCAATGTATAGTGTACATATTCAGTCATTCCACCCATACTATGCAATGTCTTTTTATAGCTTTTTTTGCACTCCAGATATCTTGTATTTCTATACTGCCGCTCTATGTATCGTGTATCTGTCTTTTGTGTACTTTCGTTGTGGCATTTTGCACCTGCCCTGTGTTTTGTTGTTGTAGCTGCTTGACAATGAAATTTCCCCCACGGGGATCAATAAAGTACCTATCTATCTATCTATCTATCTATCTATCTATCTTCTGGCTGACCTAGTTGATGATTTGATACAATGTTGCACTTCACTAGCAATAGCTTAAGTCAATACAGACAGAAAAGGAGGCAGACAGGCAGAGTAGAGAGATGAATGTGACATTTGTTTTACTGTTTCTGTTGATTGACTTTAGGCATATGTATTTTACTTAGTTGACGATGGCTTTCTGCGCTCATTTCTTTAGCCTCCAATGGATCACAGTGTATCAATGTGTCCATGTGGCAGAGGCTGGTGAATTTGACCTTTTGGATTTTTATGATTAACCACGTGATACTGATTTTGAGAAACGAAAACGTTATTATTGAAATGAAATGAAACACGAAAATGCGCATATAAAAATAATCCTCACCATAGCTCAGTTAACACATAGTCATACCATTCCATTGGTCAGATTCGTTCATAAGAAACTCGCCCAATTAGTACTGCTGCGCATGCGCAGTTTCCTGGTTCGTTTCCTTGACCAATCCGCTGTCCTAGATGGTAACACGTGACAGTAATCCACGTCTGCGAAATGATGTTTGCGCAGTCTGTCAACTTGGTGTGATGTGCTTGAATATTTGTACCTCTTGGAATGGATTTAGAAGAGGCATTTCAACTAGTGGGAGAATTCGGCTCATATCAGAAGCAAATGGTGTTGGTTCTTGTGTTGCTACAGGTTTGTTTTATTAACTTTCCTTGTTTTGCCGCCCACCGCTAGTTAGCTAGCAATGTAATGTTCTGTATTCCAGTATGTCGTCAAATGTAGTGTGGGTCAAGACAGCTAGCTGGTGGTCTGTCGCTGCTGCTGTTATCCACACATAACTAAGGTAGTTAGCTAACGTTAGTTGGATAGATAATGAAATCATAGAAGCTTTAAAGTAGCTTGCTAAATTTTAGATAGTTATCTCTCCCGTTATTTGGTAGGTGTGTTGGTGGTAGGTGTGATGGTGGTGGTGGTAGGTGTGATGGTGTGATGGTGGTGGTGGTAGGTGTGATGGTGGTAGGTGTGATGGTGGTGGTGGTAGGTGTGATGGTGTGATGGTGGTGGTGGTAGGTGTGGTGGTGGTGGTAGGTGTGATGGTGGTGGTAGGTGTGGTGGTGGTGGTAGGTGTGATGGTGTGATGGTGGTGGTGGTAGGTGTGGTGGTGGTGGTAGGTGTGATGGTGGTGGTAGGTGTGGTGGTGGTGGTAGGTGTGATGGTGTGATGGTGGTGGTAGGTGTGGTGGTGGTAGGTGTGATGGTGTGATGGTGGTGGTAGGTGTGGTGGTGGTAGGTGTGATGGTGTGATGGTGTGGTAGGTGTGGTGGTGGTAGGTGTGGTGGTGGTAGGTGTGGTGGTGGTAGGTGTGATGGTGTGATGGTGGTGGTGGTGGTAGGTGTGGTGGTGGTGGTTGGTGTGGTAGGTGTGATGGTGTGATGGTGGTAGGTGTGATGGTGGTAGGTGTGATGGTGTGGTTGGTGTGATGGTGGTAGGTGTGGTGGTGGTGGTAGGTGTGGTAGGTGAGGGCGGAAGATCTGTATAAACACATTAACGTCCTTCACAACTTCCTTCACAACCGGTAACAGCGGTTAAGACCGTTGGGCCAGTAACCGAAAGGTTGTTTTTTTGAATCCCCATGCTGACTAGGTGAAAAATGTATCTGTGCCCTTGAGCAAGGCACTTAACCCTAATTGCACCTGTAGGTCGCTTTGGATAAGAGCGTCAGCTAAATGACTGCCGGAACAGGATCTGACACCTCTGTTTTGGGCTGTGTCGTTACGGAACCTATTTGGCCGCACCCGTTACCTCTCGTGGCATGAAAGATAATTGTCACTTTTTTCAATGTAAAAAGTCATGTAAAGATTATAATAAACGCAGTCACTAATAAGCCATCACCAGTGAGTGAGCTGCACATCTTTGGGGCTCCCAAGTGGTCTAAGACACTGCATCTCAGTGCTAGAGGAGTCACTACAGACAACCTGGTTCAGTGGTCTAAGACACTACATCTCAGTGCTAGAGGAGTCACTACAGACAACCTGGTTCAGTGGTCTAAGACACTGTATCTCAGTGCTAGAGGAGTCACTACAGACAACCTGGTTCAGTGGTCTAAGACACTACATCTCAGTGCTAGAGGAGTCACTACAGACAACCTGGTTCAGTGGTCTAAGACACTGTATCTCAGTGCTAGAGGAGTCACTACAGACAACCTGGTTCAGTGGTCTAAGACACTGCATCTCAGTGTTAGAGGAGTCACTACATACAACCTGGTTCAGTGGTCTAAGACACTGCATCTCAGTGTTAGAGGAGTCACTACATACAACCTGGTTCAGTGGTCTAAGACACTGCATCTCAGTGCTAGAGGAGTCACTACAGACAACCTGGTTCGAAACCAGGCTGTGTCACAACCGGCCGTGATTGGGAGTCCCATAGGGTGGCACACAATTGGCACAGCGTCGTCCGAGTTTGGCCGGTGTAGGCCGTCATTGTAAATAAGAGTTTGTTCTTAGCTGACTCGCCTCGTTACATAAAGGTTAAATAAATATAAACATGATTGGGTGAGTCAGTGAAACTGGAAAGCATTTTTAGAATATAATTTCCTCCTCATATTGTAGCATACAATGTCTCCACACACCTAGGCCTGGCTATTGATGGATTCAAGACAAGGTTGTTTTCATTAATCTCATTTTCCGTGTCAACAGAGCTTATCATTTCAACGAGGTTGAATCATGACGTCTGTGATCTATCTTCGGGTCGGAGCTCTAGAAAGAGGCCAGAGTTCCGCGCTTGGAATTCCAAGTTGGATGACCGTTCAAAACACACTTTCCCAGTCGGCGCTCATTTTTTCCCTATTTCCCAGTTGACTTAAATGCACTGAAGTCTGAGATTTCCCAGCTCTGTGTTCCCAGTTGTTTTGACGTCTCCAGTCATGTAAAATGATGTAGAATTGCATAAAATGGGTCTATAAAAGGCCAAGAAAATTCCCAGACCTTAGGCCCTCTACTCTACTGCTCTATGCCAGTATCTCTACTCTACTGCTCTATGCCAGTATCTCTACTCTACTGCTCTATGCCAGTATCTCTACTCTACTGCTCTATGCCAGTATCTCTACTCTACTGCTCTATGCCAGTATCTCTACTCTACTGCTCTATGCCAGTATCTCTACTCTACTGCTCTATGCCAGTATCTCTACTCTACTGCTCTATGCCAGTATCTCTACTCTACTGCTCTATGCCAGTATCTCTACTCTACTGCTCTATGCCAGTATCTCTACTCTACTGCTCTATGCCAGTACGCAAATGTGTTGATATGCATTCAATGGTTTATTATAAAGGTGGGTTATTATTTTTTTTGTTCCGGTACCTCAGAGCTCCACGGTTTATTATTTTTGTTCCGGTACCTCAGAGCTCCACGGGTTATTATTTTTGTTCCGGTACCTCAGAGCTCCACTGGTTATTATAATTTTTGTTCCGGTACCAGCTTGGTTTTGTTTTCCAGGTGTATATGGCATTCCAGTCCATGTTGATTGTCCTCATTGGAGCTGTTCCAGAATACCACATTGAACAAGGTGACCACGCCAACTATGAGGAGCTCATGAAACACGTTACATTTACAGAGGACGTCAACTCCATTGTGACAGAGGTGAGAGGTCGCTGTTAATGATTCAATAGGTTAAGAAATGTGTTGTGCTTGAGAATGTAGCATCATCCACACTTGTGTATGGAATTTCCAAATCATCTAGACAATATATGAATGCCATCTTCCTGTTTCTCTCAGTGGTTCCTTCTGAAGCAACAGGCTTACAAGGTCAGCTTGGCAGGCTCTTTGTTCTTCGCTGGGGTCTTGGTTGGAAATGTTTTCTTTGGACCCCTCTCTGACAAGATTGGAAGGAAACCAGTCTTCCTAACAGGTGACGAGAATGAGGTTCACAACTTGCCATATTATGATCTTAATCCATATATTTGACAGGCTGATATGATATAGCAGCCATTAGGAAAGGTTGTTGTTCTAACCTGCTTCCTTGCGGGCTACATTTCAGCCCAGCTAATAGTGTCACTGGTAAACATCAGAGAGCTATGGTTGGGTCTCATTCATAATTACATTGTGGACTGCTAGGTCATTGATAACATGCTCTTTTAGCAACTTCCTCTTTGACAAACCAGCTGTTTTGCTTTCTCTGTTTCTCTCTCTCTCTCTCTCTCTCTCTCTCTCTCTCTCTCTCTCTCAGCTCTGTTCTTTGAGGTGTTGTTTGGCTATGCCACAGCCTTTGCTCCCAGCTATGAGGTGTTTGCGTTGTCGCGCCTGCTGGTTGGTCTGATGAATGGGGGCATGTCCCTCGTCTGTTTTGTGCTAACCCAGGAGTATGTGGGCAAGTCCTACTGGGCCATGACAGGTACAAATAATGATCATGATCCTGACACATGTTTACCAGACACAGTAACTAAGGAGGGTGGGACTAGGATTTGACAAAGGGTAAATTGTAGTCCAGAAGAGTCAGTCGGAGCTATTTAAATGTTTAAAACTATTTAAAACTATATTTTGTTTTTCAGGGACCTTGACTAATATGACCTTTGCTGTGGGCATTGCCCTGTTTGGTGGCCTTGGCTACTATATCAGACCTTGGCGTAACCTGGCAACAGCAGCTAATTCTCCTGGCATCCTGTTTTTTCTTCTTTGTGTGTAAGTCACTTTCAGGATGATTATTCCAAGAAAGCAATTGCATTAGAATCTTGACTGACACGTTTCCCAATACATTTGACCTCATATGTGAGACTGCAGTTTGGTGATGGAACAAATAGCCAGGTTACCTTTCCATCTTCTGTGCTGTCTCTGTCTTCCTTTTTTTCTGTCTGAGGCAGGACTCTCCCGGAGTCTCCACGCTGGCTGTATTCCCGTGGTTACACGAAGAAGGCGGAGGAGGTTTTGCGGTACATGGCTGTACGGAATGGGAACGGAAACGCTGCAGCCAAAGTGAAGCTCCGTGTGTGTCCTGGCTCTGTCAAGACTGGTAACCAGGGCAACAATGGCCCTGGCCTACTCGACCTGTTCACCCACACAGTGCTCCGCTGCAGAACCGTGGTGCTCATGTATGTCTGGTGAGTTGGCACACCATGACCTGAACCAATCGTGCACGGGTAGTATCAACAGCTCACAACAATGCTTAGGTTCAGTATTCATCAAACTTTAAACATAGCCAACCTTAGATTGGCCCTGTCACTGAATGTACTCTAGGTATTCCTGCAGCCTGGTGTACTATGGGCTGACCATGAATGCCAGTGAGGACAGTGGGAACCGCTATTTCAGTGTTGCCATGTATGGACTAGTGGAACTCCCTGCCTACCCTCTCTGCATCTATTTCATAAACAAGCAGTGGTAAGATTCTCACCACCTGAGATGATATTCTATGAATTAAAGTCTGTCAGTGGTACACTGAATAAATGTCTTGATTTTTATGGTTAAAAAGAGAAACGCTGAATCGTAGTAGTTTCACGAGACCATATATTCTCATCACACCTAAACAGTTAGAATGTGTGTCTGTTTTTTTAGGGCTGGGAGAAGAAAAACCATGGCCAGCTTTCTGGGTTTAGCTGGCTTGTCATGTCTATGCACCATGTTTATCCCAGTAAACGCTGGTAAGGACATTCCATCTACAGTATCTCACAGTATATTAGATACATTTGATTCATTCTGTTGCTTTTTTAATCTTTATTTATTTATTTATTTATTATTTAGGGGCATTGTTCAATGCTACCACTTTAGCGTTGTTAGGAAAGCTGTTGGTCAGTGCGGCTTTCAACATAGTGTATGTCTACACTACTGAACTGTACCCCACTGTTATAAGGTGAGTGCAGTGGAAACAGATCCCACTAAATTACTTCTAATGTACAGCAGAGGGCGCTGTTTCTCTATTTCTGCATGTGTGATATGGGTGTCAATTTCAATTGAAGTCCTCACAATGCAATATGTTTTTGTACGGTATGTTGAAGAGGTGTTTAAATAACGTTATGTGCTTTGTCTTGATGTCAGGAACGCTGGTCTTGGGGTCTGTTCAATGTCTTGCAGAGTCGGAGGGATCCTGGCCCCTTTCGTGCCCTCTATGGTACTTCAGCAGAATATCATTATTCTGATGATGGACAAAGAAATCATCTGTCTTTTTATGTTTTCACAATTGTAATCAAGTACCTGGACCACTTTGGGCTTTCTATAAGTGTTCAAATTGTGCTAAACAGAAGTTTTGTTTTGCCTTCTGTCAGAATGTATGGCATACATTTGAGCCCCTCAAGCTTAAGCTGTGTTTTGTTTGCTATGTGTTTCAGAGAGACTTGCACAGCTCTATGCCCTTCATGGTGTTCTGTCTCAGTGGGATCTCTGCTGGCTGCCTGGGTCTCCTTCTCCCTGAGACACTAAACAAACCTGTGGCAGAGACATTAGATGAGCTCAGCAGCCCTGCTTACCACCGCATTGTAGAGACAGAGGTAGGATCATAACTCTGTCCTTTATATTGGGTTTGTTAGCCCCTAGCTTGGGACGTCAGGCTTCTCACGTAGTTCGAAAGCTTGGTGAAGTTCTCCTTGGGAAGAAAATGAAAAGGGGTGGAGTATAACTAGTGATGGGATGGCACTTATCAAACCAATCTTGCATCGGTGGAGCTCCAAACAGAGTTTGATTCTGATTTTAAAACAAGCCATCTAGCCTAGAATGCAAAACTAACGTTGCATAGGCTACAAAAACTGTCTGACACGGCAGGAAAAGAGACAGGAAGAAAAGCAAGGAAATGCCTCTCCTCAGTGAAAATTCAAGTGCTCAATGCCAGCGCTCCCATTCAAAGGAAAATCCAATATTGATGTCCTCCAGACTTCTAATAAGGGAGATGGGATTCATGCGAGACTAGTTACGCCCTATCCAAATGCAAGTTTACAATGATCTTTGAAAAATAAAATACATGCTTAACATTCTGTATCTTGGGGGGTTGGTTTGTGTTCCGTTATACAGACACACTTGTTTGAAGAGGACCAATCAAAAACAAACCACAAACTGAATCAGTGACTCACTCTTTGAACGAGAGAACAGTCGG
The DNA here is from genome assembly GCA_023634145.1 of Thymallus thymallus. Classification (NCBI taxonomy): domain Eukaryota; kingdom Metazoa; phylum Chordata; class Actinopteri; order Salmoniformes; family Salmonidae; genus Thymallus; species Thymallus thymallus. The sequence goes on from CM042388.1 coordinate 48,351,192, forward strand.
AAGCAATCCGACAGGAGAGGCTCTCGAAGCCTGTCCACACACAAGTGCTTTCTCACAGGGGCCTGATGCTGTCTGTGTCCATGGTGAAGCAAGGACTGGGTCTAGCTACATGCCGTGACAGGGAACGGCACACATGTTTACAATGTTTTTGTGTTATTTTGTTTCTGTGTGTGTGTGAGAGACGTTTTGTACTGTACAGTGACATGTAAAGTGCCTTCTAAAATCCCAATTTAGCAACAGTGAGTTGTTCAAGTAGTCATGTGATATCAAATGGAAGATAACTACAATTTACTGCAGGAGTTTTCAGTTTCTACTTTGCCAAATAGTCGCCTAATTTATAATCGTTTGCGTACATTTAGCACTAAATAGCTGCGTACGTAATTTCTGAAAAGACCACTCACAATTATTGAGATTCATAAACTTGGCACACGCCATTCATATGCAGGTTTCCCATTATAAATCAGACCTGTCAGAACGGTGAACGAGTATTTACTCCACCTGAACGCCCTTATTTTCTGTATAGTTTGGAAGTATTGGAATTGGGTCGAGACCGTATCTAAAGGAAATAGCAATGGTGACCTTGATGAAATGTCTCTGGAGGGATTAGCAGAATGTTTTCTTTTGCAGTAACATTTGTGGTATCTGACATTTTCTGAAAGACAAAAACAATTGCACATTTTTGTGGCCCTGAATGTAAATATGCTGCACTGCCAGCGAATTCTGAATTCTGTCTACTCTAAAAAATGAAAACAGTGGTCGTACTTAGTGGTAGGCTACACACTTCAATACAGAACATCAACTGTCTGTTAAACCTGTCAAATTCTACTGTATGTTATAAACCACGCCCCCTATCGGATACGTAGAGAAAAAACTTGACATTTATAATAGCCTAACTAATTATCCCAATTTAAATGAGCAATGGGACTAATGGTCCTATGAAACCTTCGGTCAGAAAAGGTGAGGAATTTATTCTGAAATGATCATGGAAATGAAATAAATAATCTAAAATATATGCCTGTTTACAATTATTTTAGAATGTGAAGACGCATCGATTTTTGCTTTTCTCACTATTGGAAAATGCTAGCATCTTATTTAGCTAGGCCTACCCGTCGTCATATTTTCCCAATTTGCACAAGGCTACTTTTGGCTTCTTGCAGTACTTCAACAACCAGAAACTGCGTATGCATGGTCTAAAGTTTGTGGGAGGATAGCACATTCTCACGTTAAGTTCAGTTTTTATAAATGCCATGTCTTATCCACAACGTTTATAAATCAGGCCCCTGAAGCCTATAGTTTAATTTGTCTTCCCAGTTTCCTTATAAATATAATTTCCATGTGTTCTGCTGGTCAGATCATACGATAGTTACAATGTGAATACAGATGTTGAATAAATATCTATCTATATTGGAGACGGTGACGATTGGTACAGTATTCTAGACCCCCCCCCCCTTGCTGTCAAGTTTTAATATGACAGCAAGTAACACCAATTGTGAATAGTAGCTTGCATAATTATGTTGTGATGTATATTATGACAGTGGAACATGGAACTACTGTACATATCATGTTTGGTAATATTATGGTGTTCCCCTTTTGGAACAGGGTGCATTGTAATGTTCATGGACAGTTTTAATGTTTTGTATCTCAATACTGTTTAAGAAAAATAATTATAACGGTCACTGCCTGAACTCAGGTCGCATTTGGCCTTTCCCCCAGTGAGGTGATTGTGTCACCATTGACGCAGACAGGAGAGGCCCAGATCAACCATATCGCCCAGAAGCTCTCATCAAAGACTGAAGTAACCGCATTATGTTTTTTCCCCATCACTTATAATTATGCCTTATGGCAGTTGGCCCACACCACCGGTTCAGCAAATAGTTGGAGTGAGTTGAAGAGTTGAAACGGTTTGATTTATTTGTCTGTGACACTGGGTGCTTGCCAGCACAAAAATTAAATAAACAATCTCCAACAAAAGTTTGTCGAAATGAGGTGTTGAATTGCAATGAAAATGTCTTGAATTAATATATATGTATTTGTGTGTATGATTATATATTATGAGGTCAGCTTAATGTCAAGCCCACAGCATTACATTGAATAAGTCTGCATCCTAATGCAAGTTGAAGTGCTTATGATTACATAGTCATTCTCTTGTGGTCTGCTACGATCATTATTGTATGATTGAGCTTCAGGTTATCGCCCGCCATTGTTTTGAGGTCCTGGGATTGCTGCACCTCTCTGAACAGCAAGCTTGCTGGATGATATTTCAGCAAGCAATAGATTTGTCCCACAAGCCCTTGCTGTAGAATATTTTGTGGATTGGTGAATGAAGGTGATACACCGGAGTTCGACAACATGGGGCTGGGTGAGGTTACTTCCATTTTCTGTCTAATTAGAAGCCAATTGAAAGGCATGTCATGATTCAGTTGAATGGTTGTATAAACTAAATAACTAACAGGAAAGTCAGAAGCCTCAAGGTGACCTCATTTGTTTATTCAAACTGGCACTCAAGACTTTTTCTCACTCCCTCCCACACACACTCAAATCAAAAGTTCAGAAACTGGCCAGCTAACCCCACCCCCAATTCCTCACTTAACACTCAAAGAAAAAATGTCCAACAGCACTGATATGTTGATATTTATAGTTACCTCCAGTCAAGTTGATGAGGCATAAGAAGGGGGATGAGTGTGGTTATGTTTGAGTGGGTGTGGGAGCACTGAGCCTGTGAGTGTGTGGGTGGAGGCCAGGAGAGTAATGTCCACACTGACCCACTGCTGAACTTTCGAGGAACAACTCTGTCACATCTCGAGAGAGAGAGAGTGAGAGTGTGTGTGTGTGTGTGTGTGTGTGGTGGGGCAGTGTGCGTGAGGCAGTGTGTGTGAGGCAGTGTGCGTGAGGCAGTGTGGGTGAGGCAGTGTGGGTGAGTGAGAGCATACTTGTGGTAGCCTATTGGGTGGATTGTGGTAGCCTATTGGGTGGATTGTGGTAGCCTATTGGGTGGATTGTGGTAGCCTATTGGGTGGATTGTGGTAGCCTATTGGGTGGATTGTGGTAGCCTATTGGGTGGATTGTGGTAGCCTATTGGGTGGATTGCTAGCAGTAAGTGTTTACTTAAGATTTTTATCACAGTGTTAAAAGTTTGATTTAATGTTAATAGTCTTATTCACACAATTACTCAAGTAAAACGTTAATAATAGCACCTTTTTTGCTTTAGGGTCAACTGAATAACTATCTACCACCCGGTATAAGCTAGTATGGTACTGAATAACTATCTACCACCTGGTATAAGCTAGTATGGTACTGAATAACCATCTACCACCCGGTATAAGCTAGTATGGTACTGAATAACCATCTACCACCCGGTATAAGCTAGTATGGTACTGAATAACTATCTACCACCCGGTATAAGCTAGTATGGTACTGAATAACCATCTACGACCCGGTATAAGCTAGTATGGTACTGAATAACTATCTACCACCCGGTATAAGCTAGTATGGTACTGAATAACCATCTACCACCCGGTATAAGCTAGTATGGTACTGAATAACTATCTACCACCCGGTATAAGCTAGTATGGTACTGAATAACTATCTACCACCCGGTATAAGCTAGTATGGTACTGAATAACCATCTACCACCCGGTATAAGCTAGTATGGTACTGAATAACTATCTACCACCCGGTATAAGCTAGTATGGTACTGAATAACTATCTACCACCCGGTATAAGCTAGTATGGTACTGAATAACCATCTACCACCCGGTATAAGCTAGTATGGTACTGAATAACCATCTACCACCCGGTATAAGCTAGTATGGTACTGAATAACTATCTACCACCCGGTATAAGCTAGTATGGTACTGAATAACCATCTACCACCCGGTATAAGCTAGTATGGTACTGAATAACCATCTACCACCCGGTATAAGCTAGTATGGTACTGAATAACTATCTACCACCCGGTATAAGCTAGTATGGTACTGAATAACTATCTACCACCCGGTATAAGCTAGTATGGTACTGAATAACCATCTACCACCCGGTATAAGCTAGTATGGTACTGAATAACCATCTACCACCCGGTATAAGCTAGTATGGTACTGAATAACCATCTACCACCCGGTATAAGCTAGTATGGTACTGAATAACCATCTACCACCCGGTATAAGCTAGTATGGTACTGAATAACCATCTACCACCCGGTATAAGCTAGTATGGTACTGAATAACTATCTACCACCCGGTATAAGCTAGTATGGTACTGAATAACTATCTACCACCCGGTATAAGCTAGTATGGTACTGAATAACCATCTACCACCCGGTATAAGCTAGTATGGTACTGAATAACCATCTACCACCCGGTATAAGCTAGTATGGTACTGAATAACCATCTACCACCCGGTATAAGCTAGTATGGTACTGAATAACCATCTACCACCCGGTATAAGCTAGTATGGTACTGAATAACCATCTACCACCCGGTATAAGCTAGTATGGTACTGAATAACCATCTACCACCCGGTATAAGCTAGTATGGTACTGAATAACCATCTACCACCCGGTATAAGCTAGTATGGTACTGAATAACCATCTACCACCCGGTATAAGCTAGTATGGTACTGAATAACCATCTACCACCCGGTATAAGCTAGTATGGTACTGAACTATCTACCACCCGGTATAAGCTAGTATGGTACTGAACTATCTACCACCCGGTATAAGCTAGTATGGTACTGAATAACCATCTACCACCCGGTATAAGCTAGTATGGTACTGAACCATCTACCACCCGGTATAAGCTAGTATGGTACTGAACCATCTACCACCCGGTATAAGCTAGTATGGTACTGAACCATCTACCACCCGGTATAAGCTAGTATGGTACTGAACCATCTACCACCCGGTATAAGCTAGTATGGTACTGAACCCATCTACCACCCGGTATAAGCTAGTATGGTACTGAACCCATCTACCACCAGGTATAAGCTAGTATGGTACTGAACCCATCTACCACCCGGTATAAGCTAGTATGGTACTGAACCATCTACCACCCGGTATAAGCTAGTATGGTAGTTTCTGCTGGTAGTTTCTCAGGCAACAGGTTAAAGGGCAAATGCATAATTCTGATAAACCAGAGAGGAGTATAATATTTTACAGTATACTTCTCTGTATAAGATAGATAGATAGATAGATAGATAGATAGATAGATAGATAGATAGATAGATAGGTACTTTATTGATCCCCCGGGGGGGAAATTTCATTGTCAAGCAGCTACAACAAAAACACAGGGCAGGTGCAAAATGCCACAACGAAAGTACACAAAAGACAGATACACGGTAACATGGGTATAATAGTTCTCACTCAGAAGTGTTGTGACATCAGTGAGCAAGTGTCAGAAGTGGACATTTTTAAGGATTTGTGGTGTCTAAACAAACAGTTCCCCTCCACAGTGAGAAGATGGGCCATAAATCCAGCAGTCTGACAGGGAAAAGTGCAGGGTCACTGCTCTCCACAGTGAGAAGATGGGCCATAAATCCAGCAGTCTGACAGGGAACAGTGCAGGGTCACTGCTCTCCACAGTGAGAAGATGGGCCATAAATCCAGCAGTCTGACAGGGAACAGTGCAGGGTCACTGCTCTCCACAGTGAGAAGATGGGCCATAAATCCAGCAGTCTGACAGGGAACAGTGCAGGGTCACTGCTCTCCACAGTGAGAAGATGGGCCATAAATCCAGCAGTCTGACAGGGAACAGTGCAGGGTCACTGCTCTCCACAGTGAGAAGATGGGCCATAAATCCAGCAGTCTGATAGGGAACAGTGCAGGGTCACTGCTCTCCACAGTGAGAAGATGGGCCATACATCCAGCAGTCTGACAGGGAACAGTGCAGGGTCACTGCTCTCCACAGTGAGAAGATGGGCCATAAATCCAGCAGTCTGACAGGGAACAGTGCAGGGTCACTGCTCTCAACCTACAACCACCTAGGGAGACAGACGTGGGGTTGAGCATTACCAGAGGGGCCAAGTTAAAGTTATTTAAATGTGTCAGAGTTCTGCATACAGATACAGACATGCTATACTAGATGCTGTCTGTGCGTGCATATGTGTGTTCTTGTCTTAGAATGAACATAAATCTCTTTCCCTGAACATTTTCTTTGTATGACATTTCAATCTGCAACTGTAGTATTTCTAACCCTGCTCCCTGCTGCTGCATAACAGTGGGCGTGGGCAGCAGATGGGGATGTAGCGTAGGGCTGGAGCAGTTAAAATATGGAGCCATAACTCAGCAGCTGCCACTCCACTGGGCTCTGTGTGAACTCCTGCACGTTGGGTGACCTGATGTTATCTGCCGCTTTCACACTCACCACAGCTTCTGGTTGTAATCACACTGTGTATAGAGCATCCTGCCGGCGAGTCTCTCAGAGACCAAGGACTTTCCGCTCTTGAGAGGGGGAGGAAAGGAAGGAGGGAGGGAGATCTGCAGGTGGGAGGGGGAAGGGGTTGGGGAACTTTCCACAGATGGAGATTGCAATGATGAGAGTAGGCCAAGTCTGACCTGTGAGAAAATGGGACACATGCTTCTTTCATATTCTTAAATACCATATTTTCAGTTATATTTGTGGAGAATGTATTGCAGAGATTATTTTCTGTTATGCATCTCATGCCAAACATTTTGATCCTGTTCTAGTGTTGAATCAACCTGTTTTAGCTCACACCACCCTGCTTGACATTCATGATAACTTTTCTCATTAAAGGTATAATTAATCTGATTCAGTAAAGATAAGAAGCATCTATGACACTGGCTGTTGATTCACACCTAAATGAGATCTGTACTGACAAGGCCAAAGCCAAGTGCAATACCTGCTGTAACATGACCTGTTCAACAGTGTGCATTCTGATAGTCTACAACGTAGAGTGTTCTACTCCTTTGTGACAGATGAAGATGGAAGGTAGCTCATTATTCACTTCACTGAACGGCTGGTTTCGCTTTCTATCTCAGCTGTAGAGGACACTAGATGCTTTCTGAGGGTGAAAAAGAGAGATTGGTGATAATGAAACAAGCACATGGCAATGATGGATGACTTGCTGCTTGGCCTTGGGACAAGTGGAGTCAGATGATGAATGTGTGGCCAGAATTTGGAGGAGACGGGGGTTCCCTCTAATGGATTGTGGTGATGCGTATTAACCTGGATTTAGGTGCAATGAGATAAACAGAAGAAGGTGGAAAAACACACTGCAGTGGATACTTTTAGTCTCCAGCCTTTTAGAATGTCAATGTATGAATAGAAAAATAAACTGCACGTAGTGACCTATAAATCATATACATATTTAAGTGACCTTATCTCTATCATATCAGCCCACAACAAACCCTACAAAGCTTGTGTGTATGGCTGTCCATGGTTTTCCCCAGTGCATTAACACAAGCATGTGTGCCAGAGACTGTCTGTCTGTATTTACAGTATGTGAATGAAGCGTCACTGCAGTGTCCCAGGCGTATCCCTGTGTCCGATGTGTGACCTGGTCATCTTCCCTCCATTCACAGCGCTGCTGCCTGCTGCAGTTCAATTCCCACCATGGCAGCTGTCTGAGGGAAGCACACTGTTTAAACTACCCCTCTTGCTGTTATATCAGGCTGCATGCGCCTGCCAGGAAAAGCAAATTAACCTTTTCACAGAGAGGAGTTTTTGGAAGCACTCTTCATACACACAAAAATAACCGTGTCCGTCATACTGTGTACCTGATGGATGGGGAAGGCTTCTTAAAGAGTCTACCTGCCAGTCAAGTACACCACCTTTTCTTAAAAGCTCTGAGGAGAGATCTCCCCAGAAAGGCACTTGTTCCTAATAGAGGGATATTTATCCTAACAGCGAACATGCAGGGGCAGCTTCAGGTCATTGCACTTAGACCATCAGTGGTATCTGCTAAATGCTTTCAAAGGCAAGCAGTCTGCGTTTTCTTTCAAAATATACTAAAGCAACTGGTGGACTAAGATTTCAGGTAAAAAGTTGATCAAAGCTTATGTAACCCCTTATGTAACCCCTTATGTAACCCCTGCCTGAACTAAGAATAGTCAACTTCACTTATGTAACCCCTGCCTGAACTAAGAATAGTCAACTTCCCTTATGTAACCCCTGCCTGAACTAAGAATAGTCAACTTCACTTATGTGGCCCCTCCTCTCTCTCTAAAGCTTACGTGAAAGGCAATAAACCATAAACCCTCTTAAAAACAATAACAATTTTAAGCAAATGATAAGGCCTGTTACAATGTTATAGGACGAGGTCAGCAATGAACAACATGTTGTGTGAAAAACTGTAGGCTACACTGATCGAGTTAAACACTCTATATTCTTTGATAAGCCGGTATAAACATTAGCAAATTAGCTGTAACAACAGCACAGGGATTGTTTTCATTCCAGAACCAGTTATGCCTGCCACTGGTTTGCACTGCTAGGCTGTGTTTTGGACCCGGAGGTGACAAAAATCTCATCTTTAAACAAATACATATGGGTCATAACCCCTCTGTTTTGATTCCCTGGCCCATCCCAGACAGACACACACCACACAGACGCACATATGAACACAACATCTAGGAAAGAATGTGTGTCCCTCACCATAGTGAAGTCCCAGACCCCCTTCTTCTAAAGCACACACACGCCACACAACTGAATGGACTGATCAATCAGCCATGCTTGAGTTTCATTCACAGTGACTGTATTTGTGCTCCTAAAGGGGGCGTGGAGGGTGTCAGGGGATCATAAAGTGAACAGAGGAGGATGGACAGGACAGGACAGGGTGGAGGAAGGAAGGGGCAGGAGTTCCTCTCACCTGTCGTTGCCCTTGAATGTGGCGTGCAGCACTTTCCTGGGTTGTTTTATCCTGCTTCGAGCCTCTGTCTCTCTCTTTTATTTGACTCGTGGGTGGAACTGCCTGCTGTGCCCTGACAGAGTTCATGGTTCAGATGAACTTTTGAACCTCTGCTGGTATGTGGCACACGGTAGTACAGTGTATATCAACCCCACACAGGATTTCATAGCATAAACAACCCCGTCCGAGACACAAGGTGTTTATTTGCTCTGATGGATATGAGAGTTCACGAGGGCCCTTTCAGTTCATCCTCCCACTCTGCTTCTGCTCAGTCACAGAGGGTTCACAGCTCTTATTTTGTCCGCCATGTGCAAAACTTTAGGAAACAAAAACAGTAACCCTCAGATACTTGATTTAGCTTGGATTGTTTTTACTTTTCTACAAACTCTGCCTGACCTTGAGGCACAGGCTGCCACAATACAAGTTTTTGCATTTATTTGGCGATGAAATGTATGCTTCCCATCTAATTTTACCGTGCTTCAGGGCTGGGAGTTCACTCAAGAGCATAAGACTACTTATGCTAACACACAAATGATGCATGCATGCGCACACACACCACACCACAGGAGGCTGGTGAAGGGAGGACAGCTAATAATAATGTCTGGAATGGAGTGAATAGAGTGGTATTGAACACATGGAAACCATTCCATTCCATTGATGCCGTTCCAGCCATTACTATGAGCCCGTCCTCCCTATATGAACCATATACCAGGGGTGTCAAACTCATTCCATGGAGTGCCGAGAGTCTGCAGGTTTTTGTTTTTTTCCCCTTTCAATTAAGACCTAGACAACCAGGTGAGGGGAGTTCCTTACTAATTAGTGACCTTAATTCATCAATCAAGTACAAGGGTGGAGTGAAAAACCTGAAGACACTCGGCCCTCCGTGGAATGAGTTTGACATGTGCCCTATAGGAACCCGTATACACCTGTCTGATACACCCTCACACACAAATACAAATGAGCGGAGTGTCTTCTCCTAATCGCTCCTCTCTTCCACTATCATGCCAGATGCTCTATATTATGATGGAGATGGAGGAGGGTGAACTCCAGAGGGAACAGCCAGAGGCTTTTGTCAGTCATGAACTCTGGAGGACGTTTCAGCTTGTCCTCAGAGAAGATGACTTCTGGAATGCTGCAATAACAGATGTTGTCTCACACAGCCAATAATTATCTCTCACCTTGGCAGATCCCTGTTTAATTTGCGCCTTATTCCTCCTGTGTGAACAGCTTGTGTCCTTTTCTGTATAAGGTCAAAGCAGGATGCGCTCTCTCTCTCTCGCTCTCGTTCTCTCGCTCTCTCTCTCTCGCTCTCGTTCTCTCGCTCTCTCTCTCTCTCTCTCTTACTGTCTTTCTCTCTCTCTCTCTGTGTTTATCTCTATCTCTCTTTTACTGAGAGCAATGTTAGTGGCTTGGATCATGTACTGTGTGTGTGTGTCTGTGTGTGTGTGTGTGTACTGTGTGTCTGTGTGTCTGTGTCTGTGTGTGTGTGTGTGTGTGTGTGTGTACTGTGTGTCTGTGTCTGTGTGTGTGTGTGTGATAATGTTTTTGCTATTAAATAGATCTTATACTAGGTAATGTGGAACACACTGCACATATCCACACTTTGTTTTAACCAAGTTATGGCCCTTACTATTTAATGGACACTGATAATAAACAGTGCTGGTTTCCACAATGGGCTGTGTGGGACAGTGGGCTGTGTGGGACAGTGGGCTGTGTGGGACAGTGGGCTGTGTGGGACAGTGGGGTTGTTACAAGAGACCACAGGAAAGTGGGGGAAGTCAAATCCGTTTTTCATTCAGACAATATATTATTGGTACATGTATATACAGTTGAAGTCGGAAGTTTGCATACACTTAGGTTGAAGTCATTAAAACCCATTTTTCAACCACTCCACAGATTTCATGTTAACAAACTATAGTTTTGGCAAGTCGGTTAAGACTTCTATTTTGTGCATGACACAAGTAATTCTTCCAACAATTGTTTACAGACAGATTATTTCACTTATAATTCACTATATCACAATTCAAATGGGTCAGAAGTTTACATACACTAAGTTGACTGTGCCTTTCAACAGCTTGGAAAATTCCAGAAAATTATGTAATGGCTTTAGAAGCTTCTGATAGGCTAATTCACATAATTTGAGTCAATTGGAGGTGTACCTGTGGATGTATTTCAAGGCCTACCTTCAAACTCAGTGCCTCTTCGCTCGACATCATGGGATAATCAAAAGAAATCAGCCAAGACCTCAGAAAAAAAATTGTAGACCTCCACAAGTCTGGTTCATCCTTGGTAGCAATTTGCAAACGCCTGAAGGTACCACGTTCATCTGTACAAACAATAGTACGCAAGTATAAACACCACGCAGCCGTCATACCGCTCAGGAAGGAGAAACGTTCTGTCTCCTAGAGATGAACGTACTTTGGTGCAAAAGTGCAAATCAATCCCAGAACAACAGCAAAGGACCTTGTGAAGATGCTGGAGGAAACAGGTACAAAAGTATCTATATCCACAGTAAAACGAGTCCTATATCGACATAACCTGAAAGGACGCTCAACAAGGAAGAAGCCACTGCTCCAAAACCGCCATACAAAAGCCAGACTACGGTTTGCAATTGCACATGGGGACAAAGATCGTACTTTTTGGAGAAATGTCCTCTGGTCTGATGAAACAAAAATAGAACTGTTTGGCCATAATGACCATTGTTATGTTTAGAGGGAAAAGGGGGAGGCTTGCAAGCCGAAGAACACCATCCCAACCGTGAAGCACGGGGGTGGCAGCATCATGTTGTGGGGGTGCTTTGCTGCAGGAGAGACAAAAATAGATGGCATCATGAGGAAGGAAAATCATGTGGATATATTGAAGCAACATCTCAAGACATCAGTCAGGAAGTTAAAGCTTGGTCGCAAATGGGTCTTCCAAATGGACAATGACCCCAAGCATACTTCCAAAGTTGTGGCAAAATGGCTTAAGGACAACAAAGTCAAGGTATTGGAGTGACCATCACAAAGCCCTGACCGCAATCCTATAGAAACTTTGTGGGCAGAACTGAGAAAGTGTGTGCGAGCAAGGAGGCCTACAAACCTGACTCAGTTACACCAGTTCTGTCAGCAGGAATGGGCCAGAATTCACCCAACTTATTGTGGGAATCTTGTGGAAGTTGACCCAAATTAAAAAATGTAAAGGCAATGCTACCAAATACTAATTGAGTGTATGTAAACTGGGAATGTGATGAAAGAAACAAAAGCTGAAATAAATCATTCTCTCTACTATTATTCTGACATTTCATTTAAAGTGGTGATCCTAACTGACCTAAGACAGGGACTTTTTACTAGGATTAAATGTCAGAAATTGTGAAAAACTGAGTTTAAATGTATTTGGCTGAGGTGTATGTAAACTTCTGACTTCAACTGTAACCATCGTTTGAGAAGTGTAGTTTTCATACATGCGAAACAACATGGTCTTTATAACATTTTGAAATCTGAACAACATTTCTTTATGTCCTTACGATGTTTGTCCTTCTGAAGGTTTTTCCTGCTTCTTGTAAAGTTTAGTAAACTTTGTTACAGTAATGTTTCTCTTTCCTCTGATTGTTTGTTTATTTTTTGGAGAACCTTTGACTCTGGAATGCTGTAAAAGAAAATCTCAAACACAGTCAAATCCCTTGCCCTGAATTCTCCAAAAGAGTTGACATGGTTTCTGAATGTAGTTTTCGTTCTGCGAAGGGAGTGGATTTGTGTAATCCGTCTGTGGGAGGGTTAATTTTTCTCTAAAGAAGCTCTTTTACCTCATTATTGTAATGAACTCTCAATGACCTGGAACGGCTATTTAAAGAAATCATTGATGTCTATCTTTTGTACCATACTAGAATACAAGTGACATGATTTCAGAGGGAGGTTAGAGGGTCGGGTATAATTTCCTTTGGGTCTAAAAGGTGGCACTACCTAACTTTGGGCTTGATGTTTTAGGAGCCCCATCATACCCTCCATCCACCCTGGCTACCTCCAAATATTGCCTATTATATAGACAAGATAGGAGGCGATATCAGGTGGGACCATTCTAGCCAATGAGAGGGCAGATACACATGTGAACAACAGGCCATTGAGATAAATAGAGGAATCATCTTTGTATCTGTGCATTGTAGCGTCTGTGACAGCATGGGCAGCACCATTGAGGCTATCTCCATTTTCTTCTTCGTTGGCGGATTCCCCCCAGCTCATAGGAATCCTTTAAAATGGTGGAAGCCCTCAATTGCAATGCCCATGCTAAAATGGGTTATATACATGATGAGTCCTCTATCTCTATGACAACAGGCACAACTCCGATATATAAAGTTGTGCATAAATATGCCGCTTATATCAGTGAATTCGTAAGAAGCAAACTTTTATGAAACTTCTATTCAGTCAAATAAGCCTCATGTAGCAAATTAGCAATTACAATTTTTGTTGACCAAATTCAACAGTCATTGACCATACAAGAAATCCTCACTTCCTGGACAGATTTTAGGCGGAGTAAAGCCTCTCGCTTCGCTGTTTCCTCTCTGATACCTCTCATTTCAGATGTTGTTGTCCCTTATCGCTTTCAAGGTGTCTTTGAACCGAAGGTCACGAGTGGAGAGCAGGAGTTCTAAGGGAGCTTTAACATACTTGTTTGCAGTGTGACTTTTATTGGCCAATAAAGCCTTTTGCAGATGAAATTAAAATGTGAAATGCTTGAAATATCGCTACTAATCTTCTTGTTTTCCTTTTCTTTCCTCATCAGCAATCTATTTGAACAGGCAGATGAAAGGCCACCCCCAGCCGTATCACTGTAATCTCAGGGCTCTTTTCTTATCACTGAACTCTTCTTGACCCGAGGCGTCCTCTGAAAAGCCTCCCCCTCTCAATTATAAATAATGCAAATGGACTGCTAATAGGTAATCTGATCCAGAGTTAGGTGGACTGATATGGCAAGAGTGCACCAGACATGCAAATGACATTAGAAGTGCTTTCATCCACCCTGGTACAAAGTGCTTTCATCCACCCTGGTACAAAGTGCTTTCATCCACCCTGGTACAAAGTGCTTTCATCCACCCTGGTACAAAGTGCTTTCATCCACCCTGGTACAAAGTGCTTTCATCCACCCTGGTACAAAGTACTTTCATCCACCCTGGTACAAAGTGCTTTCATCCACCCTGGTACAAAGTACTTTCCCTTTGTAACAGGTACACCCTGTGTGTTTGTGTGTGTGTGTGTGTGTGTGCGTGTGCGTGCATGCTTAGGTGGCTTGACTACAGTGCCTGGGACTTGGACTGTGCAGCCTTACAGGGTAGTTCTATGATGATATAATCATGGTCAGAGAAGAACAAATCAATAAATCAAGTCTATACAAAGCCACTTGAAGAACATCCTGGGCACAAAAATACTTTAAATAAACAGTGAGGGATAAATCTTTACTAGTATTTTAAGACTCACCATTCAGGCTTCCCATGAAGTCAGTCACATGCCTACCCTCTCCACACTCATCTGGAGGGCCTAACATCCTGTCCCTCTCTGTGGCGCCTTTTCATTCAAATTCAGGACTGTTGACATTGCCTAATGTCTTATTATGCAGTAAGTGTAATAGTTATTGTAGCATGGAGTGAATGCGAACTGATGTTTACCATAAGAATGGGTTTACAACTAGGTCCATACAGTGTGATACATTAACAGGAAGTGGTGCCAATAACTATACATCTATATATCTTCAAGCAATTGAACCAAAAAAAACATATTTGGGGATAGAGGAACATTTGACATGAAAACATTGGGCTCTATCAATGTCATGTCAGATAATTGGGAAAATGGAAATGGTTTTGATTTAGACAGATTTAAAGTGAAAAATCAACTGTTCATAATATTAGTCAATTTCTTTTATTGAAAATATTCCAAATGCAACACAGTTAAGCTGCATGAAAATGATCATGTACAGCTTAAAAACAATTACATTTCAAAATATACATACAATTATTTATCTCAAAACTATCGAAGTGCATTAACATGAAGTGCTTTTTAAAATGTTGCTTTTACAATGCTACTGGAGTTTAGATAAATATCTCTAGTACAAAATATATGTAATATATGTACAGTCGTATGAAGAAGTTTGGGCCCCCCTCTGAGGCTGCAGAATAATTTACTCTGTTGTCACAGAAAATGATCACAGTGGCATGCCATTCATTTTCTAATAAAAGCTGAGTACTGGGGTTTATTGTCCAGACAAAGATGTTAGTGTAGCAATATTAAGTTGTATGAAATTAAATCAGATGTGAAAAATAGGCTATGCAAAAATCTGGGCACCCTTGTCATTCTGTTGATTTGAATACCTGTAACTACTTAGCACTGATTAATTGGAACACACAATTGGTTTGGTGAGCTCATTAAGCCTTGAACTTCATAGACGAGTGCATCCAATCATGAGAAAAGGTATTTAAGGTGGCCAATTGCAAGTTGTTGTTCTCTTTGACTCTCCTCTGAAGAGTGGCAACATGGGGGCCTCAAAACAACTCTCAAATGACCTGAAAACAAAGATTGTTCAACATTATGGTTTAGGGGAAGGCTACAAAAAGCTATCGCAGAGATGTAAGCTGTCCGTGTCCACTGTGAGGAACATAGTGAGGAAATGGAAGACCACAGGCACAGTTCTTGTTAAGGCCAGAAGTGGCAGGCCAAGTAAAATAGCGAAGGAAGGATGGTGAGAACGGTCAAAAACAGCCCACAGACCACCTCCAAAGACCTACAACATAATCTTGCTGCAGATGGTGTCACTGTGCATCGTTCAACAATTCAGCGCACTTTGCACAAGGAGAAGCTGTACGGGAGAGTGATGCGGAAGAAGCCTTTTCTGCACACACGCCACAAACGCACATTTGGACAAGCCAGCTTCATTTTGGAATAAGGTGCTGTGGATTGATGAAACAAAGATTTATTTGGTCATAACAAGGGGCGTTATGCATGGCGGCAAAAGAACACAGCATTCCAAGAAAAACTCAAATTTGGTAGGGGTTCCATCATGCTGTGGGGCTGTGTGGCCAGTGCCGGTACTGGGAATCTTGTTAAATTTGAGGGTCGCATGGATTCCACTCAATATCAGCAGATTCTTGGGAATAATGTTGAAGAATCAGTCACAAAGTTGAAGTTACGCCAGGGCTGGATATTTCAACAAGACAACGACCCAAAACACTGCTCAAAATCTACCTGGGCAATTATGCAGAGGAACAAGTACAATGTTCTGGAATGGCCATCCCAGTCCCCAGACCTGAATATCATTGAGAATCTGTGGGATGATTTGAAGCGGGCTGTCCATGCTCGGCACCAAACCTAACTGAACTAGAGATGTTTTGTAAGGAGGAATGGTCCAAAATACCTTCATCCAGAATCCAGACACTCATTAGAGGCTATAGGAAGCGTCTAGAGGCTGTTATTTTAGCAAAAGGAGGCTCTACTAAATATTGATGTGATTTTTCTGTTGGGGCCCAAATTTATGCACCTGTCTAATTTCGTTTTGATGCATATTGCACATTTTCTGTTAATCCAATAAACCTCATTTCACTACTGAAATATTACTGTGTCCATCAGTTATTTGATAGATCAAAATGAAATTGCTGATCCAAACACCCAATTATTTATAAATGGAAATCATGGAAATTGTCAGGGGTGCCCAAACTTTTGCATACGACTGTACATGATACATGTATCTTAAATATTAACAAGTGTATTTACATAAATGTGAATATTTCACTATCAGTTGTTCTGGGTACGTCTGTCACCATATCTGTTGAACTTTGTGGGCAGATTGTCCACTGGATAAATTGTTGGGCCTGTTTTCATTGTCGGGGGTCCGTTCAACAGAGTCCAGTCGCACCTGGTGACCACCTCCACCAGGAACACCTTAAGTACAACTTTAGCAAACTCTTTACCCACACATGTCCTGGCACCACCCCCAAAGGGGATGTAACCGAACCGGGATGAGTCTTCTGGTGACTTGTCCAAGAACCTCTCTGGCTGAAACTCCTCCTTGTTTGTAAGTGTGTCCAGCACATCGTGTGTGTCACAGATGCTGTAGATTACTTTCCAACCCTTGGGAATCTGGTAGCCCTGAGGAAACACAATCTCGGTTGTTAGGTGGGGTGGGTATGGCAATGACTTCCAACAATTTTCTTCCAATCATTATACAGTTTCTGAAGGCAATGCTGTACACAAGGAGCTCTATATTAATGTATAGAGCTGCTACCATGTTGTGATGATATATTTGTAGAGAAACTAATATACTATAACACTACATGGTTTCCATTTTGTGGCTCTCAAAACACAATCAATTATGCCTCCTTTAACCTTTTACCCTAGCATCTTGTGTTAATGTAATTTCAGAAGCTATAACATAGGTTTACTTACATTGAGCTCAAACGTCTTCAGTGCCACACGGAAGCCACCAGGGACAGGAGGATTTATACGGAGAGTTTCTTTGATGACACAGCAGGTGTACTTCAACTGCTCCAACAACTCAATACTCAGTGGTTTGTCTTCTGATTGGGCTCCCAACAAATGCTGTAAATGTGTGACTATATTATAAACACATAGATAGAGGGACAGGCATCTCACAAGTGAGATGTACAGCAAATTCAATCAATCTCATCATAATCAAAACAATATGGGCCTACATTGGTTATTCTTTATTTGTCAAAGACTTTGTAAACAAATTATTTATGGTGTCAAATCATGTTAAAAAAATATTGTGCCATGTCATTGGCACTACATAACTCAAGTGCTATTTGCTTGTGAAAATGTAATCATGTTGTCTTTTGATGATACAGAGTGATACCAACCTTCTCCTGAAGCTCCTGGCGTATTTTACGCATGACATGTGCATGCAGCCCGAGAAACATCACCAGAGAGGTCGCAGTGCTCGCTGTCGTCTCATGGCCACCGAATAGTAATTCTGTGGCAGACTCTTTTATTTCCTGAAGTAAAACAAATAAAGAACGGTACATATATAGAATAAATGGCAGTGTATAGAATCTAATTACTAAATGAAAGGCATCTGGTTACCTCCATGCTTAGTCGCTCCTCGTTCCTCTCTCCATTCTCAATCAATAACTGCAGAGCATCTTTATAGTTGTTGTTGTTATCAATATTGGACAGCTTATTTTTGATGTTTTGCTCAATTTTTGAGTGGATGATGTTGCGCGCTCTCAGACCCTAAATTGAATGGTGAAAAATATCGGTCAAAAATGTTGTGCGCACACTGGAGCCCCATGTGATGCAGGCCAGGGCTGCTTTAATCAATCAATCTTATCATTTGACAGACAACTTACCCGGTACAAGCCGCTGAAAGGAACATCGATTGGTAGGGAGAAAAGGTTATTTATCATTTCTTTGAACGCTTTCACTAATTCCAGCTCGTCAGTCTTTGTTTGCTCAGGCTCGAAGCCAAGCAGGATCCTCATTGCGATGCGGAACATGAGGCGCTTCATCTCTGGGTACACTAGCACGCAAGAGTCGCTTTGCAGCCAGCTGTTCACCGCGCATCTCACCTCCTCCCGGATCACAGGAATATACTCTTTCAGGGCTTCTCGGGAAAAAGCTTTCATGATCGCCTGCAGGCAAACAGGAGAGAGCGCTTTAAGGGTACGTTATAAGGACACCGCTGTGAAAAGGCAAGGTAAATTACAATTTGTTTTTCATCAAAGAATAAACCATGAGCTTCCTATACAGACATGTAGGCTACTCTACATCCGCGTATTTCCTACCTTTTTCTTGCTCTTGTGGAGCGCGCCATGCGCATTGGAGAGGGCGTGCGAACCGAGAATGAGTCGCACTGATGCTGGCCACTGAGCCGCGACCAATTTGTGTTCCGACATCAGAATCTGTTTCACATGCTCTGAACCCATTACCCGCACCGTGGGACTCCCAAAGAGATGCGTCTTATAAATATATCCATATTTCTGACGCTTTATTTTTAGGAATTTTCTTCTCTGGAAATATAAATAAGGAGAATAATGTATGAATTGATACTGTATATGTCATACATATAAATGGCTACATAACAATCTTTCGATTTATTCAATAGCATACTGTTGCATAACCCTAACCCTAACTATAATCAATAGCAGCCTGATGCACACTGCAAATATAGGGAGGAACTGAGTTTGCAGTTTATGTTTCCATCATCAGTTACCTGTAGGACCATCTGAAGCGTCTCGCCAATGAAGGGCAGTCCCATGGTACCCGGAGGAAGAGGACTCTGACAGGTTGGATCACTTCCACTAATGACGTACATTTCCCACAATTTCATCGCCGTCACTATCAGAAGGAGTGGGAGCAGGATAGTGCAAAGACATGTTACGAATAGCATGTAGAAACCCATCTCGAGGAGAAGTGTACGGATGGACCGCAGGAGTCGACTGGTATGTCTCACCCTCCATTCTGCGCTTTTATACGCCCGTTTCCCCCCAACTCTTTGCCCCGTCTTACCTTGGGTCAGACAAATTAGTTCACTCAGAGTTCATATTTAATTGTGCAGCTCTTGCTCGCGCGCCCCGTGCTCCGCCCACAGTAGACCGGCCCGAATGTTTAACCATTTCTTGTGTGCGCAAAGGCTACCGTCTATACCGTAGCCCCACAACATAATACAAGCATTTGGCTTTGAAAATGACCTCTTCGGTTACCCAATATATCGTGGTCTTCATTTACAGCGTTCACCCATCGCTGTAGTAGTGTTAGGGCCTACATAGAATGAGACTAATCGGGCTTGATTACTTTAGAAAATGTATTATACTTTCCACGAAGAGGACACCCAGTCTTGACGCATGCGTCAGAAGGCTATGAGAAGCACTGCCTCTGTGTTCACTTTGTATGCATATGAATTAATGTTTTGTATTTAGTTTAAGTTACTCTATGGGGCTTACAGTTATCATCTGTGGGCCATCTGTTTAAAACCCATGAACGCAGCGCGATTCCAACAGAGGTGGGGCAGCGACGCTCTATCCCATTCCCATGCGCTGACCTGCATGTGACCTACAACACGGACCTTGGCATCCGTGTGAACTCCGGCGCCAAAACGTCGCCAAGTTCACTGTCCATCAAATAACGAGTTACAGGGCCCTATAGCACTCACAATTAGAGAGGGGGTCTCGTCATTACAGTCTTTACGGTCGTCTATTCTGTCAATCATGAGGTCACAATTATACCTTTTCTCAATCTAGGCCTAATGAGATCAGGATTTCATACAGGTTTTTCAATGTCTCAACTAACCTATAGGGAATATAGCCTACATTTTAGCATAATTTCAACCTTTTTGAAGATAATTTGAGAAGGGTAGTTATGTTAAAAGTTGGTGGGTTTCTTACCTGTAATTAATAATTCTGTCATCTATAGAGTACATTCGGATAGTGAGCAATAGGATTCTTTGCCGTTAAAATTATGTTGTGAAATATCATTGGTGTTGTGCCCACAGCCTGTGAAGCTCAGCTAACAAAGCCGTCAACTAACTTGAGGGTCAATAGGGCAGAGTTAACTGGTTCACTAGAGGGTCACACTGCCATCCGAGTTCACTCTGAAGGTGTAATCTTCTGCAGGTTCACTTCATCTTCGAGGGCGGAGCCTGTCAGATGATATGCAAATCTTCCTTGTGCTTATAGAATTTAATGTTATGACTTGGTTAACTAAAACAGACCCAATTAAGGAATATGACTTTACACTTTATGCTAACAATTGACTATATTTCGGCATATCCTATTAAAAACATCCAATATTTCATGATAGATTGAATAGTCTTATACTGTGATAATACTGGCACACTTTTCAAATGTCATATGATTAAAATCTTAACCATTTTATCTATGAACAAGTTCATATTTGTGTTTTTATAGAACAGGAATCTATAAATTGTGGTTAACATGATGGAAACAATTGCACATTTTGTCATGGTAGAATGTCCTGTCCTGATTCAAATTTAATCTTTACATCGTTCTATAGATAATACGAGCAATACACAAAAAAATACACACAAGTGAATCAGTAGGACAACAACTGTATATACACACTCCGTAAAGGAGAAAAAGTGCTATCTCCTTCCATGAATCCATCTTAACCGGATCATTTCACAGCGCTTCCATCATGCTTCAAAATCAACAAGCACTTATTCATTAAGATTACACATGTAATAATAATAATAATAATAATAATAATAAAAATTGGTTATATTCTCTACGTAACGTTATATAATTACATTTGGATGTATAGCCTCTAAATAATCGAATCAAAGCTCTAGGCTTATATGGTTTGTTTTAACGGTCTATGCTTTACATTGGTTAATGTCTTGTTATATCTAAATAACTAGGTCTATTCATAAGTATTAACACAGACTTAGACGAAATGTTCTATAAATAAAGCTTATTTGTACTACTTCATTGTATACACACATAACATGATGTAGCCTATAGCCTACTGTAGGCCTATATCTAATTTACATTTACTCACATAGGCCTACTGGACATAAACACATACATTCGGAAGGTATTTCTAAATGTATTTCGTGGAGACCAAGTGCAAGATCTGTAAGACAATTTCGCATTATAGACGGACATTTATAAAGCCCTACTCATCCATTGTATATTGCATCACGGTGCTTAAATAGGACATATACTCTTTATATATTTGCTTTGTTACAGAAGTGAGCGCCCGGATGGCCGTGAACAATAACAAAAGTTTACTGTCACTTTTCCCAGTGCGTGAAAAAAGGCGATCTTGGCGATAAGCAGGTCATCGCAGGTCACTGGCACCATGCCTTGCTTCCACTCTTCAATGACCACCATGTTTCTCCCATTTCCATGATCTTCGGAAAGGTTTATTGATGATGTATTCTGATTTAATAACTTAATATTGCAATTGCGAAGAGTTCATGAGCTTAATGTCTTAACAACTCAATGACATATCTAAACTCTATCGGAGTAGGCTATCGTAATTGAAATGCACATGCAGTCCATTGACGGGATGGACTATTGGCACCGTCTGCATCTTGGGGAATGTTTCTGTGGCGAGGGTCCATTTGCACGTGCCAATCACCTCAACGGCCAGGGTTTTTAATATCATTTGGGCAAGTTCCTTTCCGACACAACTCCTTATTCCGCCACCAAATGGAACGTAATTAAAGCGCCCAGTCTTGCTCTCTTCACGCTCGGAACCGAAGCGGTCTGGGTCGAAGATCTCAGGGCTCTGGAACACTGCAGCTGTCTCATGGGTGTCTCGGATGCTGTACATCACACTCCATCCTTTAGGAATCTGGTAGCCCTTGGAAGTAGAGAGACAAAAAAAATAACTTCAACACAAACTTCCTTATAAGATAAAAATCGCTACTGGCAAGTGAAAACCTCTGTATGATCAGATTTAATGCGCTTTGACTTTCTGAAATGTTAATGCAGTATCATCTCTCAACATATAACATAGACCATAAACATAAATATGATGTATATTTATGTACATTAATATGTAATATTATATAAATACATCTCATTGTACCCATCATTGGGTAAATTGCCTAATACAGGATATCCATACGGCTTCAATGTTATTTATGCTTTTAACCGAGTGATCTCAGTTCACTCTATCCTTCCTCTCAAATCATAGCCTACGTGAATCTATTGGTGACTTTATGGCGCAATGATTGGAAGATGCACTTGAGCGCACACGCATTATGGTATATTATGTTCTATTGAAAACTCACCCAATTAAAAAAGACTGAAATAGCGTTGTAACTGCTTTCGAATTATGTTCTAGCCAGTTGAGGGACTAATTGCCCGACATCACAGTAGATCGAATGTATGATAATGCTGTGTGGCCTGTTCATGGGGTTTATCTAAGGTCAGCTTCCATAGAGCGCTTCCGCCGTGCTTAAAGATCTCGCGTATGATATACTTACATCCAATTCGAATGTTTGTAGCACCGTCCTGTATCCTCCAGATACTGGCGGGAGAAACCGCAGCACCTCCTTGACGACACAGTCAATGTAACGGAGCTGGCTCAGTTTCTCCATAGTTAAACAAGGAATACGAGACCGAGAACACGGTGCCTCTTCGTTTTCATCCGGTGCGCAATGAACAGTCCCGTTCCCATTCATCAACGGGGTGGTCTCTGCGTCTAGAGGCCGATGTTCCCCTTGTTCGGCCGCAAGAGGACATTTCAGACCATTTTCTTTGCCGGAGCAGCTGTGGGCGCTGTGTGCGTCGTAGCAGAGACCCTCTGACTCCAGCTCTATCTGGGCTTTCTCAACCACAGCGGGGTGCCGCATGAGCTGAAGAATAAGCGAAGTGGAAGCACTGGCCGTAGTTGAGTGAGCAGCAAATATTAACTCCACCGCGGTTTCCTAGACATCCGGGGACAGAACACAATTAACCTTTTATTTAGGCTACAATATTGGGCATTTGCTTTGGCGATCCAAAGTAAATAATTGGTCATTTCAACTTACTAGGCTATAAACTTCCAAATAAGACTATACAATGGAAAATGTGGGATGTTGTATATTACATTTATATGGCCAAAGCAGAATGGATAAATAGAAAAAGACTGGGTTGTTTTTTTTAAAACTATAATTTACCTTCAACTCCTGCATGCTGAGTTCATGTCCGTTTTCCTTGGCACTGCTCAACATGTAATCGAACGCGTCATAGTACTCCGCGTCATAGAACTCCGCGTCATAGAACTCCTCAGAGTGTTCTTTCTGTATTTTCTCCTCTATGATTTTCTGCATGCACGTGTGTAGGATTTCCCGGGCTTTAATTCCCTGAGAAGAAGATATAAATAAGCATATAATATTTAGCTGAATATAAATTATATTATATGTATACTTGTCCATTATGTTCTAATAAACATTTTTAACAACGATTCAAACATAAATAAAATATGAGAATAATTATACATTGTTGGCTATAGGCCTACTCACTTTGCGGAGGCCACTCATAGGTGCGTCAATTGGTAATGAGAAGAGGTTGTTCATGAGTTGCTCAAAGATCTTAGAAAGGTAAACTATGCGTTTTTCCTCCATCTTCAGTCCCAACAAGACTCTGACGGCAATGCGAAATGTGAGAGATTTGGCTACGACGTAAACATCCACTGGGCCAGGCTCCGAGCACCACTTTGCAATTTCAGACTTGACAATATCTTGCAAGCGGGGTAGGTAAGTCTCCAAGGCCCCGCGGCTAAACACTTTTGCCAAGAACTTAAAGGAAAGGAAAGCATAATAAAAAGTTAGCACCTAGTTGGTACAAGGCACTCCAGACAACAATTGAACTATACTTATATATTTATTACCTATGCTATATGAAATTAAATGCATACTTTATTGCCTTGATTTCTCTCTGGAAAGTAATAGGCCTATTCTGAATTTCCTTATAAAATGCGTTCAGTTTGCAGGCCTAGACGATGACCATGCCTCACCAAGTAAATGTATGAGTCATTTTGAGGTAATCTATTTTACTAATAGTTTTTACTAATCCTCTTTTCATCCTTACTTGTCTCTTCTTCTTGTGCAGCTCTCCGATGGAGTTGACCAGGGTGTTTGGTCCCAGGATAATCCGGGTGCTCTGGGGCCACTGCGTGCAGACCAAGTTGTGTTCTCCAAGCAAGATTTTACGGATGTTTTCTGCACCAGTTACCCGGATAACAGGCTTTCCTAAAAGGTGAGTTTTAAAAACGTTGCCATGCTTCTCTCTCCTGGAGATGTGGAAGTTGGATCCCTGTCATAAAAACACAAACACACACAAAAGCTGTAAAGGAGGTGTTAATTTCACGTGTACTATATAGAGGGCGCGTAGCCTGATGGCTATACCCGTACCTCTTAGTTTACACCCAGTCTGGAAGCGGAATGCATTCCTACAGGAAATCGGTCTGTTTTCACCGCAATAATGAATTACACGCGCTCATCAAGTACACACAGGCCTACTGAACTGAGATCCAATTGTTTTGTGCTGTTTTTTTGTTTACATAATATTTTCATAACACTAATTGCTTGAGATAAAGCAATCTTTTTTTTTTCTTTTTTTTTTACACAAACCAAATTCTTTAGCTCAACACATGCATGGTGACATACGTTGCGTAAAGGCCTACAGCCTATCTTGGAACGCTTGTAAACAACGAAACACTCCTCATACCTGAAAGAGCCAGTGGAAAGTTTCTCCCACCAGCGGCCAGCCCATGGACCCATTGGGTAGCGGGAACTTGCACTCCTTGTCCCGGGTAATGGTCCACCGGAAAGTCCACAGTTGCCTGGAGACAGCAAGCAGGATCAGGGCGGAGAGCACAGACGTGAGCGCTGTGATCAGCGCTGACAAGTGACTGAGCTCCAGAAGGAACATTTCCAAACATCCACGTGCTACTGTGCAAACTCTGACGCGTGCTTCTTTTCTCTGTCCAGGAGAAAGAAAACATTTCCATTTGAAACAAACAAATACATGTTCATAGAGCTTTTTTGGTTGAAATTGTTTTTAATGCAATTTATTTAACTTGAAAGATGTCAGACACATATTTATATGGCAAGCCTGGTTTCTGATAATTATAAAGAAGAAATAGCCGAAACGAAATTAAATCTACTGGAACTCTCATTCATTCCGCCTCCATTTACTTCCCCTTGAATGACGAGAAACTGACAAGTATTCCAAAAAGTTTTACAGGTTACACGCGCCGGCTTGTCTATTTATTTGCGTTTATACAGTCCAGGGGGCTCAATAACCCCAAGGCGTCCCGCGTTTATAGTGCATGGTGGGTAATAAATCAGGCAATAGCGGGGGGATAAATTCACATTGATTGAAATACAGTACAGTTGGCCAACGTTTGAGAAGTCCAAGGCGGATGCTGTCTAAGAATAATAGTATATTCCTTTAAAAAAGTAGCCTACATTAAACGTTTTTGAAGCTTGAGAAAAACACCAAAAACACCAAAGAAAACAACTGGAATATTGAAGAAGGAGACGTGGAGAGGCTTACCTCGTCTTAAATGTAGAACCAAGTCGCTGACAGCAGCGAGAAACTCCAAACCTATTCCTCCACAATGTATTGTTCGCACTGCGCTTTATAAATATTGGAACACTACATGATCCACCTTCACAGATGACGTATAACGTTGTTTTGAATATCTAAAGAGGTTGATACATCGCCAGGATTGGAGAAAAGTTTGTGATCATATAGCAGTCGTAGATTGAGTGAGCGCGAGCGGGGCGTCTTTGAAAGCGCGTGTAGGGTATGGGGATCGAATGGCAGCGGATTGAGGAGACAGGTAACCAACCAATCGCTGAAATCCCTCAGTTTGACTGACTCTTCTGTTCACATAGATCAGTCCTCAATAGGTATGGACATGGTGCAATGCCTCTGTATTGCCTGCATGAAAAATAATAGATATATGCCAAGACATTAACAATAACCTGAACAAGTTTTCATGCTTCAAGATTAATTCAACCTGCAAAATCAAAGGAATTATTTTTTTCTCAGATAAATAGCACTATTTATATTTTCTATAACCTAATCTAACGGGAGCAAGATATCCCAAATCTTGGTTTCCGGATGATTTGTCCTGTACCTTTACGCAGTTGATTTCTTCCTATTTAATGGGTAAATTACAGACTAAACGTCTTCATTTACAATTTTCGATACTATATAAAAAAAAAAGTCAAAATAAATGTCAATATAAGACATAAACTTTAATTCGAAACGTCGGAGAATGCTTTAGGCGCGGTTGTGTTAACATTCTCTGATTATAAATGGGTTTCCTTTCATATTCACTGTTGATGAGTGATGGCTGGGTGGAAGCGTTCCCCAGAGATGCCGATCACCCGGTTGCCTCATTTCTTCCAGGTGGGTTTCTTTTCCCTTAATGGAACAGACCGAACACCTGTTGTACAGTTTGTATTGGAGGCCAAATTCGCCACCTGAATGTTAAAACAAAGTATTTCAATACACTAGGGTAGCCTCAAGTCTCATAATTGTAATTAAACATATTTGTATCTAGTGAAATAAATAAACAATAGCAAATATAAATGATGATTTATGATAAAATAGATAAATGCATTGCAAAATAGTTTGTCTTGTGTTTTTATCTTCAGGGGGATTTTATAATTTCAGACTGTGGCCTCACATTGTAAACAGTTAATTATCCAGCGTTGTCACTCTCTACGTTAGTTTGGTGTGTAATGACCCTTTCTATCTAAATCTATATGGCTGAAGAACATGTTTGGACACTTTTTGCCAACAAGGGTCACGTAATTTTCACCATTAGCGCCTGTTAAGTACCACTGAACTATTAACAGTTAACCGTATTAAGATATGTTATAACAGTTATATGAACCATTTCCCAATAACTACTTTGCAGATATGAAACAGACAATCATAATATCAGTCAGTTTATAATACCTGTTTATGGAAAAAAAAAAAAAAAACTTTAATAGAGGTTTTAAAAATAGGTTATATTTGACTCAAAATTACATTACATAGAATAAGACATCGCCAATACATTTCTTTGTTGTCCAACAAATATTGCTATCAGGTTGTAACTCACAGCTGGCCTGGTACATTGTTTGCTTCCTCCAGCCATTCCTGATGCACTGTTTCAGTTTCAATTACTCAATATTTTGGACAAAAATGGATGAATGTACAGCTGATGTCGGAAGTTTACATCCATCTCAGCCAAATACATTTAAACTCAGTTTTTCATAATTCCTGACATTTAATCCTAGTAAAAATTGTTTTAGGTCCACTTTATTTTAAGAATGTGAAATGTCAGAATAATAGTAGAGAGAATGATTCATTTCAGCTTTTATTTCATTCATCACATTCCCAGTGGGTCAAAAGTTTACATACACTCAATTAGTATTTGGTAGCATTGCCTTTAAATTGTTTAACTTGGGTCAAACGTTTCGGGTAGCCTTCCACAAGCTTCCCACAATAAGTTGGGTGAATGCCAAGAGTGTGCAAAACTGTCATCAAGGCAAAGGGTGGCTATTTGAAGAACCTCAAATATAAAATATATTTTGATTTGTTTAACACTTTTTTGGTTACTACATTATTCCATATGTGTTATGTCATAGTTCTGATGTCTTCACTTTTTTCTACAATGTAAAATTTAGTGCAAATAAAGAAAAACCCTTTTGACCGGGGGTGTATATTTTTTACAGACGGCCACACCCGCTGTAATTAAAATGGCCAGCCATGTCATATATCTGTTGCTGCAGTTATAGTGAGGGCAGCTTGTGTTGGACTCTGCTTTGACATCTCCTCCTTCCATCTCTCAGTGGGGATTTTAGTACCACTGCTTCTTACCCTCTCTTCCCTCAGTGGGCGTTTGGTCATGGATCAGCTTATGTTTGAAATGCTGCAGTGAGGATTCACACATATTATAGCCTTCCTCGTCATGTTGGGTTGTAGTGTTTACCTGCCCATAAACTGGCCCACTCCCTCCTCCTGCTCTGATGTTGATGAAACTCCTGCAAGTCTGCACGCAATGTCACAACAGGGATGTCATTATACTGTGTGTGATCATAGGTCTCCACAGAGAAGGAGGTCAGTGAAGTGACAACAGGCTTAAGTCACGGTAATAACAGCATGACGAGGTCATGGCTGCTGTGTAATGTAATCAGCATGCTAAGCCATACTGTGGCGATTGACATTTATTTAACCTTTATTTAACTAGGCATGTCAGTTAAGAACAAATTCTTATCTACAATGACGGACTATGACATATGATTCATACTTCCAGCTTAATGCCGCTCCTACATTGAAAGTCCCAAAGTGATTGAGAGGCGAGGTCCATCCCTGTGCTCCCTGGTGTCCTGTGCACTACAGTTATCTGTCTAGAGAGAGATATGAGTGGAGTTAGCAGGTAAACAGACAGGCCTGAGACCCAGCAGCAGCTCCCCTCCTGTCCTCTCCTCTCACTGCCACTGAAACCGAGCTGTCATACGACTCCCCTACTAAAGCCAGGGCAGAGGTCTGTTCACTGATTGATTTGATAACTAAGTCAGCCTTTACATAATGATGGCATCACATACCAACTTATTGGGATGGGAACCATTTCCCATGATTTACTTAGTTATCAAATCAATCAGTGAACAGACCTGGGCTTTAGTAGAAGTAAAAATGGTGAAACAAAGAAAATGGAGAGGCAAGGTGGACCTGCTAGACAAGCACATCTCTGCAGTGTCTGGAGAGAAAGCTGTAACAGCATTCAGAGTGTAGTTACTGTGACCCAGTCCCACTTTGAAGTGCGAGAGGCAACAACTCAGGGGAAGGGGGGGGGGGGGGAGAGTGGGGGAGAGAGAGTGGGGGGGGGAGACATTCCCTTGTCTAGATATTTACCAAATGCCATTATTAATTTTAACAGCCGAGACAGGGAATACCAAAGCAGAAGCTGTCAGCTATTGCTGTGGGAGACAAGTAGGAACTTGTTAGACGTGTGGAGGGAGATTCTCATCCAGACAAGAACACAAATGAATGTATCAAATAAATGTTTCACCACCAACATCATCTCAAAAGGGGATTTTTTGTATATTTGTTTCCCTACAGTATTTTATAAGGGTATTACAATGATTGATAACCCTTAACCTTCTTCTTTGTTGGTTCAATAGTTCATTTTCATCTAAAGATGATTATGCCTCACAAAAGGATATCAAGAATAAATTATGCTTTATATTATTTCTATCAACATAACATCAGAGTATGGATAATGAATGACAATTGCATGACATTGGTGTGTTTTCTGTTATGGAAAAGAGTTGACGAAGCAGCTTAATGAAAAGTGATGCAAGAGCAGTCCACAGAGAGGAAGTCCACGCAATGTAAACACTGGGGGGAAAGAAAGTGAACTATGCCACCTATTACCCTGGAGGTATTACGGTATGGGTCTGCATCCACTTTGACATGAGAACAGCTACAGTACCTTTTACTGGAGTGCTGTGTACTTCACTGTCATGGTCGCAGAGTTAGAGATCATCAGACAGTAAAACACATTTGTGACCCGGGCGATGCCTGTGGAATTAATTAGCTAAACACTGTGCTGAAAACTCTGGGTCAAGAGGGGGAGTATTTGATAGATACTTTATTTGGAAGAACTTGTCCTGACACCAATCTTTTGGTAAATTAGTCAAGAAATTGGAGTTGTAGGGGCATTGAGGTACATTCCCAATCGCCTTCGAGCATTGCACAATTGGAGGTTATGATTTGAAGTATAAACGTTAACAGACAATATGGTGATTAAAAAAATAGCAGCTATTTCTGTAAAAAATATAATTAACAATGTAAAAGGAAACAGTTAACCTTTTGTTGTACTTGATTGGTGAATGAAGGTCACTGATTAGTAAGGAACTCCCCTCACCTGGTTGTCTAGGTCTTAATTGGATAGATATTGAAAACCAATAACCAACATACACTCTGCCCTCCATGGAATGAGTTTGACACCCCTGCTCAGGTTCCCTGGACCTGGAAGCCAGTTCCACTGCTTTTTTTCATTCTTCCCCTCTAATTAGGGACTGATTTAGACCTGGGACACCAGGTGGGTGCAATTAATTATCAGGTAGAACAGAAAAGCAGCAGTAGTCTGGACCTTTGAATACTCCTGCTCTAGGATATGTAATGAAAATGTTTATGTTTATTACTGAATCTTGTTTGATCATTTATAGAGATTATGTTTGTGTTATGGGATGCTTGTGTTCACCATGGTAACCTTTGTGTTAGCACATTGTTACGACATAGGGGCTTGAGTTGGCAATCTGCTAGCAATTGGTTTTCAGTCAATATGGCCTAAATATGAGGTACAATATAGCCTTAAAGACATATAGGTGGATATCTCCTGTAATCCAGTGTAAAAGGTCAGAAGGTTTAAAGTAACATGTGATAAGGAATCGCCTACTGAAGTTGGTAAAACAGTAGCCTATGTGAGTATCAAAATCTTTTTAAATAGTAGAGTCTGGTTTACTGTGAGCTTTGCTTTCCATGTTCTTTCCAGCTCTTCAGAAAATGTATTGGGATTTGTTACCTAAATAATGAAGTATCCATTCAATCTAATCCAATCCAAATACATATTTTTGGTGTTATAATAAGATAATTTCAACCTAGTGAACTCTGAGTAAACTTAGTGGTCCTGCAGTCAGTTTTCAGAGGAAACAGTGGAAGTTATTCTATAGCACTCTGTCCTGAAATCGAACACTTCTCAATCAACATCCGCAAGCTGTCGATCAGGGAAACTTCCAGCTAGAGAAAGAGAAAGTTGTCCACATTCCAAAAACAACCACCCGGAGAGAGAAAAAGAGTCAGAGTTGACAGGATACAATACATATCCTAAAAAAGGTTAAAAGGCTTCCACATGTCAACATTGATTTAAATGTTAGTTCCAGAGTTACACAAGTTTATGAGTTGGAGATGAAGAAGATGTTCAGCCTGGTCTCATAGACTAAATGTAGCATAGTAAACATACATCCTAGACACAAAAATGAGTATGATATGTTACGTTTGGTATGGTTACATAAGACAGAAGGTTATTTAAGGCAAAAACGACAGTAGGGTGGATAGGTTGGTGTATAACACGAACGTTGCAAGCCAAAGGTTGCATGATTGAATCTCATCACTGTTTTGCATTTTAACTAATTAGCAACTTTGCAACTACTTACTACTTTTTAGCTACTTTGCAACTACTTAGCATGTTAGCTAACTCTTCTCCTTCCCCTAACCCTAACCGGGGCGGCAGGTAGCCCAGTGGTTAGAGTGTTGGGCCCATAACCGAAAGGTTGCTGGATCAAATCCCCGAGCTGACAAGGTAAAAATCTGTCGTTCTGCCCCTGAACAAGGCAGTTAACCCACTGTTCCTAGGCCGTCATTGAAAATAAGAATATGTTCTTAACTGACTTGCCTAGTAAAATAAAGGTAAAAAAAAAAAAAAAAAAACCTTAGCCTAATTCCTAACCCTAACCTTAACCCATAGCTAACATTAGCCACCTAGATAATGTTAGTGTTAGCCACCTAGCTAACATTAGCGACAACAAATTGGAATTCATAACTTATCATACATGTTCCAAATTCGTAACATATTGTACAAATTGTAATTTGTAGCATATTATATGAATTGCAATTCTTAATATATCGTACGATTTGTAATTTGTAACATATCATATGAAATGGATGATGTGCATCCACAAATGAATACCATAGGAAACATAACATATTATACTAATTGGATTGTCCTGTATTTACATTGACTATGTTACGTCTACCTGAGTCCAGGTTGACATGTTTCACAATAAGCTCAGTTAGTGGCTCAGATTCTCAAACATGTCATTGTCACAGGCTCAAAAAAAACTGAAAGAGAATGTTCAGCGTAACATGTTGGCCAAAACATCAAGGAAATGCAACAATTTGAAACCTGAGACTTTACTGACCAAATATCCTGGCCTCATTAGGTCAATTACAAATAATAAAGGAGACTCCATTTGACAGATACTTGGTAGGGATCATTGGTAGGGATAAGATAACGGTTGTAGAGATAAGAGGTCTCTGTTTTTAACCAGGCTTAGGATTCAGGAGATTCTCTCCGTCTCACTGATCCTGTCTGTTAGGTACCATCTCTCATCGCACACAGCGCTCCCCCTCCTTCCTCCATGAGTCTCCCCACCACATCTCTTTGATTTGCAGACCCTTTCCCCTCGTCTGAGCAGCTACCTGTCATCAGCTCGTCCCTGGGGGAGGAGTGGGAATGGATGCATGTGTGGCTGACCCCCAGGGCAGAGCCAGGGTTAGGGGGTAACGCCTGACTACCGGACCCCATTTCCTTATCTTTCATGGGCCCGCGTAGCAAGCAGACCAGGGTATCAAATTTGGGCCGAGGTGCAGTGTCATAACCTCAGCGGAGGTGCTCCTTGAACAAGGGCCACTGTTCCTCCTTTGGAAAGGGGGCCTGTTTCTGACAAACAGTGGTAAAAGTTCAAAATGAAAGACCTTTCCTCCACTTTCCTCCACTCGCACATTATCTTTAGTTCAGCCCTGATGAGCATATTGCATCATTGAGGACAGATGTGTGACAACATTAGAGAGAATCAAGCTCCCACATAAACAAATACCACATTGTTTAATAATCCATTCATAGTTAGCTATAGCTATTGAAGTTAAACAGACAGGTATCAGTTGAATTTAAGTCACATTCTCTCTTAATAATAAAGGAGACTCCATTTGACAGATACTTGGTAGGGATCACAGTTTCAACATTGTCTGCACATACCATTAATAAAGGTCACCTGTGAGGGCAGTTCAGAGAGAGTTGACAATCGGTTGTCTGGGCTCTATGAGGAATTTTCCATAGAATGTTCCAAAGACAGGTCTCTCTCACAGAGCAGGAAAAACAGATGACATCTGTCATACAGGCCAGCTAACTACAGCATGCCGTTTGAGAAGCTGCAACAGGATCCCTTCCCTTGTTTTTGGCACTTTTAATCAAGAGTCTTGTCTGACATCAGACAGTGTCACAGAGTGGGGTTTAATCAATAGTCTTGTCTGACATCAGACAGTGTCACAGAGTGGGGTTTAATCAAGAGTCTTGTCTGACATCAGACAGTGTCACAGAGTGGGGTTTAATCAATAGTCTTGTCTGACATCAGACAGTGTCACAGAGTGGGGTTTAATCAATAGTCTTGTCTGACATCAGACAGTGTCACAGAGTGGGGTTTAATCAATAGTCTTGTCTGACATCAGACAGTGTCACAGAGTGGGGTTTAATCAATAGTCTTGTCTGACATCAGACAGTGTCACAGAGTGGGGTTTAATCAATAGTCTTGTCTGACATCAGACAGTGTCACAGAGTGGGGTTTAATCAATAGTCTTGTCTGACATCAGACAGTGTCACAGAGTGGGGTTTAATCAATAGTCTTGTCTGACATCAGACAGTGTCACAGAGTGGGGTTTAATCAATAGTCTTGTCTGACATCAGACAGTGTCACAGAGTGGGGTTTAATCAATAGTCTTGTCTGACATCAGACAGTGTCACAGAGTGGGGTTTAATCAATAGTCTTGTCTGACATCAGACAGTGTCACAGAGTGGGGTTTAATCAATAGTCTTGTCTGACATCAGACAGTGTCACAGAGTGGGGTTTAATCAATAGTCTTGTCTGACATCAGACAGTGTCACAGAGTGGGGTTTAATCAAGAGTCTTGTCTGACATCAGACAGTGTCACAGAGTGGGGTTTAATCAATAGTCTTGTCTGACATCAGACAGTGTCACAGAGTGGGGTTTAATCAATAGTCTTGTCTGACATCAGACAGTGTCACAGAGTGGGGTTTAATCAAGAGTCTTGTCTGACATCAGACAGTGTCACAGAGTGGGGTTTAATCAATAGTCTTGTCTGACATCAGACAGTGTCACAGAGTGGGGTTTAATCAAGAGTCTTGTCTGACATCAGACAGTGTCACAGAGTGGGGTTTAATCAATAGTCTTGTCTGACATCAGACAGTGTCACAGAGTGGGGTTTAATCAATAGTCTTGTCTGACATCAGACAGTGTCACAGAGTGGGGTTTAATCAAGAGTCTTGTCTGACATCAGACAGTGTCACAGAGTGGGGTTTAATCAGGATGATAACCTTCCAGACATTGACTCTCTGCTTTATTATAACGCTATTAGATCTTTATAGATCTTATACT
The DNA here is from genome assembly GCA_023634145.1 of Thymallus thymallus. Lineage (NCBI taxonomy): Eukaryota > Metazoa > Chordata > Actinopteri > Salmoniformes > Salmonidae > Thymallus > Thymallus thymallus. The sequence goes on from CM042388.1 coordinate 48,385,716, forward strand.
ATATTTACTGCCTGAATTATTATATTATAATGAACAACTCTGGCATAAACAATGTGTTTTAATATTTGCAATTGTTCATATATTTTGTTGGAATTTCACAGACAACATTCTGAATGGCCTCAGTCTGATAACGAGTGAACATGGAGGAGTAGAAGGGTGGTGTGGTGTTTTAAGTGTGTTGCAATGGCAGGCCTTCTTTCCTGAGGGTTTAAACGCTCGGGGGGAACGGTTGGTTCCCAACCTTGGTGACAATGAGTGTTGGAAGATGTGTTATGTGTAATGTTTACATTTTGAGTGAATCAACAATAAGAAGGAAGTCCTTTTATTAAAAGGAAGAGTGGGCATTTGGCTCAGAAGCTGCTGTCTGTGAAACCCATTACCTGTGAAAAGTCCACCTGAGGCAGCGATTAAGAAGTCAGTCGTGGCTCAGCACAAAACAGACACACATAGGAGAGGGAAGAGGAGGACAGTGGCAGAAAAGGCATCTTCAATTCAGGAGTCTCTTTCAAAAGGGGTGTCTTCCCCAAAAACATAAACCAGTAAGTCCACCTACCACCTCTCTCTCTCTCTCTCTCTCTCTCTCTCTCTCTCTCTCTCTCTCTCTCTCTCTCTCTCTCTCTCTCTCTCTCTCTCTCTCTCTCTCTCTCTCTCTCTCTGATCCTTGTCACAGGTCTTGTTCTGTCAGGTCAGTACAATCACTTCTACAAAGGAAGGGGAGAGAGATATGAAGGAATAAGATGCTGTTTAGTTTGGTCCTGTTTCTAGTTTCCTTTTTGTATATATTTATTTTCTTCACCGTTGACCAAGAGGTACTGAAGGAGCTGGTCCTGGACTCTGAAGGAGCTGGTCCTGGACTCTGAAGGAGCTGGTTCAGGACATTGAAGGAGCCGGTCCTGGACTCTGAAGGAGCCGGTCCTGGACTCTGAATGAGCCGGTCCTGGACTCTGAAGGATCCGGTCCTGGACTCTGAAGGAGCCGGTCCTGGACTCTGAAGGAGCCGGTCCTGGACTCTGAAGGAGCCGGTCCTGGACTCTGAATGAGCCGGTCCTGGACTCTGAAGGAGCCGGTCCTGGACTCTGAAGGAGCCGGTCCTGGACTCTGTAAATTGCTGTCTCCTGGGCACACTAATTTCTCATTTGTAGGCTATTTCATGCTTATGTAACACTAAGGTCTATTTGTAAGTAGGCCTAATAGGCCAAATTAACCTGCATTACCTCTGAGCAGATAAGCTTTGATGTAGTTTACTGTGTTTATATGGCTTACGCTGTGTTTAAATAAATAAAACACTTTGAGCCCCTTGGCACATGCCCTGCATGCTCAGTTGATAATCCAGCCATTATCACTACAAGGTTTAGATAGCGGGTTAGCCTGATTTACCTAGCTAGCTTAAAAAGGTATTTGACAATGGGAAAACTTCTGATGCACAACCAAATTTCAAAATTGCAGCTTGTGTATTCTACCATTCAACAGAGTTTGGTCGGGGACCCCCTAACGGATGCAGGGCCCCAAGCGGTGGATAGTGTTGCTTTGTGGGCTGGCTGGCTCTGCCCATCATGGTATCATTGCTTCCAGCTGATACAGAGAGGCGGAGCTCCCACTCCAAAACAGAATGTCTAAGCATTTCCCACCCTAAACTATAAACATCTCAGACATCCCCAGATTAATTACGCACCATCTATATTATACAAACTTGGTGGAGTTTACCTGTATTAAGTTTACAATCTGCGAGACATGACATTGATAAGGAGCGTTAAGGGAGGGAGTTTTGACTGTGGTTTGTGTGTTTGTGTATGTTTTTATGTGAGTGTGTGTTTACAGTGTGTGTGAGAGAGAGAGACAGACAGAGTGTGAGAGAGCTAGAGAGAGAGGGTGAGAGAGCTAGAGAGAGAGGGTGAGAGAGTGTGTGTGTTAACAGTCTCTCTGTTTGTGTGTTTTTATAGCCTGGGGTTAGGATTATTACAGAAATATTCAGAGTGGAGGACACAGGTTCCATCTCTGTCAGAGTGCTTCAAACATCTGCTTTTGTCCCAGCATCTGCTCAATAAAACCCCCTTAACGTTACCTTTGGCCAAACAGCAATTATAGGTGGGCCTCAGGGCAGAGGGGTAAGGGAGTGGGGGGCCGGGGATTCTGCAAACTCGCAGAAGAGGAGCGGAATGCCCCCACCCCCCCGGACAACAACAAAAGTGAGGGCACAGGTATGAAAAAGGGCCTGCCCATTACTGTATGTGAGCTGATTTCTCCAAACTGAGGATCTTCTTTGTGGATCTGAGTGTACAGGTGCTTAAAATATCTGTCATCTTAAACTTAGGTCATTCCAAATGGCTGGTTCCAGCCCCTCTCCGGCAGTTTCACCTCAATTTCTAAACAAGAAAAGCTATTTTGCTTGAGCACTGCTTGACCACACTCAATCAAGTCAAGTTGTATTTATTTACAATGAATTTAACAAAACACTTACATAAAAGAAAATATGAAACAACAGAGAAGTATATTTCTTTGTAGAAAAAGACAAACAGATATCCAGTGTATTGGTGTGATGTGTGAAGGCCTTTTGGTTCCTGTTAGGAACTGTGTGGCAGCAGCATGTTGTACGAGTTGTTGGTCGTAGAACAGCCTGATAGAAAGATGTTGCAGTAGTCAAGAGGGATTTGGATTCATTTTAATTAGTGTATTTTTTGCAGCCAAGCCCGACATCCTATCAAAACAACAACAACAACAACAACAACGAGGATGGGAGCACTGTGCGACAGTTATGCCAACCCAATATGGCTCACTGACTTTGGACCTGAAGAGCACACTTCACTTCCTGCTCTTAGCTGCCTTTGAAACTCAAGATGTGTCTGTGCATGTTAGAGAAGATATATGCATGAGTCTTCCCCCTGGGATTGCTTGCATATGCATACTGCACCAATAACACTGCATGAATCAAACACTGAAGTATCCTCTCAAACGTCCTTCCTGCTCCTCCACTGACAGAGAAACAGTGAGAAAACTCCACACCCATCTCGCAGTCAGAGACCTCCCCTTTCCTCCCCATCCCGCCCTATTCCATTTATCATTTACAGTAGGAAGCTACCTGCCACTCCTGAGTTATCTACACCCCAGCCCCCAACCTCCAAAAACCCATACTAATGGAAATGTCTCAGCAGAGAGCATTAATCCTGAGGTGGTGTGGAGGAAGGCCGGAGGAGGGACACTGGGCTGGGGAAATAAATCACAACTCACAATCTCCCCCTCTGAACTCAACTGAAAAAATGCCCGGTATCTAGAATGCCTGTCTGATACAGAGTTTTAAAGTGAACGTGTCCCCCCCACCCCCACCCCCACCCCCACCACCCCCATAGCCACCACCCCACCTCCCTCCACTCCTGCGTACCAGAGCCAGTCCCAGGTTCTATCTGCCCTCAGGCACTTTGTCGACACACTCGGCACAGGCTTGTGTGTCTGTAAGAGAGTGTGTGTGTCAGCCCAATTATCTTCCATTTCAACCCAAGAGTCACAAATCAGCTTTGTATCATGTATGCTGTATGCCGTTGGTCAATTGCAGGGGGAAACGATATCAGAAGTATTTTGTCGGCAGTCAGCAGACCCAAATGTATGGGAGATACTTCATGAGCAGAAGGTCCAAAGGGCACTTCAAGGTCAGGTCTAAGGAAATTGCTCAGTTTTCCTCTCTGGGTCAAGGCCCAGCGTGACCTTCCCCAAATAAGAGACGAAAGAGTCCCACTTCTGACGCTCCCCATGGATCTCATTGTATCACCTGCCTCAGATGTGCATCAGATCACTCTGTATTGTTGAAAGGTGTAATTACATTGTCTGGGGGAAACCCGCTAATAGCCAAGCTGCTATTTGAAATTGTACACTGTGTAGTGATGAATAAGGGGCCTCCACCTACTCACTCTTTTGAACCTACTATGGGGTGGTAAACCACAATGGCACCTACAGTGCCTTCAGAAAGTATTCACACCCCTTGACGTATTCCACATTTTACAGGCTGAATTCAAAATGGATTAAATACAAAAAATGTTTTATCTCAACCATCTACACACAATACCCCATAATGACAAAGTGAAAACATGTGTTTTATAATTTTTGCAATTGAAAAAAAAAAAGAAACACAGAAATATCAAATTTACATAAACTGGGGGCCAAAAGTTTAGAATATTACTCATTCAAGGATTTTTCTTTATTTGCACTATTTTTTACATTGTAGAATAAAAGTGAAGACATCAAAACACATATAGAATCATGTAGTAACCAAAAAATCAAATCAAAATATATTTTATATTTGTGATTCTTCAAATAGCCACCCTTTGCCTTGATGACAGCTTTGCACACTCTTGGCATTCTCTCAACCAGCTTCACCTGCAATGCTTTTCCCATCAGTCTTGAAGGAGCTCCCACATATGCTGAGCACTTGTTGGCTGCTTTTCCTTCACTGCGGTCCGACTCATCCCAAACCATCTAAATTTGGTTGAGGTTGGAACCAAAAATCTCAAATTTGGGCTCCAGACCAAAGGACAAATTTTCACTGGTCTAATCTCCATTGCTCGTGTTTCTTGGCCCAAGCAAGTCTCTTCTTCTTATTGGTGTCCTTTAGTAGAGGTGTTTCTGGGTCTTCCATTCCTGTGGCGGTCCTCATGTAGCTGGTTGAGAGAATGTCAAGAGTGTGCAAAGCTGTCGTCAAGGCAAAGGGTGGCTACTTTGAAGAATCTCAAATATAAAATATATATTTGTTTAACGCTTTTTAGGTTACTACATGATTCCATATGTGTTAAGTTATAGTTTTGATGTCTTCATTTTTATTCTACAATGTAAAAAATAGTGCAAATAAGACACAGATCTGGGGAAAGGTACCAAAAACTGTCTGCAGCATTGAAGATTCCCAAGAACACAGTGGCCTCCAAGACTCTTCCTAGAGCTGGCCACCAGCCAAATGGGGGAGAAGGGCCTTGGTCAGGGAGGTGACCAAGAACCCAAAGGTCACTCTGACAGAGTTCTAGAGTTCCTCTGTGGAGATGGGAGAACCTTCCAGAAGGACAACCATCTCTACAGCACTCCACCAATCAGGCCTTTATGGTAGAGTGGCCAGACAGAAGCCACTCCTCAGTAAAAGGCGCTTGGAGTCTGCCAAAAGGCACTTAAAAGAATCTCAGACCATGAGAAACAAGATTCTCTGGTCTGATGAAACCAAGACTGAACTCTTTGGCCTGAATGCCAAGCGTCACGTCTGGAGGAAACCTGGCACCATCCCTACGGTGAAGCATGGCAGGGACTGGGAGACTAGTCAGGATCGAGGGAAAGATGAACGGAGCAAAGTACAGAGAGATCCTTGATGAAAACCTGCTCCAGAGCACTCAGAACCTCAGACTGGGGCGAAGGTTCACCTACCAACAGGACAACAACCCTAAGCACACAGCCAAGACAATGCAGGAGTGTATGTGGGACAAGTCTCTGAATGTCCTTGAATGGCCCAGCCAGAGCCCGGACCTGATCAAACATGGAAATAGCTGTGAAAGCAATGCTCCCCATTCAACCTGACAGAGTTTGAGAGGATCTGCAAAGAAGAATGGGAGAAACTCCACAAATACAGGTGTGCCAAGCTTGTAGCGTCATACCCAAGAAGACTCAAGCCTGTATTCACTGCTAAAGGTGCTTCAACAAAGTACTGAGTAAAGTGTCTGAATACTTATGTAAATGTGATATTTCCGTTATTGTGTGTAGATTGATGAGGGAACATTTAAAAAAAATCATTTTTAGAATAAGGCTGTAACGTAACAAAATGTGGAGAAAGTCAAGGGGTCTGAATACTTTCCGCACTGTAAACCCAGCACATTGGGTTGTAGCTGCTGGGTAATTATTCATGCAATCCTTGGGTTATTTTCAGTGTCATCCTAAATTCAATTTAGCATATGTTTCCTTCTCTACCATCCTACCCCTCCCTTTCCTACACACAATCAAGATACAATGTTGAATTTATAATAATTAATTTATATTGCCTGCATTTCAGAACATACAGTACCGGTCAAAAGTTTGGACACACTACTCATTCAAGGGTTTTTCTTTATTTTTTACTGTTTTCTACATTGTAGAATAATAGTGAATCATCACATATGGAATGATGTAGTAACCAAAAAAGTGTTGAACAAATCTTAATATATTTTATATTTGAGATTCTTCAAAGTAGCCACCCTTTGCCTTGATGACAGCTTTGCACACTAACCACGTTTTCAGCCAACAATTTCATGCAGATTAATAACCTGACACATGAAAAACGTCACGACCGGGCTGATGGAAATATGAAAAATGCCAATACAATTTTATAATGCCTACAGACAATTTGTTCGTGCGACATGGTGGGATCTTTTGATGTCGTTAAAACTAATTATACGAGAAATTGCATTTTTTATGCATAAATATTTTAATAACCATCATATCGAAGTAAACTTGGAGTCAATGATATGATATGTTGTGTGGTCCTCCTACTACGACTGGGGAAAGCATGTAGTTCATTAACCTAGAGATTAAATAAATGATGATAAACTTCACAGGATGGTGAATGTGAAAGGTGATGAGCTTGATCCTTTCCAATAAGGGTCTTATTCTGGTGACATGATGATCGATGCTTGGCTGCCGTTTGAAAAATACAAACAATATATGTTATCCACAATAATCTCATCATCTAAACTAGCCTGCCCACACTGTATCTGCAAGCTGTTGGCTAGAGACCACAGTGTGCACATTTGTTATATAACACAACAGTTGACAAAAATTGATTTTTGGGGAATTAACGGCAAAATAATTTTTTTATGTGCACTACGTCATCACGCACAGCCTTTTACCTGCAAAAGTCCTGTCACGTCTACTCCCGCTCCCCCTCTCCGGCGCCGGTCTTCTAACCACCGGTCCTGGCAACCCATCATTACGGCACACCTGCGCCTCCTCATCAGTCACACCTGGACTTCATCACATCCCTGATTACTTCCCCTTTATTTAGCCCTCTGTTGTCATCAGTCCTGAGGTGTTATTGGTTTTTCTCTCACGTTCAGTGCGCTTCCCATGTTTGTTCTTTTGTATCGGTTCAGTATTAAAACTCACCTTCCGTACCCGTACACAAGGTAATCCTCGGCCTCCTCTGACTCCAACGTCACTACCACACCATCTCAAGGATGAGCATGAAAATCAGCGCCTGGGGACCAGGATGTCGGAGAACCTGCTTCCCCGTACCCTGTGGTTCCATGTCGGGTGAGAGTCCTGCCCACCAGCCCATCAATCGGTCCTCCCGTAGCTTTAGCCCTGTGTTTTGGGATGCAGATGTGGACATCCGCCAGGCTCTAGAGAGGGAACCCGCTCCTGATACCTGCCCTCCAGAACGCATCTACGTCCCCATGGGGGTGAGAGATCGGCTGTTGACCTGGGTACACACATCCCTCGCCGCTGAACACCCAGGTATCACCTGCACCATCCAATCCCTCTCCGAGAAGTACTGGTGACCCACCTTGGCACAGAACTTCGCCCACTAGGTCAACTCATGCTACATATGTACCCAATTCATATCCCCCCGGCATGCTCCAGCAGGGAAACTCCTTCCCCTCCCCGTGCCTCAGCTGCCTTGGTCCCATCTGTCCATAAACTTTGTTACTGATCTTCAGCTGTCTGATGGTTTCACCATCGGCTGTTGTGGACAGATTCTCTAAATCCTACCGTTTTATCCCTCTCTCTGGTCTCCCTACCGCTCTCCAGGTCGCTGAGGAACTGTTCCAGCAGGTCTTCCGGTAGTATGGCTTACCGGAGGACATATTCTCTGGCTGTGGTCCCCAATTCACGTTGCGGGTATGGAGAGCCTTCATGGAGAATCTGGGGGTCATGGTCAGCCTCACATCCGGGTACCGGCCTCAGCCCAACGGGCAGGTGGAGAGGACCAACCAGGAGCTGGGAGGTTCCTGAGGAGTCAATGTTAGGACCGGCAGGGAGCGTGGATCCAGTTCCTTCCCTGGGCGGAGTAATCCCAGAACTTACTTTGTCACTCATCCACCAGGCTGTCTCCCTTCCAGTGTGTCCTGGGGTACCAGCCGACATCCCTCCACCTCCCCTGGACATTGAGGGAAGACCCTCCTATGCCATCAGATCTCTCCTGAACTCTCGATGTTGTGGGTGTCGGCTCCAGTACCTGGTGGACAGGAAGGGGTGTGGTCCAGAGTAGCAGTGTTGGGTTCTGGTGGATGACATTCTAGATCCCAACATCATCCGAGACAGAGCCGCGCTTCAGGAGGGGTACTGTCACGTCTACTCCCACTCCCCCTCTCCTGGCGCTCGATGTCGCCGGTTTACTAACCACCAGTCCTGGCAACCCATCATTACACACACCTGGCAACCTTCATTACGCACACCTGGCAACCTTGATTACGCACACCTGGACTTCATCACATCCCTGATTACTTCCCCTTTATTTAGCCCTCTGTTGTCATCAGTCCTGAGGTGTTATTGGTTTTTCTCTCATGTTCAGTGCGCTTCCCATGTATACGTTACAAGTCCGTTTGCTGGAAACATCTCCGGTGGGGAAAATGGGCACACTGTTTTATGCAGATTTTAGCATATTTGCATGAAAATCTGCAGTTATGTGTAACAGATTTTGGAATGCTGTTCCTTTCATTCAAGGTTTACAAAAAGCCATATCATTTCCCCATCAATCTCCCTCTCCCTATCCACTATTTAAACTGACAGGCTGCTTATACTTACAAGTCAATGAAGGACTGTCTGGTCTCATTGAAGCTGGGTCACAATGTCTTCCTGCCTATCTTGTAGACTGGTGTTGGAAGGCTATAAATAAGGCTATAAATAAATGAGCTTCTGAGGCACCACCAGCAGGGTAATTTCCAACTATACAATACCTGGACTTCGAAGAGAAGATCTTGGGCCTGCTTCTCTCTGGGCTGGCGAAGTGACTTTTTTTTTTGTCCTTGAAGACCTCGATCCAGTTATCAGTGAGTTTTCCCGAGCAGTCCGGGTTTAAAATGTAGTCCTGAGAAATCTGTAGTAAAGCAGACAATACATTTTTTTGTCATATTTTACTTTTTTGTAACAAACAAAACATACATTGGCAAAACAATAGACAACTTAACATTTACGTACTGTACATACCCACAAAAATCAATGACATCCCACTTGCTCAGATCCACATGTTCCCACCATATCCACACCCAATGCTGTTTCTAATATTTGTGAGAATTACTTTTCCATTGCAGTTAATCACTAGTCTACCTAACACCTAACTCTTGATGTCCTCCTGAATGGCTCTTTGATGTTGGCACAATGCGTCGATAATCAATAGGGTTGTGCGTTTACTGTTAAACCCCTACTATTAAAATGGTTGGACTTTCAAATCCAAACAATGAGGTCTCAACCATGAGGAAAATGTATTTGCGAGTATTGCATTAACAGCCTCCTTTCCAGACCAGTGTGGTCACAGCTCTACATGTGCACTTGGGTCGCATCAGCCAGGCTAGTTAATCACAGCAAACAGAATCAAATTCAAGTCTAAGGTTTTTGTTTAAAAAATGAACCCAACATGCCCTCTGCCATCCAGCTGATGTTGATACTCTTGGTCTATTTTGGTCAAATTTAACCCAACCCCTCTAAATCAGAGAGTTGCGGGGGTTTTGCCTTAATCGACATTCCATGTCTTCGGCAAACGGGGAGCAGTTGTTGTTGGTTAATTGCCTTCAGAGAGGCACTTTACCCCTAAGTGTCCATGAGCTGCTCAAAGCCTGCGATGTGTGTGTTGTGTGTCAGGTTGGTCACTGTGACAGAATATCTGTGCAAATGACCAATGAATGTCAGACTATCTATGGTAGTTGTGCATGTAATGTATCTAGTCCCAAAGTGGCTGAATGGTTCTAAGAGGCTCTGGTGAAGTTAAGTCTTTCAAGTTTCCATTAAGGTTGTACTACTGGTTATCGATGACAATGTGGAAGACCCAGGGGTGCGAAGGTGAACGGCAAGGCACTGGAATGACGAACCACCCTTGCTGTCTCTGCCTGGCCGGCTCACCTCTCTCCACTGGGATTATCTGACTCTGACCCTATTATGGGGGCTGAGTCACTGGCTTACTTGTGCTCTTCCATGCCGTCCCTAATAGGGGTGCGTCACGTCGTGACAGGATTCTTTACACGATACTCGACTTGAGTGGGTTGAGTCACTGACATGATATTCCTGTCCAGTCTTGCTCCCCCTCAGGCTCGTGTGGTGGAGGAGATCTTCGTGGGCTATACTCAGCGTTGTCTGAGGGTAGTAAGTTGGTGGTCTGTTGATATCCCTCTAGTGGTGTGGGGACTGTGCTTTGGCAAAGTGGGTGGGGTTATATCCATCCTGGTTGGCCCTGTACAGGGGTATTGTCGTCCCCCAATCCCAATGTCCCCCGAACCCCCGTGTCTCAGCCTCCAGTATCTATGCTGCAATAGTCTACTTTCCAGGGGCTATGTTCAGTCTGTCCTATCCAATGAAATTATCTTGTATTATTTGGTGTCCTGTGTGAACTTAAGTATACTCCCTCTAATTCTCTCTCTCTCTCTCTCTCTCTCTCTCTCTCTCTCTCTCTCTGTATCGACCTCCGAATGCTCGGCTAGCCAACTGACATTTACTCCTGAGGTGCTGACCTGTTGCCCGCTCTACAACCACTGTGATTATTGACCGTGCTGGTCATTTATGAATGTTTGAACAGCTTGAAGAACGATCTGGCCTTAATGGCCATCCATGTACTCTTAGAATCTCTACTCAGCACAGCCAGAAGAGGACTGGCCACTCCTCAGAGCCTGGTTCCTCTCTAGGTTTCTTCCTAGGTTCTGCCTTTCTAGGGAGTTTTTCCTAGCCACCGTGCTTCTACAGCTGCATTGCTTGCTGTTTGGGGTTTTAGGCTGGGTTTCTGTATAAGCACTTTGTGACATCGGCTGATGTAAAAAGGGCTTTATAAATACATTTGATTTGATTTGCTTTGGGGTCTGACTTACATGGACCAGAGGCCTCTATTTGTAAACAGATAGCTCTGACATGGACCATTGTGATGGATTCTTGGAGCTCACCACAGCGGGCTATATTGGTAGACTCCATAGACACACCTGCTTATGAAAAGTCTGGGACCTCCCATTCATTACCAGGCATGTTCTCACACACTACCCCGTTGCCCTGTCACTCATTCTAAGGCCATGCACATGAACCCTAGTCCCTTTCTAATTAACGAGCAAGGGATGTTTAACTTTATTCCTGAATGCCATTAGACTTAACAAGGTCCTAAAGACCCTCCATTCATGACCATGTCATATGGCGTCTAAGCCCATACAATTAGAAGTGGTCCTCTGTAGCTCAGTTAGGGAATGGCACTTGCAACACCAGGATAGTGGATTTGATTTCTGGGACCACCCATACATAAAATGTATAAAAGTGTCTGCTAAAAGGCATATTATATTATTATACCATGTTGATTGACAATACACCCCAGTTCTCAACTTATTGAATCATTTATACCTGGTGATAACATGCATCCAACATCCAACATGTGCAGAGATTAAAATACACATTGATATGATTGTGATCAAATCTTCCTGACCATCTACAGAAGTAGTTAGGCACACGTTGGGTCTGGATCTTTTGCAAGTGTAGACGGATCTAGAAAATTTAATCATTATTCAGCCTAAAATAATTGACAGGTGCCACCATTGACTCAGGTCATAAATATGTGCATTAAAATATGTCTCAAATAATTTAAATACAGGCAGGGACCTAGTACAGTACATGTACCCCCGGGCCCCGCACATTGACTCAGTACCGGTACCCCTGTATATAGACTTTATTTTATTTGTTACTTTAGTTAATTTAGTAAATATTTTCTTAACTCTATTTCTTGAACTGCATTCTTGGTTAAGGGCTCGTAAGTACGCATTTCACCTTTTGTATTGGGCGCATGTGACGAATACAGATTAGAGACACATTTTTATACCATGTATAGACCATGTCTGGGCACAATCAAGACAAAGGACACATTATAGCATCAGGTGTAAACAGCCATGGTGATTTTAAGACAGCCTGCACTATTTATTCATTTGTAACTAGAGCGACCTGCATTATCCACCACTGTAGATTTGTTATTTGCCAGGCCATTCAGCACTTGCTCCTCAACAGAACTCAGGCACAGTTGTATGTAAAATCCAGGTACCAGTAGTGAAAGCTAAGGAAGGCCAGTGCTATACTGTTCTGTACTGTGCTGTACTGTTCTGTACTGTGCTGTACTCTACTGTACTGTACTGGACTGTACTGGACTCTACTGTACTGTACTGGACTGTCCAATCTTGTGAAACATAGATGTCTGGTCTGGGCCAACCAAATTTGGTCTTGTTTGGGGGCGGAGCTCCAGTGTGTTGAATAATAAAGGAGGATATAACATTTTCTACCTTGGTACCTTTCAGGATAAATCACCATGAAGACAATGAATTCTGTTACCATCGTCATGTTACCGGGTGTTGATCCACTTCATGTCACTGCTGACACCCAATTATTTCTGCAGACATCTTTGAATCTTAATTTGGAGTAGATATTTAACAACGTTTTTGGAAAACGTGGTCACCAGACTTTGCATCTGCACTGTGTTCCTCAAGTAGATGTTTTTTAGTAACGTTTTCAGTGGCAATTAAAAGTAGAATTTTGTATAATAGGTTTGTTAAACTATGGTTTTGGCTTTGCAATACATTTTAAAGTGAAAAGGTGAGTCTCAGCATCACTCTGTTACCATGGAATTACCCAACTGCTGATTGTCCCTTTAACTGAATACTGCAGAGTAAGGAAAGAGGTGGTCCTGACTAAATTGACAGGAACAGATGAGCTGCTAAAAAGAAATGCCTAGAACAAAGCAGAGCCAGCATGCATGCAGTGCCCTGGTCCCCCTTGGCTCCCCTTAGAATCCCCTTCCATGGTAATTATATTGGGAAAGCCATGCCAGCACGCCACCCAAGAGGGCCACCATCAATATGAAAGGAGAGAGGAAGGAAGTTTGGCCAGAGAAATAATGGTTGATTAAATGAGGGAGTAATAGGGTCGGAGATACTTAATTAGCCAATGTTGTCTTAATCTAATGGATGGCATAAGAGTGCACCTCTCTCTCTGTTCGGATTCATTCAGCCTCTCTGTAATGCAATAAGAGCACAGACAGATTAATCGTCTGTCAGGGAGAGTTCAAACAACCATTACATCTGGGAGCATACACACACAGGTTGTGCTTTAAAGGGATTGTTTGAAGTGGCCGTGGGTGGTCAGTGTGTGTGTGTGTGTGTGTGTGTGTGTGTGTGTGTGTGTGTGTGTGTGTGTGTGTGTGTGTGTGTGTGTGTGTGTGTGTGTGTGTGTGTGTGTGTGTGTGTGTTTTTCTATACCGAGTGGAAGACACAGATTCCTATCTGAAGATATTCTATAAATAAGAAATTAAACCTAAAATCACTTGATATTCATGAGGACAGAAAACTTAAAGAAAGGATCCCTGCCTTGTAAACCTTTGAGGTGACCTTTGATTGAATGGATTTTGCAAGTCGTAGGTATTAGATCTGGTGGGACTGGGACACTGACCAATAACCATTTCCAGGGAGTTCCAAGTCTTGACCTAGCAGGGTCTATACTCAAGACTTCACACTTTGCCATCAGCCATGTGCACGTTAACCCTTCGGCAGAAGCAGGCTAAGTGAACAAGAGAACCTCTTAGCAAACAACTTCTATTTCAACAGAAGATCTGCTGACACAGTAAATCCTTTAAAATGGAAGGACAATTGCAACAAAGATACGTTTTGCTCGGAACATTCCTCAAGCGGCCAATCACATCTATTCATGCATTCTTTCCCTTTTTTGGTTGCTTGAGAAAACAAAGACGAAAGAGCAGAAGAAAGAGAGAGGAGGGAGAGAGAGAGGGAGAGAGAGAGAGAGGAGAGAGAGGGAGAGAGAGAGAGAGAGGAGAGAGAGAGAGAGGAGGGAGAGAGAGAGAGGAGGGAGAGAGAGAGGAGAGAGAGAGAGAGGAGGGAGAGAGAGAGAGGAGGGAGAGAGAGAGGGACAAAAAGAATCCACAGATTTCTTAACTGCCACAAGTTGAGCCTGACAGGGAGCTTTCATCATTGAGGACAACGTCAGTCAGTATGATTTATGTCTTGCATTCGGAGAAGTGGGAGCTCCCTGAATGAGAAATATGACTACTATCTGCTAATTTGTTTAGCATTGATCCACTTCGGGAAAGAGAACAGCGGCACCATTACCAAGCCCCTGTGACAGCTCCATCCATCCTCTCTGCTCCGGCCGTGCCAATCAAACCCAGCGTGAGGTGACATCAGCCTGGGCCGGCCACTGGGCCCATTCTCCCAGCCCTCGGCCAGCCCCAGGCCCCTGATTGACATCCTTTCAATCTCGCTGGTGGGGGACGGGGCAGGGGATGGTGGAGGGGGATGCTGTGTATGTGTGTCTATGTGTGTGAAGCTAGGGGTTATGGTGTGGGGAGACTCTCCTACCATGGCTACTTTAGTGCCAGCTGGAGTCCCGAACTGCCAATCACACCAACAAAGAACAACAGGGTGCCTCCTCCCCCACCCCCCACACCTAACCCTCCAGCTGAGTAATGGTCACTCCTGATCCACACACTCACACAGATGTGCGCACACGCACGCATGCACACACGCACTCTCGCATGCACGCACACACTTAAAGGGGCAATCACAAGTTGCTGTCCCCACTGATTCTTAAAGAATATAACTTACAAATACCTCATGTTTAGTTCAACTGTCGTACCCTGTCAGTGCCCAGAATATCAGCTAGTTTAACTCCAATGTTTGTAAATATAGTCAATGTTAACAAACACTATAGCCTAAAAACATAGTTAAAACTGTAATTTTTATATTATGGATGGTCAGTCCTTGCATCCATAGCTCTGTCTATGAATTTGAGAGTGGTTCCATTTCTCCAGCCCCGTCTCTCAGCTTTTTATTGAAACAGCGGCTGAGGAAACGCTTTGTTATTGTTTCACCTGCTGATTGGCGTTTTAACTTTCCCCTACAGTCAAGTCAAAACGAAATAAAGCATCTGAGAGCGAAATGCTTCTGCATCACTGCGTTCAGGGTGGCAGGTAGCCTAGTGGTTAGAGCGTTGGGCCAGTAATCGAAATGTCGCTGGTTCAAATACCTGAGCTGACAATGTAAAAAACTGTTGATGTGTCCTTGAGCAAGGCACTTAACCCTAATTTTCTCTGTAGGTAGGCTGTCATTGTAGGTAATAATTTGTTCTTAACTGACTTGCCTAGTTCAATAAAGGTATAAATGTGATCTTTGTGAACGATTCAGTTTTCTTCACAGTCCTGTTGATTTCTGGAGACAGTTGACAAAATACATATTCAAGTACTCAGATCCCAAACAGTTGAAATTAAAAAAACGATCAAGCAGTGCTGTGAAGACATAGGAGTGGAATCATACGATGAAAAACCAAACCCTGTGAAGACAATTTGTGACAAGCTGTGTTTGGTGTTTGGTTCTTTAAGCCTGTCTCTGACCTGTTTGTGGAGTTCCATCTGCTGCAGGAGCAGACCTGAGAAGTGAGCCAGTATAAATAACTGTAATTGTCTCTTCCCCCTTTTCATGGATTTCAGTGATAGGATTAAATACCACCTCGTTATTGTTACCTGTAGCAACCATAACCATATCAACCAGAAACGCTTCCTGTTCTGACAAAGGCTATTCAAATCAAACCGTTAACTGTCTTTCCGGGATAAGTCAAAAATAATGTTTCAAAACAAGCACTTTTCTGACTGTAAAAACATTGGATGGCACATAAACTGAAACATGTACTCTTACAGAAACACGGTTAGCGAATATGGTGCAACTGAGTGTGACAGAAAATGTGGTTTCAGACAATATGCCTACATCTAACGGACATCTCTCATAACTTGGTATGATAATTGCATACAGCCATAATAACCATATTGAATTATGTTATAAATAAAGAGATGATGAATGAGGCATGATGACCTAGTAGTACAGGTAAACATACAGTATTCTACTGTAAGGGTATTAGATCCCCTCCTGGATACCTTAGGCAACATACTGTATATCCAGCAGCACCTTAGTTCTTCCAACACCCCACCGACCTCAGCAGGCCTTTCCACTGAAGACCTACTAGGAGTTCCAAACACATCCTACTCAACTGCACCATGATGGAAAAGACCTACTCACCCACTCCACCATGATGGAAAAGACCTACTCACTCACTCCACCATGATGGAAAAGACCTACTCACTCACTCCACCATGATGGAAAAGACCTACTCACTCACTCCACCATGATGGAAAAGACCTACTCACTCACTCCACCATGATGCAAAAGACCTACTCACTCACTCCACCATGATGGAAAAGATCTTTCTACCTTTTTGTTCACCTTCCTGCTGCACCATTTAATTCCACAACATATATTCACTCCTCTGGTCTCCAGCAGCAGTTGATTCAGGACCTTTAATGAACACTATCAATAAAAACTCTTCTTCTTCTTCTTCTTCTTCTTCTTCTTCTTCTTCTTCTTCTTCTTCTTCTTCTTCTTCATCTTCATCTTCTTCATCTTCATCTTCTTCTTCTTCTTCTTCTTCATCTTCTTCATCTTCTTCTTCTTCTTCTTCTTCTACTTCTTCTTCTTCTTCTTCTTCTTCTTCTTCTTCTTCTTCTACTTCTTCTTCTTCATCTTCTTCATCTTCTTCATCTTCTTCTTCTTCATCTTCTTCTTCTTCATTTTCTTCATCTTCTTCATCTTCTTCATCTTCTTCTTCTTCTTCTACTTCTTCTTCTTCATCTTCTTCTTCTTCTTCTTCTTCTTCTTCTTCTTCTTCTTCTTCTTCTTCTTCTTCTTCTTCTTCTTTGACGTAAGATCCTGCTCATCATAATTCCTGTCTGTGGTTGTAATAACATTATTTATCGTAAATCTAATAGAAACATTACCATTAATCAATTTACATTGAAGTTCAGTTGTGTGAAAATCCAAAAGTACAGTAGATTATTCAGGTTCATTCAAAGGTTAAAGGTCAAATAGACAATAGACACCAACCCTCCATGAACACATCTATCAATGATTCAAATGTGTTGCTACATCACTTTATATAAATAAAAACATTGCATTTGTCTATTGACTTAATCTAATTAGTTTGTTTGTACTAGCAGTGGTTTAAACAAACACCAATTACCTGGATAATGACCTGACTGTTAGAGTGCTGCCTGTGTTTGCTCTCTCCAGCTCAGTTTATTGACTCCTCTCACAGCCAGAGTCACTAAGCACCTTCCACTGAGCTGTGGGTGAATCAGTCTGGTCGTGATCAAATGTTGACACAACAAACGTTTAAATTACCAACAGGCGACGAAAGGCTTATTTTCATTCGTTGTCACTATGGGTGTTTAATGTGTTTGTGTAAGGATGTTTAGTTGATTAATAGAACTATTATGCTCAAACCAAATATTTGAGAGCTTGGTCAATATTTGTGCTTCAACAAAAGGAAAGCTATTTGTACTTTTTGTAAGCCAGTAATAGGAACATGAGGTGATGTAATGTTCTGAGAACACTTCTCATAACAAGCAAAAGAATGTGAAAGGATTCTCTCACTGATGTAAATCTCCTGTGTTATCCTCTAAAGATGTGTCCTTGCCTGTTCCTATCGCAGAATACATACTTGGTCAATGGCATGTATTTTGAAAACAGGAATATTTCAGTATGCTGTACACACTGTGCAATATACTCAATAGTGCTCCAAAACCGCTGAATTCGTAAATACACACAGTCATCATCAGGTTGAAACAATAATAAATGCCTAAGACAAAGTACAAATGGTTTATCAAGAGCCCTGTTCATACCTGCCGCTAACATGCGTCCGTTGTCTTGATTTGTCCACATTCTGAGACATGCGTCAACACATGGTATCAAAATGTGTCTCTACTCTGTGTCCGCATAGTTACATTTAGCAGACACTCTTATCCAGAGCAATTAGGGTTAAGTTCCTTGCTCAAGGGCACATTGACAGATTTTTCACCTAGTCATCTCAGGGATTTGAACCAATGACCTTTCGGTTACCGGTCCAACACTCTTAACCGCTAGGCGGTTAAGAGTGTTTCCTGGTCCCTCCCTGTATGCAAATTATTTGACATATTATTTCAAAATAATATGTATCTATTTAAGACACAACATGATGCCAACAGTTCTTTGTCCTTTTTCATGATTGTTTTAGACAGATGTAGACGATTACAATACGCATTATGATATGTTTGTGATGACCGACAGCGGAGGTAGTCAGAGACTCATTGTATCTGGATCAATCAACTGCAAACAGATCTGGATGGTCAAACCATTGTAAGTAAGAATTTGTTCTTAACTGAATTGCCTAGTTAAATAAAGGTAAAAATAATAATAATAATAATGATACATAATAAATATAAATAAAGGTAAAAATAATAATAATAGTAATACATAATAATTATTCCGGCCTTTAAAATCATTGACAGGTAGAACCATTGACTTATGGCATCAATAATTTTGAAACAATATCTGTCAAATAATTTGCATACAGGGAGGCACCAGGAAGTCTCTTCCCAATGTGGACACAGTGGACAAATTAGTCACATGGGCTGGGGTTACACAGGCTTCCTAATTTGGATATTCATTCACTAATTGGTATTTTGACCAATCAGATCATCTCTAAAAAACAATCTGATGGTAAAAAATCTGATGTGATTGGTCAAAATACCAATTAATGGAAAAAAATATCAGATTTGTAGACACAACAAACCTTGATCAGATAGTGATTGGATCATAATGCAAGGTGTAAACAAGGCTTTAATCATCCCAACCTGTACATACAGTATGTTACCACCAGGTACAGTTGAAGTCGGACATTTCATACACTTAGGTTGAAGTCATTAAAACTATAGTTTTGGCAAGTCGGTTAGGACATCTACTTTGTGCATGACACAAGTAATTCTTCCAACAATTGTTTACAGACAGATTATTTCACTTATAATTCACTATATCACAATTCCAGTGAGTCAGAAGTTTACATACACTAAGTTGACTGTGCCTTTAAACAGCTTGGAAAATTCCAGAAAATGATGTCATGGCTTTAGAAGCTTCTGATAGGCTAATTGACAACATTTGAGTCAATTGGAGGTGTACCTGTGGATGTATTTCAAGGCCTACCTTCAAACTCGGTGCCTCTTTGTTTGACATCATGGGAATATCAAATTATATCAGCCAAGACCTCAGAAAATAAATTGTAGACCTCCACAAGTCTGGTTCATCCTTGGGAGCAATTTCCAAACGCCTGAAGGTACCACATTCATCTATACAAACAATAGTACACAAGTATAAACACCACACGCAGCCGTCATACCGCTCAGGAAGGAGACTCGTTCTGTCTCCTAGAGATGAACGTACTTTGTTGCGAAAAGTGCAAATCAATCCCAGAACAACAGCAAAGGACCTTGTGAAGATGCTGGAGGAAACAGGTACAAACGTATCTATATCCACAGTAAAACGAGTCCTATATCGACATAACCCGAAAGGCCGCTCAGCAAGGAAGAAGCCACTGCTCCAAAACCGCCATAAAAAAGCCAGACTACGGTTTGCAACTGCACATGGGGACGAAGAACACCATCCCAACCTTAAAGCACGGGGGTGGCAGCATCATGTTGTGGGGGTGCTTTGCTGCAGGAGAGACTGGTGCACTTCACAAAATAGATCGCATCATGAGGAGAGAAAATTATGTGGATATATTGAAGCAACATCTCAAGACATCAGTCAGGAAGTTAAATGTTGGTCGCAAATGGACAATGACCCCAAGCATACTTCCAAAGTTGTGGCAAATGCTAATTGAGTGTATGTAAACTTCTGACCCACTGGGAATGTGATGAAAGAAATAAAAGCTGAAATAAATAATTCTCTCAACTATTATTCTGACATTTCACATTCTTAAAATAAAGTGGTGATCCTAACTGACCTAAGACAGGGAATTTTTACTAGGATTAAATGTCAGGAATTGTGAAAAACTGAGTTTAAATGTATTTGGCTAAGGTGTATGTAAACTTCCGACTTCAACTGTAGTAAGAAGGCTAAGGACAAGGTTGGTTCCCATCAGGTAAATTGAGCCAAAGCTACCCAGAGCCGGGCTCCTGTAACCTTGAATCAAACGGAGAGCAGAGCTGAGATCCAGCACCTTCAGTGTCCAAAGAGAAAAGTAGGATAAAAGTATGTTTACTTCAGTTGACTTAAATCTGCAATATGTAACTTTTTGGGATACCTGACCAAATTCACATTGAAATTATTTATAGATCTGTCATTCTCATTGAAATCAAGTCTAAGAAGCGGTAGATCTGATCTATGTGCGCTATTTCAATGCTTTGTTCAGTTTTGGCGTCTTTTACTTTCGGTTTTGTACGCAAGCTTCAAACAGCTGAAAATACTATATTTTTGCAGCGGTTTAGATGGTACAATGAATCTCTGCACTATACTTGCTTGTTTTATTTAGAATTTTAGCAACCAGGAAATGACGGAGTGATTAATGCATCTTTAAAAAAAACTTAAGTTAACGGGACAATTCATTTCTCATTTTCTTTCTCTGGATTGAGGTACGTTTTCCGAGCCATATCTCACGTCTTAATCTAAACAGGAATCCTGTACGACCCTAGTGCAGCTGTAAGTATGCGGGGGAAGCTACTCTGACAATTGAAAAGCTTTTCTCATTGAAGAGAGTTGTAGCAGCGCGACAAGATTTCAATGTACATAATATGCACATACAATTTACATTAGCAATGGAATGTCATGGAGAGGAGGCGCATGTGCGTACCGATAGGACACATGGAGAGTGAGTAGCTCTGTTTTGTACCGACAAACGTAACGTAACAAAATGTGTCTGATACTTTCCGAATGCACTGTATCAATAAAACAGGGTTTATGAAAAGTAGACATGTTACGAAAACAAGAACCTGTTTCCGTTTAATACAATACACTAAAAAATAAGATATCAATTTATCTTTTTTTTATTTTAAATTTTTTATTTCACCTTTATTTAACCAGGTAGGCCAGTTGAGAACAAGTTCTCATTTACAACTGCGACCTGGCCAAGACAAAGCAACGCAGTGCGACAAAAACAACAACCCAGAGTTACACATGGGATAAACAAACATACAGTCAATAACACAATAGAAAATATATGTACAGTGTGTGCAAATGTAGTAAGATTATGAAGGTAAGGCAATAAATAGGCCATAGTGGTGAAATAAATTACAGATTAGCATTAACACTGGAGTGATAGATGTGCAAATGATGATGTGCAAATAGAGATACTGGAGTGCAAATGAGCAAATAAATAACAATATGGGGATGAGGTAGTAGTGTGGGCTATTTACAGAAGGGCTGTATACAGGTGCAGTGATCGATAAGCTGCTCTGACAGCTGATGCTTAAAGTTAGTGAGTGAGATAGGAACCTCTAGCTTCAAGGATTTTTGCAATTCGTTCCAGTCATTGGCAGCAGAGAACTGGAAGGAATGGCGGCCAATGGAGGTGTTGGCTTTGGGGGTGACCAGTGAGATATACCTGCTGGAGCGCATGCTACGGGTGGATGTTGCTATGGTGACCAGCGAGCTGAGATAAGGAGGGGATTTAGCTAATAAAGACTTGACCTTTAATTTACAAAAGTTTGGAAGCTTTCCAGCTGAAATAATAAATGTGATAAAGATATTATATAAAATAGAAAGCATAAATATACACAAATAATACATGATCTGATTAAATGACTTTACAAAGGGGACCAAGGCAGGGATGTCACCTCCTGTTTGCATGGCAGTTGAACTGATGGCAGAAAGTATTAGACAGGATCCAGACGTAACCGGTATCAGTATTAATAACATGAATATAAACTACACAGATGATCTCCTGATATAACTGACCTAAAATCTCAGGATATAAAATGAACGTGGAATAATAATAATAATAATAATAATATGTTCTGATCTACAGCAATCCTTTAAGTCCAACACATATATACTTAGGATGCTTTATAGGTGACAGCAAACAACAAATATATAAAGATAACTTCATCCCATATGAAAGTAGATCTAATTAAATGTATCAATCTTCCCATAAATATCACAGGTCGAATATGTCTCTTCAGAATGGCATGGCTCCCAACGTTTTCACAATTATTCTCGGTAATACCAATTACCACACCGAAGACATTCTTTAAAAAACTATACCTGTTCATAACAGACCTCGAGGGGAGAGAGCGAGCTGGCAAATCAAACTCATAGAATGAAAACGAAGGTTTTGCTTCTTCCTAAATCAGAGGATGGTTTTAACCTTCCAGACTTGGAAATATATCAACTTGCCACCCAGGGCTTTTATTTGCGACATATAGTTCATGCACTAAAGGGGATCCCCAGAATATTTTTGTCTATTTTCAAAGGATAAAACTAAGAACTTTAAAAACTTCATAGTTAAGAACACTTTAACAATATGAAATAAAATGTGATGTATTGTACAAGAACCAATATCCCTCCATAAAAACACAACCCTATGGAACAGTCCTTGGAGAGCTGTTCAGAATTCACAGATAAATTGGTCCACATGGAAAGGCATAGAAACCGTTAATGACTTGGTAACAGGAAATACATTTATTTCCATGACAGAATTAAAAAGAAATATTGGGCTGACCATATCAAGAAATGTTGATTTGAAATATTTTGGACATCAGAGCAATCTTGAGGGAATCCTATTTCAGTCAGAAAAAAGTATACTTTAAAACACAATGAATGGAAAGGTCAAATGCTTTATTATCTAAATGTTGAAAGTGTGTGGGCCATGGAGAGAAACAAAATGGTTTGAGGCCATGTGACAGAAAATAATGCGGGCGCTGGAGATGGGGGTGGTTTGGGCAAGGGTGACGTTGTGGATGTTTGTGTGTCTGTATATTGTCATTTGTAAGTGTATGTTTTGTATTGTTTAAAAAAATACAAATAATAATCTTTAAAAAGATTGTGTCAAGAGAGGGTTCGAGGGCTTGGAGGGACATTCTTGCAATTTAACATACATTTCTCAGTATAGCCACTAGCCAGTAGGCATGCTTTTAACAAACTATTCAACTATGCAAGAAACTTTTCATCTTAAGCATATTATACTCTTAAATAATGCAAAGTTTCATTATATTTGTACTTTAAGACAAAAGCACAGTTACTGCTAGCTAGCTAGCTAACGTTAACTAAAGCTAATGACATGCTTCAGCAAGCAACATTAGCCAATCAAAACATGAATGATTACACCTCTGATACGAATATAAAACTACAGTAGGCCTACCTTACAACATTATAACAAACCTGGCTTAATTTTGGGAGTTAAGATGAACTGGGGAGTCAAGGTCAGCTGTTTTACGTGGCTGAGTGTAGCCAGCCAAGCACCATTTACCATGTTCTGCATGTTTCTTCCGGTGCTCATTAAGAAATGTAGCAGCCATTACTGAAGCCCAAACAAGAGTTGTCTTTGGGGTGTGGTTTAGTGTGTGTGTTTCTTGGGTGTGTCTTTGCCATTAAATAACAACAAACAAACAAGGGCATTATTGAGTGTTATAGTGACAGCGAGGTATGCAAATCTAGCTTTGCTATGGAGAGACGTTTTCAAGTTGAGGACTTCTCTACTGACTCGCAATCTCAAGATGATCTGTTAATTCAGTTCTATGTGTAGGCTAAAGCCTGCGCTGACCTTGAGTTTAGCCAACCTGACAGCAGCTAGCTAGCTAGTATTGGTTGGGGATAGCTACAGCTGACTAGCCTATCTAGCTAGCTGATATTTCTCTGTCAAATCACAGTTATGCCAAGATAGCAAGAAGAACCAATGTATGGTATATGTATCTTGAGACACTCGTTATACAACACCCTGCTACGAAAGTAGTGGTAAGAACGGATGCCTGTAGTGACTGGGTGTATTGATACACCATCCAAAGTGTAATTATTAACTTCACCATGCTCAAAGAGATATTCAATGTCTGATTTTTAAATGTTTTACCCATCTACCAATAGGTGCCCTTCTTTGTGAGGCATTGGAAAACCTCCCTGGTCTTTGTGGTTGAATCTGTGTTTGAAATTCACTGCTCAACTGAAGGACCTTACAGATAATTGTATGTGTGGAGTACAGAGATGAGGTAGTCATTCAAAAATCATGTTAAATACTATTATTTCACACCGAGTGAGTCCATGCAACTTATTATGTGACTTGTTAAGGACAAGGGGTTAAATAATTATTGACTCAAGACATTTCAGATTTTCATTTTTAATTCATTTGTAAAAATCTAAAAACATAATTACACTTTGACTGCTTTTCTATCGAATGCTGCCAGCACCCGCCCACCGGACTATCATCACTACTCTCGACGGGTCCGAATTAGAATACGTGGACACCTACAAATACCTAGGCATCTGGTTAGACTGTAAACTCAACTTCCAGACTCACATCAACCATCTTGGAATTGGCTTCCTATTTCGCAACAAAGCCTCCTTCACTCATGCTGCCAAACATGCCCTTGTAAAACTGACTATCCTACCGATCCTTGATTTCGGCGATGTAATTTACAAACTAGCCTCCAACACTCTACTTAGCAAATTGGATGTAGTCTATCACAGTGCCATCCGTTTTGTCACCAAAGCCCCATACACTACCTATCACTGCGACCACTGTATGCTCTCGTTGGCTGGCCTTCATTATATATTCGTTGCCAAACCCACTGGCTCCAGGTCATCTATAAGTCTTTATTAGGTAAATCCCCGCCCTATCTCAGCTCACTGGTCACTATAGCAACACCCATCCGTAGCATGCGCTCCAGCAGGTATATCTCACTGGTCACCCCCAAAGCCAACACCTCCTTTGGCCGCCATTCCTTCCAGTTCTCTGCTGCCAATGACTGGAACGAATTGCAAAAATCATTGAAGCTAGAGGTTCCTATCTCCCTCAATAACTTTAAGCATCAGTTGTCAAAGCTGCTTATCGATCACTGCACCTGTATATAGCCCTTCTGTAAATAGCCCACACTACTACCTCATCCCCATATTTATTTTTGTTATTTTCACAAATCTTGCACTCCAGTATCTCTATTTGCACATCATAATTTGCACATCCTTCATTCCTGTGTTAATGATGATAATCTGTAATTTATTTCACCACTATGGCCTGTTTATTGTCTTACCTTCCTAACCTTACTGCATTTACACACTGTATATAGATTCTCTATTGTGTTATTGACTGTACGTTTGTTTATCCCATGTGTAACTGTTGTTTTTGTCGCACTGCTTTTGCTTTGTCTTGGCCAGGTCGCAGTTGTAAATGAGAACTTGTTCTCAACTGACCTACCTGGTTAAATAAAGGTGAAATAAAAAATTGTTTAAAAAAAATTATGGGGTATTGTGGGTAGGCCAGTGACACAACATCTCAATTTAATCCATTTTAAATTCGGGCTGTAACACAACAACATGTGGAAAAAGTCAAGGGGTGTGAATAATTTCTGAAGGCTCTGCAGAGCTTGATCATGACTCCCATTTCCATTAAAGTAAAGGCAAACTGCCTCCAGGGCCTGAGTTATCTAGAGCAGGTGCTAAACCCAAACAGCCTGTTCTCATAAAAGTAGCTATTTACTTAACTTGCAAATCTGGATGAGTTATATTTAACCCCAGGGTCTCATGCTTACATGGTCAGAGAACAGTTGAAATGTACAGCGTGGATAAAAAACAACTGTTTGTAGATCTGAAGGGATGTGTTTATGGACTAGAGGTTGTTTTCGGATGGAAGTTAAGTAAATTGCATACGTACTTTCAGATATAAAACCAATGGTGGTAAAAGTCCTAATGTCTCAGTATAAACAACCTGGCAATGCTGCATGACCATTTTCATGTTAATGGTGCATTGCCATCTTAGCAATATATAATTAGTGCAATGGTCAAAGGTTAGACTTATACCTGAGCTTTACTAGTCACTCAACAGATCCTTTCAATCCCCTGGATTGTGGAATGGAAACCCACTGATGACGGATTTGAACCCCCCCCTCCCTTCCCATCTCCTCAGGGACCAGATTGCTGCAGTGTCATGACTTGTGTGTCTCTGTGTCTCCATCTCTCCTCTCCTACGTGTAAAACACAAACAAACGCCCACTTCCTGTCACTCTGCCGGATATTATGCAATGACCGAGTGCCTCAGTTTAGGCCAAACAATTACCTGGCGCTGAAAGGCACACAACCACTGCCTTGGATCTGACAAAACAAACACTGGCCACACAGATCCAACATGAAAGCTTCCAGTGCCACATGACAGGCTCACAAAAGGCTAGAATTTGATTGTCATAAAAAAGAGTTCAGCTCAGCACAGTTCAACGAAACACCTTCCCTCCCTTTAAATCCTTTTTAATACCTGACATAGTTCAGTCTGTGGATAAAACTAGGCAGTGAACCTGGGTCCATGCAGTCGAGGCGGCAGCCCCAAACATTAAGTGTGTGATAGGTCAAGTCCCACGCAGGGTGTCGTAATGAGAAAGGCCCCATGAGTGGAGAAAGAGAAAGTCCTGCCTGTCAATTAGAATCTCCCTTCGACTTTTCCGCACCAGTAATCTCCTGCATTAATATATAGCGGCTGGGTTCTGGGGCCACGTAACCGTAGAAACAAGGACTGCCCAGGGACTGTTTAATGCCCTGCCGGGGTCCTTAGCGTCCGGCAGTGTTAGGGAAGCTTCTTTGAAATCATTGTTGACCAGACTACCAATTCCTTCAAACTAGAAGATGATAAGATACACTAAACTACCCTTTAGAAAAATAAGGGTCTGGATTCAATCTGTATCATGTTAAAATGTAAAGGTAATTTCTGATTGAGCCGACATATGCATTGTTTACCGTGAATGCAGTCTCCGCGACCGCGGACCGCTATAAAGAGGATCTTCAGCTCTACAGAGTCATTAGAGCCCATAGTTTACTAAACTAAGCTACTTCGGGAAAAACCATTATATCTAAACCTGAAAGTCCATAGACTACAAATTGCAAGAATTGATCACTCTGGGGTCCGGTGTTAACAGAATGTGTAATTTAGCCGATTAATGAAGAGAGAATTATTCAGGTCTGATGATTATTCAGGTCCCTATTTCCCCGAAATGTTCTTCTCTTTCTGCTAGTAAAGTAGTGTGTAGTTCCAGTAGTTGACCACACAGCTACATGGCAAAAAAGTAATTAACAACTGAAAACACTACCTCGATTTTCATTTAGTTCAACTACCACCAAACTACTGAAAAATATTGTTTAATTACTAATTGAACTACATGTAGTTCCCTACCCCCCAACACTGGTGTCAGGGGATGGTTTAAGATGTCTAATGGAGCGGATTGTGGGGTGTCAAGGAGGAGGCCCCACTACAGAGACCTAGTGTTCAAGGAGGAGGCCCCACTACAGAGACCTAGTGTTCAAGGAGGAGGCCCCACTACAGAGACGTAGTGTTCAAGGAGGAGGCCCCACTACAGAGACCTAGTGTTCAAGGAGGAGGCCCCACTACAGAGACCTAGTGTTCAAGGAGGAGGCCCCACTACAGAGACCTAGTGTTCAAGGAGGAGGCCCCACTACAGAGACCTAGTGTTCAAGGAGGAGGCCCCACTACAGAGACCTAGTGTTCAAGGAGGAGGCCCCACTACAGAGACCTAGTGTTCAAGGAGGAGGCCCCACTACAGAGACCTAGTGTTCAAGGAGGAGGCCCCACTACAGAGACCTAGTGTTCAAGGAGGAGGCCCCACTACAGAGACCTAGTGTTCAAGGAGGAGGCCCCACTACACGGATCTAGTGTTCAAGGAGGAGGCCCCACTACAGAGACCTAGTGTTCAAGGAGGAGGCCCCACTACAGAGACCTAGTGTTCAAGGAGGAGGCCCCACTACAGGGACCTAGTGTTCAAGGAGGAGGCCCCACTACAGAGACCTAGTGTTCAAGGAGGAGGCCCCACTACAGAGACCTAGTGTTCAAGGAGGAGGCCCCACTACAGAGACCTAGTGTTCAAGGAGGAGGCCCCACTACAGAGACCTAGTGTTCAAGGAGGAGGCCCCACTACAGAGACCTAGTGTTCAAGGAGGAGGCCCCACTACAGGGACCTAGTGTTCAAGGAGGAGGCCCCACTACAGAGACCTAGTGTTCAAGGAGGAGGCCCCACTACAGAGACCTAGTGTTCAAGGAGGAGGCCCCACTACAGGGACCTAGTGTTCAAGGAGGAGGCCCCACTACAGAGACCTAGTGTTCAAGGAGGAGGCCCCACTACAGGGAGGTAGAGGGGAGGTATTTTAGAAGGGTTAAGAGGAGAGGGCTGAACATGAGGAGTTAGAAGGGAGGTCTTTTTGTCCACAAACCCAAAGACCATGAATCTGATATCAAACAGACCACATCAAAAGTAGTCTATGACCTTTGGCTGTGTGGGTATGTGATCAGTGATGTGCATTTTGATGGCTCATTATAACAGGGCATGCAAAATGAACAAAAAGTACACCAAAATATTATTTTAGTGAGATCATTGCATATCTTTTCAGGCCAATTTATTCCTTAGAAGGATGTTTTTTTCTTCCTGAACACCTGATGATCCTCATCACATAATAACAAAACAACACAGTTATTATGGCAATGTAACTGTTTATAGTAGAAGAAGTCATCTATCTGATAATATTATACAGTACAGGACAGGACCTCTGAGGTTCTCAAACAAATATCTAGAGTACAGGACAGGACCTCTGAGGTTTTCAAACGAATATCTAGAGTACAGGACAGGACCTCTGAGGTTCTCAAACGAATATCTAGAGTACAGGACAGGACCTCTGAGGTTCTCAAACGAATATCTAGAGTACAGGACAGGACCTCTGAGGTTCTCAAACGAATATCTAGAGTAAGTTTATTGTCTGAACCAGTAGCATTAATCTGACCTATTATCCCTAAGAAAACAAGTCAGGGAGCGAAAGCCTGCTATAGACTCCATACGGTGGTTGCACTGTGAGGGTTATGTTTTTTGACTTCTCCAGTGCCTTCAACACCATTCAGCCTCTGCTACTGGGTGAGAAGATGAAGAGGATGAAAGTGGAAGCACCCTTAGTCTCCTGGGTTACGGACTACCTGACCGGTAGGCCACAATTTGTGCGACTACAGAGCTGTGTGTCAGAACGGGCAGTGAGCGGGCAGTGAGCAACACAGGGGTCCCCCAGGGAACAGTCCTGTCCCCCTTCCTGTTCACCCTCTACACCTCGGACTTCAGATATAACTCTGAAACATGCCACCTACAGAAGTTCTCGGATGGCTCTGCTATTGTAGGGTGCATCAGGGGTGGGCAGGAGGAGGAGTACAGAGGAACAATCAGTGACTTTGTGTTGTGGTGTGAGCAGAACCACCTTCAGCTCAACATCAGCAAAACAAAGGAGATGGTGGTGGACTTCAGGAGAACCAAGGCACAACTGACTGCAGTCCCTATACAGGGGATGGATGTGGAAATGGTTGGGTCATACAAGTTCCTGGGAGTCCATATGGACAACAGGCTGGAATGGGCTGGTAACACCGGGGCCCTGTACAAAAAGGGCCGGAGCCGACTCTACTTTCTGAGGAGGCTCAGGTCCTTCAAGGTGTGCAGTAAACTGCTGCATACCTTCTACCAGTCTGTGGTGCCATCTTTTTTGCTGTGGTGTGCTGGGGAGCCAACATAAAAGCCGGTGATGCTTCTCGGGTAAATAAGCTGATCAGGAAGGCTAGCTCTGTCCTGGGGATGAGTCTTGACACTCTAGAGGAGGTGGCGTAGATACGGATCCTGGCCAAACTGCTGGCCATCATGGACAACGTCACCCACCCTCTGCATGCCATGGTTATGACGCAGAGGAGCACCTTCAGTCACAGACTGATCCCACCACGGTGTGCCAAAGAGCGCTACAGGAGGTCCTTCCTGCCGGCGGCTATTAGACTAAATAATGCCTCACAGGGGTGCCGTGCTGTCGGCAACACAGACCTGGAACTGTTGGGGTGTTAGGACCTAGTTTAACAATTATGCATCCATCCGTGAGTAACTCTGGGCTGTAATCACTCATTCACTCAGGACCTATTTATTCATGCAGGTCTGTATATACATACTCATGTACAGTTGTTATATCATATCACGTGCAATATTGCAAGTAATTCTTGGACTTAACTTTCACTTTCACTCAGGAATGCATATTAGTATCCTGTCAGTTGTATCTTTTTCATTGCTTTTAGTATAACGAATGTGCAATACGTGCAGTTGTCTGTAATTAAACCCTGCGCACTAAGGACTGTATTTTAAGGGAATTACTATTATTACCCAAATTATATCATACACACATTTAGCCATTTAAGTATCTCTTCCTGTCATTTACCTGTACAGTTAATGTAACCATGCTAAATTATCACTTACCTGTTCATTTAACCAGTATGTCTATTAATTAAACTATTATTACCCTCGCTCATATCATATGCTTTTTAGCTACTGAAATGTTTCTCTGCCATCGACCTGTATAGTATAGTTAACCATCCAACATCCACCAATGTATATAGTACATATTCAGCCAACCACCCATACTATGCAATTCCTTTTTATAGCTTTTTTTGCACTCCAGACTTCTTGTATTTCTATACTTTTTCATACTGCCGCTCTATGTATCATGTATCTGTCTTTTGTGTATTTTCGTTCTGGCATTTTGCACCTGCCCTATGTTTTGTTGTAGCTGCTTGACAAAGAAATGTATATCTATCTATCTATCTATCTATCTATCTATCTATCTATCTATCTATCTATCTATCTATCTATCTATCTATCTATCTATCTATCTATCTATCTATCTATCTATCTATCTATCTATCTATCTATCTATCTATCTATCTATCTATCTATCTATCTATCTATCTATCTATCTATCTGAGCGTTGTTTACGGTCTTTTCCAAAATTTCAGCGGCACAAAAGTACGTAGAATGTGTCTCTGTCCCTCCGTTTGCGTAGAGCATGTAGCAGGCTTAAGCTTTCAAAGTCTCCTGATCCTCAGAGTGATCACTTTCAATAGAGAAAACCCTCACAGGAGCATGGATAAACCAAGGAGGGAGAGAGAAAGACAGAGAGATTCTGGGGTGAGGGACACCCACTGCTATCCTTTCCACTAGATGCAGCCCACCCACATCAATGCTGCACCCCTCACTGCACTCCCTACAAGATGCAGACAAGACATATAGTTATTAATCAACATAGAGTCAAAACATGTGGGAAAGACTTTCCAAACCTCCTGACATGATATCTTCATTAAGCCAGTATTTTCCCCAGTGTCTCTGACAACGCTCAGGGCAAGCCTCCCTTTACCACAGATGCGTCTGCGGGTTGATTTGCGACTGTGGGGTCTGCGTGTTTGTCTTGTTAAACACTGACACCCAGACCTGCCTGCTGCTCCAATCAACCTGCCTGAGAGGCAGACAGTGTGGGAGAGTGTGTAAATCACTGGACTGAATAGGAAAAGGTCTGGATGTGACATGTTGCAGCAGCTCAGGGCACAGGTCCCTCCACTGACCGCAATCACTCCCACTGTTAACAGTCCACATGCTGAGAGAGATACACTAACACAGTGGAGATTGGTATTCTCTATCCTGGAATCGATCTATTGTTGGGGCCAGAGCATAGACTTTGTGCAGCTTCCACACATTGGTGACGTACAACTGAGTGATCTTTTTATGTGATTAAATGTTATTTATTAATAATAAATGTCAGATAAACATGATACCAGTTTCAAACATTTCGTTTTTAAGACATTATTATTTTCATAAATTGCAATCAAGTCTCAGCACATTCTCCATTCATATTCTCTTGATTCTTTAAGTTGTATAAAATGACTTCTTACTTTAAAAAACATGAAACCATATGTTAATTAAAACATACCAAAACATGAAACCATATGTTAATTAAAACATACCAAAACATGAAACCATATGTTAATTAAAACATACCAAAACATGAAACCATATGTTAATTAAAACATACCAAAACATGAAACCATATGTTAATTAAAACATACCAAAACATGAAACCATATGTTAATTAAAACATACCAAAACATGAAACCATATGTTAATTAAAACATACCAAAACATGAAACCATATGTTAATTAAAACATACCAAACATGAAACCATATGTTAATTAAAACATACCAAAACATGAAACCATATGTTAATTAAAACATACCAAAACATGAAACCATATGTTAATTAAAACATACCAAAACATGAAACCATATGTTAATTAAAACATACCAAAACATGAAACCATATGTTAATTAAAACATACCAAAACATGAAACCATATGTTAATTAAAACATACCAAAACATGAAACCATATGTTAATTAAAACATACCAAAACATGAAACCATATGTTAATTAAAACATACCAAAACATGAAACCATATGTTAATTAAAACATACCAAAACATGAAACCATATGTTAATTAAAACATACCAAAACATGAAACCATATGTTAATTAAAACATACCAAAACATGAAACCATATGTTAATTAAAACATACCAAAACATGAAACTATATGTTAATTAAAACATACCAAAACATGAAACCATATGTTAATTAAAACATACCAAAACATGAAACCATATGTTAATTAAAACATACCAAAACATGAAACCATATGTTAATTAAAACATACCAAAACATGAAACCATATGTTAATTAAAACATACCAAAACATGAAACTATATGTTAATTAAAACATACCAAAACATGAAACCATATGTTAATTAAAACATACCAAAACATGAAACCATATGTTAATTAAAACATACCAAAACACGAAACCATATGTTAATTAAAACATACCAAAACATGAAACCATATGTTAATTAAAACATACCAAAACATGAAACCATATGTTAATTAAAACATACCAAAACATGAAACCATATGTTAATTAAAACATACCAAAACATGAAACCATATGTTAATTAAAACATACCAAAACATGAAACCATATGTTAATTAAAACATACCAAAACATGAAACCATATGTTAATTAAAACATACCATAATGAAGAAAATAAACACAGAGCTAAATAAGTGATCAGCTCAGGAGGCAGATGCCCATTTTCTTTTTCTTCATTGGATTTTTGTCGACTCCTCGCCTCTTTATCTCACATCTTCGCCTCCTTTTGAAAATGCCAGAGGGAAGCGAGGAGAGGAGACGAGAAGAGGAAACAATTGAGTTTGTAAGAAATGTGTACATGTGTAAGGTGGTAAAAATAAATGAATGACTGGCAACAGCATAGGGTTGGCAACAGGGGAAGGCATTTTGTGGTCAAGTTTATTTTGTAAACAGTGTGTTTGGAGAGCTAATGAGGATCCACTTCCTGATGAGGCTTCTACAGCCAGCGTTGATCCATCCACAGACCCTTATGAGCAATGCGGGTTAAGGTTAGGGTTGGACAGGGGGGGCAGGGGAGGGGGTGGACATGTTTAACTATACTTGTGGGCTAGTTTTAGGGTTAGGGTTAGGAGCTAGGTTTAGGGTTAAGGTAAAGTTTTGGGGTTAAGGTTAGGGTTAAGGTTAGCGTTAGGGTAAGTGTTAGAGTTAGGTTCAGGGTTAAGGTTTAGTGAAAATAGGATTTTGAATGGGACTGAAATATGGGTCCCCACAAGGTTAGTTGTACAAGACTGTGTGTGTGTGTGTGTGTGTGTCTCACATTTTACCATGGGGCGGAGACAAGATTTAGCAATTTCATAAAACATTTCATGCAATTCTACTCATTTTACCATGAGGCAGAGACAAGATTTAGCAATTTTATTAAAACATTTCATGCAATTCTACTCATTTTACCATGAGGCAGAGAGGAAATTAGATGTTTCAGAGCTAATATCCTGCAATCCTACACATTATGCCATAGGGTGTAAAGAAATGTTTACAGTTTTTGATATGATATCTGCATACTCACCAGACATGTCACCCATTGAGCATGTTGGGGATGCTCTGGCTCGACATGT
This sequence comes from Thymallus thymallus, assembly GCA_023634145.1. NCBI lineage: Eukaryota > Metazoa > Chordata > Actinopteri > Salmoniformes > Salmonidae > Thymallus > Thymallus thymallus. The sequence continues at coordinate 48,419,816 of CM042388.1, forward strand.
AGGACAGCGTGTTCCACTTCCAACCAATATCCAGCAACTTTGCACAGCCGTTGAAGAGGAGTGGGACAACATTCCACAGGTCGCAATCAACAGCCTGAGTAGGAGTTTTGTCACACCCTGATCTGTGCTTGTCTCCAGCCCCCTCCAGGTGTCTCCCATCTTCCTCATTATCCCCTGGTTACTTTAACCTGTGTTCCATGTTTGACTGTTGCCAGTTCGTTTTGCTTGTTGAAGCCTACCAGTGGTTTTTCCCTTTGCTCCTGCCTTGCTATTGTTACTATCTCCTAGATTTTCCCAGTTTTGACCCCTCCTGCCTGCCCTGACCCCTAGCCTGCCTGACATCTTGTACCTTTACCCCACTACTCTGGATTACAGAACTCTGCTTGCCCCTGACCTGTCTTTTGCTTACCCCTGTTGTGATAATAAACATTTGTTATTCCCGAGGTTGTCTGCGCCTGGGTCTTATCTTCGTACGTGATTGAGATGGTATTCATACCAGATACTGACTGGTTTTCTGATCCACGCCCCTATGTTTTTTGTGAAGGTATTTGTGACAAACAGATGCATATCTGTATTCCCAGTCATGTGAAATCCATAGATTAGGGCCTAATGATTTTGTTTAGATAGATAAATAGATACTTTAGTGATCCCCGGGGAGAAATGTCTTTGTCAAGCAGCTACGAAAAACAGATGGCAGGTGCAAAGTACACCATACATTCACATCATTTAGCAGACACTAAACTTATCCAGAGAGATTTACTTAATTAATTAATTAATTAATTATTAATTGTAGTCCACCATGGGAACTGAACCTACAACCCTGGCATTGCAAGGGCCACACTGTACAAACTGAGCTACATGACACATGAACTGTAACTCAGTAAAATCTTTGAAATTCTTGCATGTTGCATTTATATTTGTACTTAGTGTAGCTTAGTGTAGCTCCAAGCAGCAATTTGAAAATAATAACATATCTGTATTCACCATAGTATTAAAAAAGAGTTGACCCAAAACCACTGTCTCTGTGGGCGGACCATTTCAGATTGTCTGTGATGAGTATGCAAAGGAACTTGAAGCTTTCCACCTTCTCCACTGCGGTCCCATTGATGTGAATAGGAGCGTACTCCCTCTGCTGTTTCCTGAAGTCCACGATCAGCTCCTTTGTTTTGTGGACGTTGAGGGAGAGGTTATTTTCCTGGCACCACTCTCCCAGAGCCCTCACCTCCTCCCTGTAGGCTGTCTCATCACAGGCTGTCTCATCACCACTCTCCCAGAGCCCTCACCTCCTCCCTGTAGGCTGTCTCATCACCACACTCCCAGAGCCCTCATCTCCTCCCTGTAGGCTGTCTCATCACCACACTCCCAGAGCCCTCACCTCCTCCCTGTAGGCTGTCTCATCACCACACTCCCAGAGCCCTCACCTCCTCCCTGTAGGCTGTCTCATCACCACACTCCCAGAGCCCTCACCTCCTCCCTGTAGGCTGTCTCATCACCACACTCCCAGAGCCCTCACCTCCTCCCTGTAGGTCTCATCATTGTTGGTAATCAAGCCTACTACTGTTGTGTCGTCTGCAAACTTGATGATTAACTAGCCTCTCAAAGCACTTAATGATGACAGAAGTTACTGCTATGGGGCAATAATAATTTAGTTCAGTTACCTTCCTGTGACATTTAGTTCAGTTACCTTCCTGTGACATTTAGTTCAGTTACCTTCTTGTGACATCGGGTGCTCTAGGTGTCCTGGACTCCTGAGTTGCGCAGCGGTCTAAGGCACTGCATCTCAGTGCTAGAGGCATCACTACAGACTCTGGTTTGATTCCAGGCTGTATCACAATCTGGCCGTGTTTGGGAGTCCCATAGGGCGGCGCACAATTGGCCCAGCGTTGCAGGGGTAGGCTGTCATTGTAAATAAGAATTTGTTCTTAACTGACTTCCCTAGTTAAATAAACAGTACCTTTGCTTTCTTGGGTCTCTCTCCCTACAGGAACAATGGTAGACATATTTCTTGGGTCTCTCTCCCTACAGGAACAATGGTGGACGTCTTTCTTGGGTCTCTCTCCCTACAGGAACAATGGTGGACGTCTTTCTTGGGTACAGGAACAATGGTGGACATCTTTCTTGGGTACAGGAACAATGGTGGCCATCTTGAAGCAAGTGGGGACAGCAGACTGGGATAGGGAGAGATTGAATATGTCTGTAAACCCACCAGCCAGCTGATCTGAACATGCTCTGAGGACGCGGCTAGGGATGCTGTCTGGGCCGGCAGCCTTGCAAGGTTTAACATGCTTAAATGTCTTACTCACGTCGACCACGGACAACAAGAGCCCACAGTCCTTGGGAGCGGATCGTGTCGGTGGCAATGTGTTATCCTTAAAGCGGATGAAGAAGGTGTTTAGCTTGTCCGGGAGCAAGAGGTCTGTGTCGGCAACGTGGCTGGTTTTACCTTTATAATCTGTGATTGTCTGTAGACCCTGAACTGTGACTCCACTTTGACACGACATAGCAGTATTTCTACCTGTGTATTCTGTCTCTCTGTGCCAGTTTGTCTTCTTAGCCAAGTCAACCAGCGGTTTTCTCTCAGCTCCTTTTTCTCCCAGCCCCTGTTTCTCTTAGTCCTCCTGGTTCTGACCCTTGCCTGTCCTGACACTGAGCCCACCTGCCTGACCATTCTTCCTGTCCTGACCTCGAGCCTGCCTGCCGCTTTGTACTGTCTGGACTCGGACCTGGTTTATGAACTCTTGCCTGTCCCTGACCTGCCTTTTGTCTACCCCTTGTGCCTTAATAACTATCGGAGCTCAAACCATCTGCCTCCTGTGTTTGCATCTGGGTCAGAAAACAAGTGCTGAGGAAGAATCCTACTAGTTACTAGCTATTGATTTCAGCTTACAAAGATTCAAATTCAAACCATTAAATTGCATTTTCGCCGTTTCAGACTCATAGCATTAACTATTTTTGTGAGTAAAACGACATGACAAGAGAAAAAAAAGCAAATTTAGAAATTGCACCTTGTGTATTGTACTATTCTAACTCACACCCCGACTGAGGGTCCGAAGGGCTTCAAAAGCGGGGACACCAGTTGACCATCCCTGTCTTAGCGTAACCAAGGCATACAAACAAGATGCTACCTCTTAACACAAACGTCAGCTTCCGTGTCACCTGCACCTTCCCCTGTGTGGCCGCACCTCAAACAAAAGAGTTTGGAATCAGGGAACCCATCACATTTCTCTCAGTACATGGGCCAGCAGAGCATACACACTCAGATCAGTGACCGCTCAGCCTGGAGCTGCATAGCAAGCCCCATTACACCAAAAAATGTAGGAACAACTAAATAGTCAAAACGTTCTGAATTAGAGCTCCACTGATTAATAGTTTAATTATTTATTGGGCAGCAGGTAGCCTAGTGGTTAGAGTGTTGGGCCATTAACTGAAAGGTTGCTGGTTTGAATACCTGAGCTGACAAGATGTGTCATTCAGCAAGGCACTTAACCCTAATTTGCTCCAGAGGTGCTGTACCACTATGTCTGACCCTGTAGGTAGGCTTTCATTGTAAATAAGAATTTGTTCTTAACTGACTTGCCTAGTTAAATAAATAAACATGAAGTTGCTTTTAAGAGGCAATCGGTCTTTAAGGTTTGTGAAGGGGCGGTTCCCCCGATAAATGTCATATTTCGATGGTTAAGGTTTTGGATAGGCTTAGTACCGGTTCAGGGAACAGAACTAAAAACCAAAATATTTTGAGAATAAAATCAGAACCGGGAATGAAAGTGATCTTTACTTTTCTGGAACAGAACCGTTATTTTAAAAGCATGGGACACGGTTCATAACGTTATTTTACGTTCACAAAACAACGCAACAAAGTGCCTAGGCCAAGCCCTCACTGTTGCCTGCCAGCTAAAAATCTTTGCCAGTGTGTGTAGGCTACCTGCCCCTCCCCCTCCAAAGCACAGGCTACTGTAGCCTACTGATGTTACAAATGTGATTCAGAAATTAAGGAGAGAGTTGTTTTATTTGAGAAGAATGGATAAACTTTTTCAATGCTAGTTAAGGATATTATAGTTATCACATTTCACATTGGATTTAGACCAAAAAGGTCATACTTTTATATTAATTCTGACGCCGCTCTGCACACCCTAGCTAGCTAGCTCTGGTCCAACGTTAAGCCAACTCTCAGAAGTTCAAAGACATTCATAGTTCCTTCATAGAAGCTGCTTTTCCACAGGTATAATTCTGTGGGCCTAATTCAGATAATTCATAACAAGATGCCTTGCACTTCAAGCCAAGCCTCCTCCTCCACCCTCTCTCACTCTCTCCCCACCCAAAACATTTCAGTCGCATCTCACGCCCTACAGTTGTCTGTCCAATGCATGTAAACAACTATTATAGCTAGCCTGCTCAATAGACATCTGAGCTAAATGTAAAAAATATATTGATTTCAGATGTTTAAAAAGGAACGATATAAACCATTACTTTTTGGGTTTCGAACCAGTTCAGTTACAATAATCGTTATTTTCCACACCCTGGTTAGAACAGAAACAACTCAACGGTTAAGTTTAGGGTAAAAAAATAAATAAAAATGTGACCCTCGTAGCAAGGGCTCGTGGCTCACTCCCATCCGCTATCCTCCACCCACAACACCCTAGCAAGCTGCAAGCCTACTTGATGGTAATAGCGCTCACTGTTGTCCGTAGTGGCTGGTTTTGAAGGCATCTCCCGACATCCTGGGGACCTGGATGAACGTCAAATATTGCCTTGGATCTCGAGTTATCTGGCTGGTATAGTGACTGTCTGTGTGACTGTCTGTGTGTTTGTCTGTGTGTTTGTCTGTCTGTCTGTCTGTCTGTCTGTCTGTCTGTCTGTCTGTCTGTCTGTCTTTCTGTCTGTTTGTTTGTCTGTGTGTTTGTCTGTGTGTTTGTCTGTGTGCTTGTCTGTGTGTGTGTCTGTGTGTGTGTCTGTCTGTGTGTCTGTCTGTGTGTTTGTCTGTGTGTTTGTCTGTGTGTTTGTCTGTGTGTCTGTCTGTGTGTTTGTCTGTGTGTTTGTCTGCGTGTCTGTCTGTGTATTTGTCTGCGTGTCTGTCTGTGTATTTGTCTGTGGGTCTGTCTGTGTATTTGTCTGTGGGTCTGTCTGTGTGTCTGTCTGTGTGTTTGTCTGTGTGTTTGTCTGTGTGTTTGTCTGTGTGTTTGTCTGTGGGTCTGTCTGTGTGTTTGTCTGTGTGTTTGTCTGTGGGTCTGTCTGTGTGTTTGTCTGTGTGTTTGTCTGTGTGTTTGTCTGTGGGTCTGTCTGTGTGTCTGTCTGTGTATTTGTCTGTGGGTCTGTCTGTGTGTTTGTCTGTGGGTCTGTCTGTGTGTCTGTCTGTGTATTTGTCTGTGGGTCTGTATGTCTGTCTGTGTGTTTGTCTGTCTGTCTGTCTGTGTGTTTGTCTGTGTGTATGTCTGTGTGTTTGTCTGTGTGTTTGTCTGTGTGTCTGTCTGTGTGTTTGTCTGTGTGTCTGTCTGTGTGTTTGTCTGTGTGTTTGTCTGTGGGTCTGTCTGTGTGTCTGTCTGTGTATTTGTCTGTGGGTCTGTCTGTGTGTCTGTCTGTGTATTTGTCTGTGGGTCTGTCTGTGTATTTGTCTGTGTATTTGTCTGTGGGTCTGTCTGTGTATTTGTCTGTGTGTCTGTCTGTGGGTCTGTCTGTGTGTTTGTCTGTGTGTTTGTCTGTTTGTCTGTCTGTGTGTTTGTCTGTGTGTTTGTCTGTGTGTTTGTCTGTGTGTTTGTCTGTGGGTCTGTCTGTGTGTTTGTCTGTGTGTTTGTCTGTGTGTTTGTCTGTGGGTCTGTCTGTGTGTGTGTGTGTGTGTGTGTGTGTGTGTCTGTCTGTGTGTGTGTGTTTGTTGGTGTGTGTGTGTGTGTGTGTGTGTGTGTGAGTGAGTGTGTCCGTTAAGTATGATCTATATCAGGGTGTGTGTCTATATCAGGGTGTGTGTCTACATCTGGGTGTGTGTCTACATCTGTACATCTGGGTGTGTGTCTACAACTGTGTGTGTGTCTATGTCTGTGTGTTTGTCTGTGTATTTGTCTGTGGGTCTGTCTGTGTGTCTGTCTGTGTATTTGTCTGTGGGTCTGTCTGTGTGTTTGTCTGTGTATTTGTCTGTGGGTCTGTCTGTGTGTTTGTCTGTGGGTCTGTCTGTTTATTTGTCTGTGGGTCTGTCTGTATGTCTGTCTGTGTGTTTGTCTGTGTGTCTGTCTGTCTGTCTGTCTGTCTGTCTGTCTGTCTGTCTGTCTGTCTGTCTGTCTGTCTGTCTGTCTGTCTGTCTGTCTGTCTGTCTGTTTGTCTGTATGTTTGTCTGTGTGTTTGTCTGTGTGTTTGTCTGTGTGTCTGTCTGTGTGTTTGTCTGTGTGTTTGTCTGTGGGTCTGTCTGTGTGTTTGTCTGTGGGTCTGTCTGTGTATTTGTCTGTGGGTCTGTCTGTGTGTCTGTCTGTGTGTTTGTCTGTGTGTCTGTCTGTCTGTCTGTCTGTCTGTGTGTTTGTCTGTATGTTTGTCTGTGTGTTTGTCTGTGTGTTTGTCTGTGTGTTTGTCTGTGGGTCTGTCTGTGTGTCTGTCTGTGTGTGTGTGTGTCCGTTAAGTATGATCTATATCAGGGTGTGTGTCTACACAGTATTGAACAGAAACTAAACTCTTCATCCTCCCTCCTCTCCCTCCTCTCCTGCCTAGTGCTCTTTTTCCATAGAAGAGTAATTGTCGGCTGTGAGGTGAAAAGTTCCCAGACCATGTTAGGTTTGGAACAGAGCCTGCTAATCGACAGGAAGTTTCACTTCTTAGCATAGAGAAGGAGTGAGACAGAGACAGAGAGAGAGAGAGAGAGAGAGAGAGAGAGAGAGAGAGAGAGAGAGAGAGAGAGAGAGAGAGAGAGAGAGAGAGAGAGAGAGAGAGAGAGAGACAGAGAGAGAGAGAGAGAGAGAGAGCCTTGAGGAGAAGGTCAGGAGTTGAGACCTGTCCTAGGTGGCTGAAATATAAAACCCAGTGCCGGACCACACCACATTTTAAGGAAAGTTGTGAGGCCTCTGTCAGACCATGATGTCTCTGACAGATGTCTGGAGCTCCATGTCACCATCAGTAGCCCTCAGCCATCAACAGAGTGAGGACAGACACACAGACAGAAATGGGGCCTAAAAGTTACATTTCACCTTGGTAGGAATGTATTTTTCCCTCATGCATAAATCCTTTGTACTACAGAGATCAAGCAGACTCACGTGAGAATCCAGGACCGAGCCATGCCCAGGGGGCTACAGTGAAATAATAATTTGTTCTTAACTGACTTGTCAAGTTAAATAAAGGTTCAATAAAATACAAATAAAAAATATTCTATGCAAACTCCACAACAGCAGCTGTAATTAAGCTGGTTTCGTGCTCTATCCTTTATGGTTCATTCTATCTACACGCTCAGATGTTGGTGATGAAAGCCAGAGTTCAGAGAGAGAACAGAGTTCAGGAAATATTGAACCTTTATTTTGACAGGGGTTCAATGCACAGAGCTACCTTATGAAGCTTAAAGCCCAGATCTGTTGTGACTATCTGATAAACAACTGTCTAAGAAAAACAGTTTTCCACCCTGTAGATACATTCTTGACTAGGACCCGGTTCCCCAAAAGCCTCTTAAGACTAAATTAATCTTAGAACCACATGATCATATGGTTCTTACAATGAACATAACCTTAAGATGCTTTTGGAAAACCAGGCCCAATCTAGTAAATGCAGTTTAACTCTCAGCAGGGGTGCCAGGGTTTTGGGTGTGGTGGCCTCTAGTGGTTAAAAACAAAGAGTTAACTCTGACCAGCACTGAACTTTTCCCCCAAATCATTAGAATTCTTTGTTGCAAACCACAATGGCTCAGCCTCGCTCAAATGTCGTACTAACAAAAGGTATTTTCAAATGTGTTTTTAGTAGTGGGTTGTTGACTACCACACCCTTCAGGCTCATGTTGTAACGTAATGTAAACACAAACAAGGTTTATTAAGCTTTTAACAAAAACAGACAGGGGTCATCACATCCTGCCCCTGTTTTGAGCAGAGTTACACCTTAGTGCCAAAATGTGATGTAACTTGTAATCTCCTTTCTCTTATTCACATTTTCCACCTCAGTGGTTTGTCCCAGACGTTCTCCTGTTATTTCTGCCTCCTATCTAAGTCGCTCTCGCATGCATTCTACTCCTCTTGCACTCTTTCCCTCCCTCTATTATAACCTTTTTCGTGCACAAAATGAATACAGAAGCTTAGATGTTTTTCTTTATTTTTACTGCCAGAGGTTACTGACTGGTCAAACCTATTAGACTCTGAACTCTTTGCAGTCTTAAAGAACACAGGATTTAATTCACACCAGATACTGGGCTTACAGGATGGTTTGGAAAAAAGAAGAAAGTCCACCACTGAATCATTGTTTTAATTCAGAATCACAGCACAATAAGGATGCTGAGACTTCTGTCAAAACAGTGGAAAGCCACAGCTTATGTAACCTAATGACCTTATACAATGGCAAATAAAAAAGTGTCTTGTAAACCACAACAGCATGGCTGGTGTTTACAATGAACAGGAAGAGTTAGGGGTCAATGGATTTATAATATTTTCCATTCCTATTTGAGTGTGAGAGTGTTTGACTACTTTTGGTAGATCAAAGAACTAGCTTGCCATAAAAGGTCTTGATTGGCATAAATGGTATTGAATACTGTATGTTTTTTCAAAGGTATTAAAAACATATTTTACCTGTAAGATCCATACCTAGCAACACCTCTGAAGATGTAATGGCTACTTTAGGCCAGGTTAAACTGTATCAAACATATGTTCAATGAAAAACACTGCAATGTCACATACATTTCTGCAGCTAGCATACCTGACAACAAAGAAAAGGGGAAAGTTGGAAACAAGAGACGAAAAACGTACGACTTTCTCTTGAAAGCGTGTCAGTGCGTTCCCGTTCAGGGCCTAAACCTTAAACCCACTGAGAAAAAAAGAGAGTTAATGTTCCCTCTGAACTAGCGGAGGATTTGATTCTGGTTGAACTGAAAGACTCTTTAACCCTCACTAATGTAGGATGCAATAGCCCCCCCGCCCCCCCGCCCCCCACGCCCCAATCCCACCTCCCTCAGCCCCCAACCCAGACGCCCCCACAGATTTGTTTCAGTAATACCACTGGCATATGGCTCTGCAGATAGGTTGGGCCCTTATCGCTTCTCACAAAGGCGCACAGCCCAAAGAGGACCACAAGAGGACCACAAGAGGACCACAAGAGGACCACAAGAGGACCACAAGAGGAACTCTAAATCCATAAGAAGGCATCAAAAATAATATCAATATCAAAGGTTTTAATTTGAATGATACGGATGGGCTTATTTGTGTGAGTTGTGTCGAATAGGCTGATCAGTATTACTATAATCCAGCTCAGACTCAGTAATTATATCTATCTGAAGGCCGGGTACTTGCCCTCATCCACAATATGGGGGCTTGTTCAAGGTCAGCGACAGGTCAGGATTAAAACAGTCTACATTTTGCTAAATGCTTTCTTGACTAGGAATTTGAATTCTGAGTAAATCTGATTATTCAATTAAAGCAGACTGTTTAATATGTTGTGAAAATATAAACTATAAGTTAATAAATGCAACTAAAGACAAAAAAGTGTCTGGAAACATTACAGCTGTACATTCCTTTGAGGTTGATCTTCCGCGGCTAAAATTATTATTTTGCTTTATGGAGAATCTTCAATCAGTTTTATAACTCTGTGAAACAAAATGTCACTTCTTTGAGTCACAACACAATTACAATATTTTCAGCAAGAGAGCAATGCACAATAACATCATTACATTGTGATATTTAAGGACGAGAGTCTAACCCTAAAACCATGCAAATCAAAATGTATCATAATCCTTTTCTGTTTCACCACTACACAGATTTCCACTATGCCAACTAATAATCAACTTCCAATAAGAGGGACATGACTTGATTCACTGAGGCCAGTCCCTTATTCTCCCAGCCAGGTTTACCAGTGTCTTTTTCTAAAGGGTGGAGTCGTATATGGAGTTGTGTTATGGTTGTTTCCTTCAGGCATGCAGGAGACAGTGCAATCTTACCCAGCAGGCAAAGGGGAACCTCACCTTGCACCCTACTTTGTTCCGCCCTCATGGCCCAGACAGACAAATCCCCAAAGATTATATATATAAAGCAAGAGGGCGTGTGCCTGGTTCAAAAGTACACCACCACACCAGATCACAAGAGTATGAGGCCTACTGTCAAAGCAGTGTTTTTCAGCTGGGGTTTAATTACATATTGCCTTGGTTGGTTAATTCTTGGTTCATCAATTCAGGTTAATTCATTCTCTACACTTTTGCTCATAGGATGCTCTCAGAAAAACACTGTTCTCAAACAATTTACAGTAAACTGTGAATGACAAGACTTGAAAATGCATGTAGGCCACTGGCTCAGTGACTAAACTAAATACAGCTTCAGTCCATTAGGACCTCTTTCACAAAGCTTACAACACTTGTACACGGCAGGTAGGTCAGGCCTATGCACTACAGTACGTGCTGCTCTGGCCTGAATGGGCTGGATGATGGCCTGAATAGGCTGGATGATGGCCTGAATGGGCTGGATGATGGCCTGAATGGGCTGGATGATGGCCTGAATGGGCTGGGTGATGGCCTGAATGGGCTGGATGATGGCCTGAATGGGCTGGATGATGGCCTGAATAGGCTGGATGATGGCCTGAATGGGCTGGATGATGGCCTGAATGGGCTGGATGATGGCCTGAATGGGCTGGATGATGGCCTGAATGGGCTGGATGATGGCCTGAATGGGCTGGGTGATGGCCTGAATGGGCTGGATGATGGCCTGAATGGGCTGGATGATGGCCTGAATAGGCTGGATGATGGCCTGAATGGGCTGGATGATGGCCTGAATGGGCTGGATGATGGCCTGAATAGGCTGGATGATGGCCTGAATGGGCTGGATGATGGCCTGAATGGGCTGGATGATGGCCTGAATGGGCTGGATGATGGCCTGAATGGGCTGGATGATGGCCTGAATGGGCTGGATGATGGCCTGAATGGGCTGGATGATGGCCTGAATGGGCTGGATGATGGCCTGAATGGGCTAGATGATGGCCTGAATGGGCTAGATGATGGCCTGAATGGGCTAGATGATGGCCTGAATGGGCTGGATGATGGCCTGAATGGGCTGGATGATGGCCTGAATGGTTGTGGAAGTTCACAACCATCTTTGGCCCCTCTCAAAGATGGTTCTGAACTAACAGGGAATGCGAGACTGATTAGACCATGTCCTGGCGTCATCATTAGCGCACAGTGGAGACACTCAGCTGAATGGAGAGACACTTCACTGCTAATTGCCTCAATTTGGATAAAGTCTTGTGACAGCTCTATGGTGAAGAAGGGCACACACAAGGTCAATTAGTAAACTCATTCTAATCAACAAGGAAGGGTCATTGTTTTAGAGTTCAGAGTATACCTCACAACATAAGGCTCTTTCTCCCTCGACGAAATAACAGTCATATCATTTCAACTTCTGTAATCTTAAAGTTTTTCAATTGGAAAATGACTATAAAATGTTGCCAATATTCTATACACATGAAATGGTTATGAACAAGCAAAATGCAGAAAAGTTTACGAGTTTATGATCAAACAGAAATACTGCCAAACTCAACAAATGGAATCCTTTAAAAAGGAATGACTGCGTACCAAGACACTTATTCACATAAAAAACACCAAATATACTTCACCTCTAATACTACAGAAATATTTATATTTTTTAAAGAAAAACACAAATATGACATATGTCGTTTCTCTCTTAGCCATCCTAAGTTATAAAATAAGAAAACGATTGAGGCCAATTGAAATGTGTTAAAGATTTGAGAAAAGGCAAGTGACAGGAGATGTGTGTTCAGACTGCAGGTGTTTCCAAAAATGACACTGCTACACCCATATATATTTTATCTTGTATTTTTATACTTTTTCATACTGCCGCTCTATGTATCATGTATCTATCTATCTATCTATCTATCTATCTATCTATCTATCTATCTATCTATCTATCTATCTATCTATCTATCTATCTATCTATCTATCTATCTATCTATCTATCTATCTATCTATCTATCTATCTATCTATCTATCTATCTATCTATCTATCTATCTATCTATCTATCTATCTATCTATCTATCTATCTATCTATCTATCTATCTATCTATCTATCTATCTATCTATCTATCTATCTATCTATCTATCTATCTATCTATCTATCTTAACCCTGGTCAATCATTTCTGTCATCTTGAAACAATTTAGAAAAATTCTACTTTCTAAAATGTATTTAATGAGAAAATGCATGTAGTTTTATTTATCATGTTTAAGCCACCATTAAAATGCTTCATTGATTGTACACAATGAAATTACATTTGCTGTAATAGAACCATAAATGTTAAAGTTGTGATGGGACACATGCTATTTCCCAGGAATGTGTTGAGAAGGACAAAGGATAAGCTGTTTTCGCGTGAGGAGCACAGAGGACCATGGAATGAGTAGATCTAACGGAGAGGAGGGCTGTATATTTTTCTCTTCGGAGACACCAGTGGTGGCACGTTCAACTGCTGAACCTGCTGGCCAATCACCTCCTCCCGTTTGGCCTGTCACCCTACATCAGCAAGGTTAGAGGGCTAGGCCCCTCGCAATTAATGAGGCAGAACTGTCTCTGCTACGTAACAAACTCCACTAACTTCAATAAAAGAAACCTGAATGTAAACCAATGTAAAGCGTATCTAACCTCTGCTTTTATGTGCATTGGTTTTGAAACATGTGATTGGTATCTGTAACAGGGACCTTATAAAATAATATCAGTTTTGTTAAAACAAATAAGCACACAATTCCCTGTTGTAACTGTTCACCCTTGTAATCAGATCATGCTTCATGAGGAGTCAGGAACAAAGGGATGCAAATTCAAATTAAATCTGCAGCGGGAGACTTGGCCGTTTGATCGCTGGGCCCTTTCATGCACTTTAATCACTCCTGACAGCCCTTTCCAACAGATTCTGTGACAAACTTCTCAATTTTACTTGGGATTTTTGAACTTTACTTGCTCCTCAAACAATCCAAATCAATGACCCAATTGACCAGTGGGCCCCTTGTTGATAACCTCAATGAGCTCTATGTGCCTTTCATTGTGTGGGGAAAAATGCTGATAGCATTTTCTGGTAATTAATTATTAATGTGGGGACCTCCACTGCACAGCAGCAGCGTGGAGCAGAGCCGCAGGTGCAGGAGGGACCGAACGACCCCAGACTTTCCCACATACTGGACAACTCATTAGGTCATCGTAATAAGGAAGCACATTAAGTTTTATAAAAACATCTCATTATTTCTTCAACAAAGACGCCCAGTGACCTAATTGATGCTGTAGCTGTAGCTTTGTGTAACGCCTGTCTAATTACAACTTTGAGCTAACTGCGTCCGCGCCATTCTGTGCACATATTTTACCCGCACGTCGTGTAAGGGGAGCTAAAAGGAATAGTCTAGGCCCTCGTGACGTGTGTGTGTGACGCACATATTATAACATCTTTTTCAGCTCAAATGTGTGTTCTGTATTCCACAATCAAATCTGTATCTGAATTCCAATTTTGCCAAGTAAATTATTATTTCTGAATTATCGATTTAAGGGACTGGCAAATGTGTTTGTTTTAATCCTCCACACTTCCACCCAACCATGCCCAACCAGCACCCCTGTTCTCTGTCGGCAGTCTGGTGCTGTGCGTGTCAGCGTGGTTTCGGGAGGACCCCCCCTCTCTCCCCCGGTAATATGAATGCTAATCCTGCAGAGGCCTTGGCTGGCCGACCTCATCCTTGAGCAGGGGGTCAGGGGGAACTGAGGGGGCAAGTGGACCCGGGGATGGGGAGGAATCTGATAGCACCTCTGTGGTGGGGAACTCTGGGCTCAGGGAATTAAATCAGGAGGATTAAAGAGGTTAGTCTGAGTAAAGACAGGGGCACAATGTGCCCCCCACCCCACCCTCAGCGTGAGAGGTATGCTGAGCTCTCAAGTCTCACATGGTTACCATTCAGATTGGGGAAAGACTCCTGAAAGAGAGGATGGGGAGGTGGAGAGGGGAGGGGAGGGGAAAGACGGGAGGCTGCTCTGACCTCTGGACCCTACAACAATCCCCTCATCATTCTGCTCCCTAATTCACACCAGTCAGTCCCTCGAAGCCCAGAGCCGGCCCAGCGAGCTGTCTGTCTGACAGGGCACAAAGAACACTGATGAGACACATAAAGCCACACCTGGATAGAACACAGATCAGACACAACTATTCATTCATCTACGTTGAGAGAAGGAGTGGTTGCATCAACTTTAGTGTTCAAACATTAGAGTGAGTGTGTGTGAGGTGTGACAAGAGTAAAAGATTATCTGATTAAATCCTTTAGAGCCGCAGGTCTGAGTGCTGCTTGGCCGACGGCTCCTCTTAAGACTCTGCCTCTCTCTCTCAGCCTCACACTCCCGAAGACAGAGGGGAGACGTCTCTATATCATCTACCTCTTCTTCCTCTATCAGAGGAAAGAGCTATGAAATGGCGTCAACAGTGGTTTTGATGGCAGTGGCGTATTTCCTCCATTTGTGCGTCAGACTGGGGATTGGTATCGTATGCATCTCAATTAAACGCTGTGTTTGTATTGGAAAAGGTGTCACATGTCATAAAACAGGAAAGTGATACCATGAATGATTCACATAACAGCAATCATCGAACGAATGACACATGCAAAACCCTTGTCATAACAAGAGACACAGTTAAGGTACAGCCTACTCAATGTGACGTCTACAGACCAAATTGTGACATAATAGAACACCAATTATACTGTTGTAGTGCAATGATCTTTGATTATACAGGAAATTGAGAATCAGATTGTCAAGCTATTTCACATTAGGCACATCCCACTGGGCACAGACGTCAGTTCAACGTCTAGTTTTGATTTACATTTGGTTGAATTGTCAACTAACGTGGATTCAAGGTGAAATCAACAAAACATTTCACCATGTCATTGCATTTGAAATTCCCTTATGTTGATGACTTTTTGCGAATCCAATCAGTTTTCCACGTTGGTTCAATGTCATCACATTAAATGTTTTTGTTGAAATGACAAGGAAACGTTGATTCAACCAGTTCTTGTCCTGTGGGATGAGTCGTTGCAAGTCTTTTTCAGTCATGGACTCCAACTTGTCTGGTCCAGATGTCTTTAACAAACACCTTGATGTCAACTCACAGGCCTTGACCGGGGATCACCTCCACTCTCTAAGATTAAGTTAGACTTCAAAGTAATACGCTGAAAGGCCAAACCTCTCAACCAAGTGAGACAACAATGAAGCTGCTTGCTGCACAAGTCAGACCACACACATCTATCTAAAGCCTGAGGAAGAGGAAAAGTAATTCATGTCATAATGGGGGCCTCAGCCAATATACAGATAACACTTGTGTAAATGAGGGATACCCATCATGCTTAAGGTCATGTATAAAAATGCCCAGTTGCCCATATTTTGGCTTATATGGCTAGAAGATGAGATCTCTGTGACTTTGAAAGAGGGGTTTCAATGGAACGTTGGGGGTTTAAAGGGTGTGTGTCTCAGTCACCAGATCTCAACCCAATTGAACTCTTATGGGAGATTCTGGAGCGACGCCTGAGACATCGTTTTCCACCACCATCAACAAAACACCAAATTATGGAATTTCTCGTGGAAGAATGGTAGTGACTTGTTGTGGCCCAACGCTCTATTCAGACACTTTATGTTGTTGTCACCTTTATTTGGGCAGTTCCCTGTATCTAAGCTCTATCTTACTGTATAGCTAATGGTACATGACTGCCTGGCAATACCAACATCTACACACCAAATACAAAACAAAAACAACATTTATATCAACAACAGACTGGTGACAGGTCAGAGGTAGAAAAGAGAGGAGCAGCAGCGAGTGAGCGAGTGATAGAGAGAGAGAAGAAGAGAGAGGGGTGTACCAGACTAATGGTCAATATTCTCCTTCCTGTCCTCAGGGGGTGGGAAGCCTAGGCTGAGTGGATCACTCATCTCCAGGCTCTCCCCTGGGCAGGGCAGTGCCTCCCTACCCTAGTAGGCCCCCATCTCACTGGAAGCCCTCACTGAAGAGGCATCTCCCCTCACAGCTCCAATTGAGAATATGACTGTTACTGTGAGAAGAAATGAGAAAAGAAAGGCAGCCTGTATGTGGCAGAAATTACACTGTACGTGGTATCACTTTATTTTGGTTATGTTTATTCAAGCAAAAACCAACCACATACAGGGTAAGAGGGAGTGGTGACAGATAAGAGCAAGTACGCACATGCACGCACTGCATGCTTAAATGACACAATTATAGACAGACATATGCCAATGAAAATAGACACTACAAACACACAGACTGAACCGGAGACAAAATCGCACGGAAGCAAAATCACATATATAACACTACTAAACAGTGTTCGCAAAGCAAAGTTTTGTCATGCAGGGGATGTTCAGTGACAGTAGCTTGCTCTTATGTTATACTCCCCCTGCTGGATGCATCCAAACCATGCATGAAACTGCCTTAATCCATGTACTTGCATGGCTTTTCACTTTCCTTGGCAACGGTAACCAGACCGGAGTCAAAACACGGCCATGAGTATTAGGAACTGCAATTTCCTTTCATTGGATTTTGTCCAATAAATTATCAGGAAGTGTAGCTACTTATGGAAAATATATAAATATATAAAATACAAACAAACCTGACAGCAATTCTGTAGTCCAGTAATGTATTTACACATTTAACTAGTGGCCATTTACAAAATATAATATATTTTTTACATAACATTTCATATACAGTACCAGTAAGGCATATGAAAACTGTACAATTTGACAAAAACAAGCTGAATTATTATTTTACATGAAGCAATGTTACAACTTAAATAGTATGCACAGACCAACATCACTCTGAAAGTAAATCATTAGACATACATGTATGTAAAGTAAATAATTAGACATACATGTATGTAAAGTAAATAATTAGACATACATGTATGTAAAGTAAATCATTAGACATACATGTATGTAAAGTAAATCAAACATCTTGCAAGGATTCTGTTCTCTATTACTATGTAAATATTTCACCAAACCACTGTATGGTTTATTTATAAAGACAAAAACAGATGGAAAAGCACTCAGATTCACTAGCTTTTCAAAAGATTTCACAAAATGTAAAATCTCCTTGATTTACCATTGGTATTTCTAATTCCAGAATCACTGTAAGCCAAGGGTCCTGTTGAATTAGTGTATGCAAGGAAAATACTGTACCATACATTAATACATATAAATATATACTACAGTGTACAGGTACGTATGTTTAAGTTAATATTTACAAACACTTAATCATGGAGGAATTTGGAATGAACTAAAAACAAAAAAGACAAGTATGTTTAACAGAAGTACAGTCTGATAGTACATTTAAAAGAAGTACAGTCTGATAGTACATTTAACAGACGTACAGTCTGATAGTACATTTAACAGATGTACAGTCTGATAGTACATTTAACAGAAGTACAGTCTGATAGTACATTTAACAGATGTACAGTCTGATAGTACATTTAACAGAAGTACAGTCTGATAGTACATTTAACAGATGTACAGTCTGATAGTACATTTAACAGATGTACAGTCTGATAGTACATTTAACAGATGTACAGTCTGATAGTACATTTAACAGAAGTACAGTCTGATAGTACATTTAACAGAAGTACAGTCTGATAGTACATTTAACAGATGTACAGTCTGATAGTACATTTCCCAGATGTACAGTCTGATAGTACATTTAACAGATGTACAGTCTGATAGTACATTTAACAGAAGTACAGTCTGATAGTACATTTAACAGATGTACAGTCTGATAGTACATTTAACAGAAGTACAGTCTGATAGTACATTTAACAGATGTACAGTCTGATAGTACATTTCCCAGATGTACAGTCTGATAGTACATTTAACAGATGTACAGTCTGATAGTACATTTAACAGAAGTACAGTCTGATAGTACATTTAACAGATGTACAGTCTGATAGTACATTTAACAGAAGTACAGTCTGATAGTACATTTAACAGATGTACAGTCTGATAGTACATTTCCCAGATGTACAGTCTGATAGTACATTTAACAGAAGTACAGTCTGATAGTACATTTAACAGATGTACAGTCTGATAGTACATTTAACAGAAGTACAGTCTGATAGTACATTTAACAGATGTACAGTCTGATAGTACATTTCCCAGATGTACAGTCTGATAGTACATTTAACAGATGTACAGTCTGATAGTACATTTAACAGAAGTACAGTCTGATAGTACATTTAACAGATGTACAGTCTGATAGTACATTTAACAGAAGTACAGTCTGATAGTACATTTAACAGATGTACAGTCTGATAGTACATTTCCCAGATGTACAGTCTGATAGTACATTTAACAGAAGTACAGTCTGATAGTACATTTAACAGAAGTACAGTCTGATAGTACATTTAACAGAAGTACAGTCTGATAGTACATTTAACAGAAGTACAGTCTGATAGTACATTTAACAGAAGTACAGTCTGATAGTACATTTAACAGATGTACAGTCTGATAGTACATTTAACAGATGTACAGTCTGATAGTACATTTAACAGAAGTACAGTCTGATAGTGTGTGTGTGTGTGTGTGTGTGTGTGTGTGTGTGTATGTGTGTGAGTGTGTGTGTGTGTGTGTGTGTGTGTGTGTGTGTGTGTGTGTGTGTGTGTGTGTGTGTGTGTGTGTGTGTGTGTGTGTGTGTGTGTGTGTGTGTGTGTGTGTGTGTGTGTGTGTGTGGATGAAAATCAACATATAGTTCATACATGTGTGTAATGTACGTAAACCAATGTAGTTTTGGGAACTCATAGCCACTACCTGTATGCTCAATAACAATGGCAGCACTCTCTAGGCCTACAGTAGATTCTACCTAAGCCAAGAGATGCACCAGGTTTCATCATCCACAGTTGCTAATGGTTCTCTGATGCACCGACATTCATTTCAGTTACAGCTGTTGACGTCTTTTAGTATTGATGCCTCCTTATTAGCCCTTGTATTACATCCATTTGGTGGCCATTTCATAACCAATTCCTGTTGCCTTAGCAACAGTTCACAGAGGAAATGAAAGTGTCCGTGTCACAGATTCAGAAACCCATTGTGTACTGGGTTAGTGTATCTGTAAACCGTTAGCTTCTTAGAGCTGGACTGTGGTTGGCAATTCCCTTATTGCCATCTTTCATCAACGCAGAGAAGACCTAAAGGAAAGATGTCCATGTCAAATAAAATAAGCATGCGGTAGTTCTACACATGTCCAGCAGAAGACACTGTTGATACAAAAGCACACCTTTCCTGAAAAAACAGTGATCTTTAAAGACTTCATAACCAGAAAAATAAGAAACATACCCAGCAGTCCCAGATGGTCCATGAGGGGAAGATGAAGAGCACTGATACCGCCCTCTCTCAACACAGATCAACTCAACGCCCCACTGACGGTAACTGCTGATCATGTTGTCAGTGGCCTCAGGAGGCTGGTGAGGAACTGGGCGATGTGGATGAAGTCCATCTGCAGTAGGACCTCCTGGTAAAGGAGCACCTCCCGGATCCCCAGGCCTGTCCGGAACAGACCCTCCTCCCCATCCCGACAGAACACGTCCCACACACGACATGCCACGTCCAAAGGCAATGACTTACTGTACAGGGTGAAGATCCTGCATGGATGGACCAAATCAAATCACATTTTATTGGTCACATACACGTGTTTAGCAGATGTTATCGCGGGTGTAGTGAAATGGTCAACAAGGGTTCAGTGGGTAGGTGAAGAGAATCACATGCAAGGGTCACTTCATGCATTAACGATGGAACAAGAAATATAAACGGAAAAAGTCTGGAAACGTTTTACTTTAATTCAATGAGTGTCATGTTGTCCTGCACACACATGAGATGTGTGTGTGTGTGTGTGTGTGTGTGTGTGTGTGTGTGTGTGTGTGTGTGTGTGTGTGTGTGTGTGTGTGTGTGTGTGTGTGTGTGTGTGGTCGTGATCAACTCTAAAGAAGGCCATCTGACAGGGATTGTTGAGCAGGTTGGCGAAGGCGATGAAGGCATCAGCTTCCTCCAGAGATGAAGGACATGGAAAACACAGGGAGTGCTGCTCTTCCATAGAGTCATATTCAGCCAAAATCAACATCATCTCCAGAATGAAATTGAACTGCAGACTTAGGGAGAAATCAGTTCATTGGGACATACATATAGTCAACGTGGATCGATAGTAAATACTTACTAAAGAAAATGATTTAGGATAAAAGGATAAACAGTGTTTGCTACTTCCATAGGCTACGTCTGGTCTATAACACGTGTTATAACACTGTGCCAGAGGTCATGGTAGAGCCCACCTTATAGGAAGTGTATAACATCCAAATTAACTTCTTATCTTTTTACTTTACTTTTATATTGTATGACATCGCATTTTAAGTATGTTTTTGCAAATGTACCAAGATTATCAAATAAACCTAAACCTAAAAATGACCCAATACTGTAACAACAGTGGCACTTTCATTCACAACACCAGCAGACCCAGCAATAGAAAGACAAGAATCTACTGAAAAACAGAAGCTTTCACACCACCACAACAGTGACAATACAGGCATACTGTAGTTACAGCCATGGACAGTCTGTCAGGGTTCTATATCCATGGTAACAAGCACACAGATATCCAGGTACTGTATTGGTGATGAGAGGAGATCAACCTTCTGAAATATAAAAAGAGAGGGGAAGGTCCTGGAGATGTCCAGCTTTGTCAGGTCCAGACTCATCTCTCTATCCTTCTGCAATTATCCGGAGTCTGAAAATTACAGTTTGGCATTTGACATGCAAACATACAATTAGCTTTTTTAATGAACGATAAACAAAGCACAGAAATGTGTTTCTCAATTTTAATGTAATAATTCATTCATTCTCTGGGTCTTTGTGTTTCCATGGTACCTACCCTCTGTCTCGTTGCCATGGTACCTACCCTCAGTCTTGTTGCCATGGTACCTACCCTCTGTCTCGTTGCCATGGTACCTACCCTCTGTCTCGTTGCCATGGTACCTACCCTCTGTCTTGTTGTCATGGTACCTACCCTCTGTCTCGTTGCCATGGTACCTACCCTCTGTCTCGTTGCCATGGTACCTACCCTCTGACTCGTTGCCATGGTACATACCCTCTGTCTCGTTGCCATGGTACGTACCCTCTGTCTCATTGCCATGGTACCTATCCTCTCTCTCATTGCCATGGTACCTACCCTCTGTCTCGTTGCCATGGTACCTACCCTCTGTCTCGTTAACATGGTACCTACCCTCTGTCTCGTTGCCATGGTACCTACCCTCTGTCTCGTTAACATGGTACCTACCCTCTGTCTCGTTGCCATGGTACCTACCCTCTGTCTCATTGCCATGGTACCTACCCTCTGTCTCGTTGCCATGGTACCTACCCTCTGTCTCGTTGCCATGGTACCTACCCTCTGTCTCGTTCTCGGAGCTGGTCTCACTGAAGCTCTTCCACTTCTCCCGAGACAGAAATATCTCAAACAGTTCTACAGCAGGGGGACACAATCAATACTACTGGGGTTAGATATAGCTTAATGAAACCAGATTATACACTGCTACTAGTCATAGCTGTTCAACAGAGTCAATGTGAGGAGACTATATACAGGGGGTACCAGTACAGAGTCAATGTGAGGAGGCTATATACAGGTGGTACCAGTACAGAGTCAATGTGAGGAGACTATATACAGGGGGTACCAGTACAGAGTCAATGTGAGGAGGCTATATACAGGTGGTACCAGTACAGAGTCAATGTGAGGAGGCTATATACAGGTGGTACCAGTACAGAGTCAATGTGAGGAGACTATATACAGGTGGTACCAGTACAGAGTCAATGTGAGGAGGCTATATACAGGTGGTACCAGTACAGAGTCAATGTGAGGAGGCTATATACAGGAAGTACCAGTACAGAGTCAATGTGAGGAGGCTATATACAGGAAGTACCAGTACAGAGTCAATGTGAGGAGGATATATACAGGAAGTACCAGTACAGAGTCAATGTGAGGAGGCTATATACAGGAAGTACCAGTACAGAGTCAATGTGAGGAGGATATATACAGGAAGTACCAGTACAGAGTCAATGTGAGGAGGATATATACAGGAAGTACCGGTACAGAGTCAATGTGAGGAGGCTATATACAGGAAGTACCAGTACAGAGTCAATGTGAGGAGGATATATACAGGAAGTACCAGTACAGAGTCAATGTGAGGAGGCTATATACAGGAAGTACCAGTACAGAGTCAATGTGCGGGGATTTGCGAGGACGGACGTAGTCAATATAACTATTTTGTTCAGCACTTTTGAAATGTACAGCTGCTGTGACAGTGAATATTTGCACAGACAGGCTGTAAGAGCGCAGAGAATGGGGGGGTCTGAGTAAAGGGTCTGAAAACGTATGTAAATGTACTGTTTCGTGTAGTATGCACTGTAAATATACACTATAGACTACAATATTATGCAAAGTTAGTATTGATCACATTGAACTATATTTATTTATTGACTTTTACATTCTGTATAGAGGGAGTTGTTTTGTGCCACTGTACCCTTTAATCCCATCTAATAATAATCTATGTATAACAACGCAAGGTTCATTTAAGAGTAAAACAAGACAAAATGTATTTAAAAATGTAAGATTATAATGCCTGAATTATATTATCTTGTTCACCAAGTTATGTTGCTACTGTGACACTGTGGAGGTTTGTAGCCATTGAAGTCGCTTGCGTTCTCCACCATAAATGAGTGTGAAAGTACCGTATTCTGCCCACTAGATGGTGCTACAGCCTTTTAGCCATTTTGCTGGTCTCCTGTTTATTAAATAGACCCGTTTGCAACTTTGGGTAGAAAACGAATAGCTTTTTGCTCACGATGAAAATAAATGGTGTGGTTATCCTTAAAATTCAAGCCAGTCCTCCAAATCAATTCAAAACACTCACAAACTGTCCTTCTCTTCTCTTCTCTTAGTAAAGGAAATGGCCCTGTGTATGTAGTTGGTTAGAACATTATTGGGACACAAGCAAACCTTTAGACTGCTGCAGTTCTAATGGTTTCAATGTTATGGTCTCTAAAGGTCTTCAATGGTAAAAGTCCCAAATACACTGTATAGTGGTTTGGTTGGGTTTAAAGGTAAATGTCGCTAATCAAACAACACATAGAGATGTTTTCTAATCATTTTATTGAAAATCACAAGACTGCTATGTTTATAATTGTATAATTTTATTAGTCACGAGTCCATTTAACTTACACATTTTGGGCTTGTAGGAAGACTCTTCATGAGAATTGCTCGACAGGCATAGCCCTCTCAGAAAGCTGCCATTTGTTGGACTATTCGAGAAGAGTTGGATTGGAAGACTGGCTTGACAACACCATTTATTTTAATAATGAGCAAAAAAAAGTGATACATTTAATAAACACAAGAGACAAACAAAATTGATAAAAGGGTGTGACAGTAACAGCAGAAACAGCGGCATCTAGTGGTCAAATCCTGGAACTTTCACACTCATTTATGGGAGTCCCTACAGAGTTCATGGCTGGGCGGTCTGTATTTTTCATGCTGCGGGTGGAAACAGACAACTTTAGGATGAGAATATTTATTTTGTCCAGTAGATTATTTTGAAACGGTAATGTTTCTGCTTTCTATGCATTATCCTGCATTTTGCATTAAATGCACCTCTGTCGAATTATTAATTACATTTTTGGGGATTCACAGATTTCACCCTCCCTACATCTCTGATGAATATAACAGGAAACCTGTTCGATCCCCATGCACTGCATAATCATTCTGGCTTTGGATTCGGAGAACATCAACACTTGAACATCCACATGCCAGAGGATAGACCCACTGGACTCTGGGAACATCAACACTTGAACATCCACATGCCAGAGGATAGACCCACTGGACTCTGGGAACATCAACACTTGAACATCCACATGGCAGAGGATAGACCCACTGGACTCTGGGAACATCAACACTTTAACATCCACATGGATTTTTTTATTCTGCTTTGCCACTAAAATCATAATAAACACTGAGAACTAAAATATTCTGTTAATGCTGTTATTGTTATGCATATCATTATAATTAATAATAATAATGGTTGGGGTGTGGGGTTAGTTCAATAATTAACCCCAAAAGGTTATTTGAGGATCCATTAAAAGGTGTTCTTTGAAGAACCCTTCTATAGGGTTTTTCGAAGGAACTTATAGGGGTTCCTCCACAGTTTCAATTTGAAGAACCCCTAAAGGATACTCCAGGAACCTTGTCATTTTAGAGTGAAGTTGGTTGATAGTAGGGTAGTCTATCAGTTTCATTAACAATAAATGACACTGTGGATGCCACCGGAAGTCTAGGCTAACCGCTAAGGAGAAAGACTAAGTAGGTCTAATTGTTCAATGAGGCCTACCATATCCCTTACTAGCACAATAACTGGGTATGACTAATAACCATTAAAACCTACCATGTCCCTTACTACCACAATAACTGGGTATGACTAATACCCATTAAAACCTACCATATCCCTTACTACCACAATAACTGGGTATGACTAATACCCATTAAAACCTACCATATCCCTTACTAGCACAATAACTGGGTATGACTAATAACCATTAAAACCTACCATGTCCCTTACTACCACAATAACTGGGTATGACTAATACCCATTAAAACCTACCATGTCCCTTACTACCACAATAACTGGGTATGACTAATACCCATTAAAACCTACCATATCCCTTACTAGCACAATAACTGGGTATGACTAATACCCATTAAAACCTACCATATCCCTTACTAGCACAATAACTGGGTATGACTAATAACCATTAAAACCTACCATGTCCCTTACTACCACAATAACTGGGTATGACTAATACCCATTAAAACCTACCATGTCCCTTACTACCACAATAACTGGGTATGACTAATACCCATTAAAACCTACCATATCCCTTACTAGCACAATAACTGGGTATGACTAATACCCATTAAAACCTACCATGTCCCTTACTACCACAATAACTGGGTATGACTAATACCCATTAAAACCTACCATATCCCTTACTAGCACAATAACTGGGTATGACTAATACCCATTAAAACCTACCATATCCCTTACTAGCACAATAACTGGGTATGACTAATACCCATTAAAACCTACCATATCCCTTACTAGCACAATAACTGGGTATGACTAATACCCATTAAAACCTACCATATCCCTTACTAGCACAATAACTGGGTATGACTAATACCCATTAAAACCTACCATGTCCCTTACTACCACAATAACTGGGTATGACTAATACCCATTAAAACCTACCATATCCCTTACTAGCACAATAACTGGGTATGACTAATACCCATTAAAACCTACCATATCCCTTACTAGCACAATAACTGGGTATGACTAATACCCATTAAAACCTACCATGTCCCTTACTACCACAATAACTGGGTATGACTAATACCCATTAAAACCTACCATATCCCTTACTAGCACAATAACTGGGTATGACTAATACCCATTAAAACCTACATCACACGCTCACTGTGGGAATTCCGCATGGAGCATCAACACGGGAGGGTTTCCAACACATGCATGCATGGGTTCGTTGTAGTGGTGGTGATGGAGTGATGGAGTGTATGTGTGTGTTCATGCATTCTTGAGTGTGTACAAGTGCAGTGATGGTTATGCTTTTCATATTACCTGGTGAAAAATATATTTGAATCAAAGTTTCTTTGGGGCACTTTGACGGCGACAGATATAAGTGGGACAACATTCCACAGGCCACAATCAACAGCCTGATCAACTGAGCTGTGTTGCACTGCACGAGGCAAATGGTGGTCACACTAGATACTGACTGGTTTTCTAATCCACGCACCTACCTTTTATTTTTAAGGTATCTGTGACCAACAGATGCATATCTGTATTCCCAGTCATGTGAAATCCATAGATTAGGACATAATTAATTAATTTACATTGAATGATGTCCTTATAAACTGTAACTCAGTAAAATCTTTGAAATTGTTCCATGTTCCATTTATATTTTTGTTCAGTGTAGTTTCTAGGCTAAACCTTTCAGAAGCTACAGGTGTTTTCTTGAGAAGACCGATTTTCAGGATGCCTCCTCATCTGACAAACAGCACTGTGGCTTTGTTTGGTTTATTGTTTGAACAGTCGCTGAGATTATATTTGGCTATCAATGCAAAATATGCTGCTCATTTAATGGCAAGCTAATCCAAGTCAGAGCAATCTTGAAGTGGAAGTGATTTTGAAGTTGATTGTGGTGACACATTGATATACGCAGAGTTCATTCTTTTGTGAACTAACTTTGTGCCAACTTGCTCCATTTTCAACCAAAGCAAGTTTGGTGATAAAATATATAATTTCATACTACTCAACACTAGTTTGCGTAAGGTCTGTTTCTCGCTTTAGAAATGCCAGGGCCTATTTTTGGTACCAGTCCACCCCAGGTGACTCAACTAAATCAATGGAAGCCCCCTGGGGATCAGGCCCTTGGGCATGTAATCTGGCCATATACAGCAACTACAAGATTTAGATAGATTGTTAGCCTAATTTACCTGTCTAGCTAACATGGCCTTGTATAGCACAGATATGTCTGCCCAAGTAGGCACAATGTATACAGGATAAATCGATAAGATGCAGTTTGCTCATTATTTCTTCCAGATGAAGGCTATTTAGAGTGAATTGTTTAGTTCTCCATTGTTACTGTCCGCCAGACATCAACATTCTATTCAGATGTCTCTGTGATGTCTTCACAATGTGCAAACACTCTCCAAACTACATATTCCCTACGCATTTTGATACGTCGGCCAAAGATGTGCGTGTTTACTGGGTAAAATATAGTTGATCAACTGGGCATTTCTGACAGGTTATAAATACCACACCCATTAACATAATTGACTTCACTGTTGTTGTCTCTTGCTAGGCACATGAGGTTTTGTCATGGTTGCTAGGGCTGGGGACAATTGTAACACAGTGCTTGTTAAATAAAGGTTAAATAAAAAAAATATATAAATAAAAAAATACAAATAAAAGTAATTAAAAATGTAATGACCCTGAGCCAAGCACACAAATGATGACAGCAAACAAAGTGATTTTACATTTAAAATGGTATTAATGATACATATACTAACTTTAGGCCTTGGGGTCATGTAGAGTGGGGTCATGTAGAGTGGGGTCATGTAGAGTGGGGTCATGTAGAGTGGGGTCATGTAGAGTGGGGTCATGTAGAGTGGGGTCATGTAGAGTGGGGTCATGTAGAGTGGGGTCATGTAGAGTGGGGTCATGTAGAGTGGGGTCATGTAGAGTGGGGTCATGTAGAGTGGGGTCATGTAGAGTGGGGTCATGTAGAGTGGGGTCATGTAGAGTGGGGTCATGTAGAGTGGGGTCATGTAGAGTGGGGTCATGTAGACATAAAGAAGATGTAAACAGATATAATCTGGGCACCAGATTTTCAAGATGTTTTGAGAGGAACCGAATGGCGTGTAGTAGTCCTACTGAAAATATTGATTACATACATACAAATACTTATAGTTCTTGCAAAATCCTTAAATATGTCTAGCATAGGCTAAACTACTGTAGTCACAAGTATGCTAATTTTACAATACAATTTATTGTAGTCTAGGGTAGCCAATTATTTCAACATGCATATAGGCATAGGCTATTGATTATATTCTGAATTCATCCCCATCACTGAAGCTCTTTTTGGAAGATTCTAATCTAGCCTATAACAAACTGGATGAATGTACCACTGGCGCTGACATTGGGCTAGACCTCTCACTAAGATGTCTATCCATAGATAGACCATAGACATAATTGTCTCACCTACTATGAGTCATAGCCTATCACGATAGAGGATCATCTGACTGTTTGTTGTACTGAGTACTGAGACCAGTTGAATTGCCACGGGGTTGGAAACAGTCAGAGAAACCTACATGAGAATAAAGACAGGTGAATAAATACATGGTTAAATGTGAAATCGAGGCGTTTTTACCAAAAGACAGAACAGTGCAAATGGAAAACTATACTGGAAATGAAACGCAAGTTCTGTCGGAATCTTACGCCACAGAAGCGGAGACCGGCGGGAATCGTATGCGGACGCTAATTGGATGCATTTTGTTTCTCCTCATTGTGTCGACGCTGCTGGGGAACACGCTCGTGTGCGCCGCCGTCGTTAAATTCAGGCACCTCCGGTCCAAGGTAACCAACTTTTTCGTGATTTCTCTGGCGGTGTCTGACCTCTTCGTTGCCGTCCTCGTGATGCCATGGGAAGCAATATCTGAGGTGACAGGCACCTGGCTCTTTGGTAGATTTTGTGGCATATGGATAGCTTTTGACATAATGTGCTCTACGGCATCAATTCTTAATCTGTGTATTATAAGCGTGGACAGATACTGGGCTATAGCAAGTCCTTTTAGATATGAACGGAAAATGACTCACAGAGTTGCATTTATCATGATTGGAGTGGCGTGGATGCTTTCAATTCTCATATCCTTCATACCTGTCCAACTGAACTGGCACATGGCCGAGGAGGAGACATCAGCGGGGAACCTTAGCAACCACTCTGAGAACTGCATAGCAAACTTGAACAAGACCTATGCTATTTCCTCATCACTGATCAGTTTCTACATCCCAGTGGTCATCATGGTTGCCACGTACACGAGGATTTTCCGTATTGCGCAAACACAGATACGGAGGATATCCTCTTTGGAGAGAGCTGTGGAGCAAGCGCAAAATAACCAACACCCAAACGTTTGCGCGCACGAAAACGCATTGAAAACTGCTTTTAAAAAGGAAACCAAAGTCTTAAAGACCCTCTCCATTATCATGGGAGTTTTTGTTTTTTGCTGGCTGCCCTTTTTTGTCCTAAATTGCATGGCACCTTTCTATGACGCTCCGTGTGTAAGCGACACCACGTTTACAATTTTCGTTTGGTTTGGTTGGGCCAACTCTTCTTTAAACCCTGTCATTTACGCATTTAACGCGGATTTCAGAAAAGCCTTTACAACTATTCTAGGCTGCAATAAAAGGTACACAAGCAACAGATTGGAGGCTGTTAATTTCAGCAATGATTTGGTGTCCTATCACCACGACACAACACTACAAAAAGACGCACAAGTCTTGATGGCTACACAGCATCCAAACGCAATCCCCAACCTGGGAGAGAACACAACCCCACTGTACGACAAAGTTTCTCTTATCTCAAACGCATCCCGCAATCACAAGAACATGTTGCTGCCAGCCGTCGTCCAATTCCAGTGTGATGGGGAAATGTAATTTATTTCAGCTGGAGCCATAGTGCGGTGAAATCCTTGGTCAAATACCCGATTAGAATCTTGCACAATTAATTGTAGACTATGATTTATTTATGAAGTATTGATTGATTTATTTGTATTTATTTAAATTGTTTTGTATTGTAATATCATTCACTTATTTTGTCGTGCGTAATATGGTGCGTAATGTTATAATTTCTTTATTATCTCACTCATCATGATCAATACATTTATGCAGTGATTATTTTAAATAGTGGGCATGTGTCTTGATAAATGTAAGGAGATCACACTCTAATTTGAGTCTTGCCACTACACACAATTCAAATAATTGAGACACAATGGAAGGAATAAGCTGTTATATATGTGTAGGCGTATTGTATAATGAGAGGATATCATTAGATTTTGTTTGTGTTTTTTTTGGTTCATACCAAAATAGTTGTTTAATTCAATGTAGATGGTGGTGTTGTTTCTGTAGGAAAGTAGCTCTCAAACACCATGGGAGTAATATATTTAAAATCAAATAACATTTTATTATTCACATTTATTAGCAATATTGGTAAAATAGTACAGAATGAAAAGGTAATCATTATGGTATAAGTTGATATGTTTAATCAGATTCAGTATATAATAATGGAACATAACTTGACATTATGTTTTGTGAAAATAGCTGTAGAAAATCTCTTTACCACCTCTTACTCAAGTCAAGTCACAATATATTTAAAGTGCATTTCTCAACACACTGTCCTTCTCAACACACTGTCCTTCTCAACACACTGTCCTTCTCAACACACTGTCCTTCTCAACACACTGTCCTTCTCAACACACTGTCCTTCTCAACACACTGTCCTTCTCAACACACTGTCCTTCTCAACACACTGCCCTTCTCAACACACTGTCCTTCTCAACACACTGTCCTTCTCAACACACTGTCCTTCTCTCAGTACATATCAAAGCTGCAGGCTAAAGTTAAATCTAGACTTGGTTTCCTCTATCGTAATCTCTCCTCTTTCACCCGAGCTGCCAAACTAACCCTGATTCAGATGACCATCCTATCCATGCTAGATTAAGGAGACATAATTTATAGATCGGCAGGTAAGGGTGTTCTTGAGCGGCTAGATGTTCTTTACCATTCAGCCATCAGATTTGCCACCAATGCTCCTTATAGGACCCATCACTGCACTCTATACTCCTCTGTAAACTGGTCATCTCTGTATACCCGTCACAAGACCCACTGGTTGATGCTTATTTATAAAACCCTCTTAGGCCTCACTCCCCCCTATCTGAGATATCTACTGCAGCCCTCATCCTCCACATACAACACCCATTCTGCCAGTCACATTCTGTTAAAGGTCCCCAAATCACACACATCCCTGGGTCGCTCGTCTTTTCAGTTCGCTGCAGCTAGCGACTGGAACGAGCTGCAACAAACACTCAAACTGTACAGTTTTATCTCAATCTCTTCATTCAAAGACTCAATCATGGACACTCTTACTGACAGTTGTGGCTGCTTTGTGTGATGTATTGTCATCTCTACCTTCTTGCCCTTTGTGCTGTTGTCTGTGTCCAATAATGTTTGTACCCTGTTATGTGCTGCTACCATGTTGTGCTGCTACCGTGTTGTTGTCATGTTGTGTTGCTACCATGCTGTGTTGTCATGTGTTGTCATGCTATTTTGTTGTCTTAGGTCTCTCTTTAAGTAGTGTTGTTTTGTCTTGTCTCTCTTGTCGTGATGTGTGTTTGGTCCTATATTTGTATTTTTAATCCCAGCCCCCGTCCCCGCAGGAGGTCTTTTGCCTTTTGGTAGGCCGTCATTGTAAATAAGAATTTGTTCTTAACTGACTTGCCTCGTTAAATAAAGTTAAAATCAAATAAAAAATAAACAAACAATAAACAAACAAAACATTTAAATATAAACATCTATATATGAATGAATAAAGTTAGAAACATGTATAGTATTATGTTCTTGCCAAAGCTTCACTATAATTGTTTGATGCAACAGTCTTCTGCATAGTCCCTGACAACACCATGTAACCCATGGTAACCGAACCACATCTTCCCTTCTGATAATTGCATCTATTTTTATTTTAGGATTATTATGGTGTCTATAGCTGCTCTGCAGTGTTGGCAGATATAAAACAGTCAAATGAGCCCTGGCCCAGACTCCCAAGGTCCCAAACGTTCTCAAAATCAGCTTTGGAACATGATTCAATATTCAACATTTAAATATCTCTCAAATATGAATAAATGGGAAGGGTGTCTAAGATTTAGGGCTGTAAGTCATAGGCATTATAGACTACTATTCAAAAATGAATACATTTCACTTCACATCTGTTAAAAATATAACTTCAGATTCCTGACCAAATGACACCAGTGCTGTAAAAACGTCCAAGCAAGTCACTCATTCTATGACTCCTAGTTTGTCCCTTCAGTTAGAATGCCAGACAGCTCCTTAGTCAATCACCTGTGAGTTTCTTACCAATCAGAGACATTCTCTATCACTTGCTTGTTGTAAGTCTCGCCTCCAGCTAGTGTTTGTGAGTTGTCCTCTGGAAAAAGCTGCACCATGTTTAGCTGTAGAAGTGAGTATTACTGTATGTACGGGATATATATTATATGAAGTCGGGGAATAAAGTTTGTGGGTGTTTGCATGCGACTTTGTAAAATAATTATGTGAATTGTCATTGCTCACTGGCTACCTTTTCACTGTGTCATGCACAGTGTATTATAGTTACGTTATGCCTATAAGTATAATAGTAATAGCGTTGTTATAGTAGTGACATTCTATGCAGAGTTTGTGTTGTACTGTACAGCTTGCTTGCTATTGCAGCAGTTTATTAGTATTGTGTACCGTGTTGAGTGGGTTTGGTGAGGCTCTCCGTTACTTGGTTTAGTGACATGCGGTGGTCACATGTTCTCTCGGCCACCATTCAATAGTGAATCTGTATTATGTAGCAGTGAAGACTGTAGCTTTATCCTGCTTTTTTCATTCATATTCTTACATGCTGCATTATCATCCAGTTAAGTCAAGGTGTATCTGTGTACAGGCTTCCCCTTTTACTAATTATTGTGTACTATGATATACTTCTATTGTCTTCCCTTTTAGAACCACTATCTACATGTCATCGATGTCCGAGTGGTGTCAGCTGTGTGTCTGAATGGTGTCAGCTGTGTGTCTGAGTGGTGTCAGCTGTGTGTCTGAATGGTGTCAACGGTGTTTGTGTGTGGTGTCAGCTGTGTGTGTGTGTGTGGTGTCAGCTGTGTGTGTGTGTGTGGTGTCAGCTGTGTGTGTGTGTGTCTGTGTGCGTGTGTGTGTGTGTGTGTGTGTGTCTGTGTGTGTGTGGTGTCAGCTGTGTGTGTGTGTGTGTGTGTGTGTGTCTGTGTGTGTGTGGTGTCAGCTGTGTGTGTGTGTGTGTGTGTGTGTGTGTGTGTGTGTGTGTGTGTGTGTGTGTGTGTGTGTGTGTGTGTGTGTGTGTGTGTGTGTGTGTGTGTGTGTGTGTGGGGATCCTTCCTGTCAATTAATCGTATTACCTGACTCATTGTTCTGGACAGAGATTGTGTAGTGGTTACTTCTGGCCTAATATCAGTTTTCCTCTATTTTAATGGTCCTTTGAATCTTCAACTTAGCTATATTTTTCAAGTGCCCCTTTCATCTTCAACGGACAAAGGGTTGAAAAACAGAGTAGCAGTCTCTGGACACTGAGGGGTGTGACCTGGTGAACCACATGGCAGGTGTGTGGAGTGGAGTGGACACACAGGTGTGTTTCATTTCATAGCCAGGCCAGCCAGGGTAGCAGGGGTGGTGGAATGGGGGCGGAGTAGGAGAGCACACAGAAAGCCTCAGCTGCTGTGATGTCATGCTATCATCTCATGTTATTAGTGGTGGTTTTTCAGCATATTGATAAGCAGTGGTGTAAAGTCATTAAAGTACTACTTCAGTAGTTTTTTGTGTATCTGTACTTTACTTTACTATTTATATATTTGACAACTTGTACTTTTACTTCACTACATTCCTAAAGACAATGATGTACTTTTCACTCCATACATTTTCCCAGACAGCTGAAAGTCATGCTGTGTGGTTTTCTTAATATAAGGACAGACAGCTGAAAGTCATGCTGTGTGGTTTTCTTAATATAAGGACAGACAGCTGAAAGTCATGCTGTGTGGTTTTCTTAATATAAGGACAGACAGCTGAAAGTCATGCTGTGTGGTTTTCTTAATATAAGGACAGACAGCTGAAAGTCATGCTGTGTGGTTTTCTTAATATAAGGACAGACAGCTGAAAGTCATGCTGTGTGGTTTTCTTAATATAAGGACAGACAGCTGAAAGTCATGCTGTGTGGTTTTCTTAATATAAGGACAGACAGCTGAAAGTCATGCTGTGTGGTTTTCTTAATATAAGGACAGACAGCTGAAAGTCATGCTGTGTGGTTTTCTTAATATAAGGACAGACAGCTGAAAGTCATGCTGTGTGGTTTTCTTAATATAAGGACAGACAGCTGAAAGACATGCTGTGTGGTTTTCTTAATATAAGGACAGACAGCTGAAAGTCATGCTGTGTGGTTTTCTTAATATAAGGACAGACAGCTGAAAGTCATGCTGTGTGGTTTTCTTAATATAAGGACAGACAGCTGAAAGTCATGCTGTGTGGTTTTCTTAATATAAGGACAGACAGCTGAAAGTCATGCTGTGTGGTTTTCTTAATATAAGGACAGACAGCTGAAAGTCATGCTGTGTGGTTTTCTTAATATAAGGACAGACAGCTGAAAGTCATGCTGTGTGGTTTTCTTAATATAAGGACAGACAGCTGAAAGTCATGCTGTGTGGTTTTCTTAATATAAGGACAGACAGCTGAAAGTCATGCTGTGTGGTTTTCTTAATATAAGGAATTTGAAATGATTTATACTCTTACTTTTACTTTTGATATTTAAGTACATTTGAGCGATTACGTAAAAAAATTTTTCTTATTGAATATTTCAAACATACAATCTTCTTGCAGTGAAGACACTCAACATCTACATCACATTAGTAATCTAACAGACTTCCATCCAGAGCGACACACAGAAGCAGCCAGGGTCAATGCCCTGCTCAAGGGCACGTCGACAGATCTCCCACAAGGTCAAAAAAACAGGGACACGAACCAGCGATCCACCAGCCACCGGCAGCCAACCGCCAGGCCACCAGAGAAAAATCGGACCACTCTGAAATGAAAATGTACGGCCCTCCCTTCAACAAAATATATTTTACCTAAACCCTCCCTGAACGCTTGAAAAAAAACAAGTGTCCCTCCCCTATACCCAACATAACAATTCAAACAAAGTGAATAGCAGAAAACATGTCTGCTGTTCACCTTCACTTCTTGGACACTCCGGAGCATTTAGATATGCACTTTTAGAAACTGTTATTTTTCCTGTAAGCATTACATGGCAACGCAGGAACTTTGAGAGCACACAGGGCTGTGGGCCAGAACGTTATGGATTCGCAGACCACTGTGGACAAGAGTAAGGGTGGAAAGATATCCTTTACAGTTGAAGCATTGCGTGAATCTATCATAATATTTGGAGGTCCGAGAATGAATAGCCTTTAATGAAAACTTCATGCAATTTTTTCAAATACCATACAAATGATTGAAATTACAGGCTAAGAATGGACAGAGAGATAGGCCTATGTGTTCATCTCATCATATTTCTCCAATGCCAAATCAGTGTCTTGTTTGTCCTTGTTCACAAATAATTAAATCTGAGACGTCATTATGAATCTGAGCAT
The DNA here is from genome assembly GCA_023634145.1 of Thymallus thymallus. Lineage (NCBI taxonomy): Eukaryota > Metazoa > Chordata > Actinopteri > Salmoniformes > Salmonidae > Thymallus > Thymallus thymallus. The sequence continues at coordinate 48,455,044 of CM042388.1, forward strand.
GGTACTTTCAAATGTCAAGCCTACCTTTCCACCCCAGACAGAGTCAGAGTAGGCCTACTGACGAAGAAAAATGTAAGCTTTAACTGTGGCTACTCTTCTTCCATTGCTTAACCTAACGAGAGAAGGTCACAAGTGTTTCCCTAAAAGCTGTCTCAGTTTAAACATATTTTATTGTACATAAAGTGAATAGCTTAATCAATTGATAGTGACAGAACTAGATTACTTAACAAGCAAAGTCAGCCTCAAAATGTCAAAGAAACAAAACAATGATATCAGCATCGGAGTCATGCCTTTCCCAGGTATTTCACAGCTTGTTTCTAGCATGAAATACTTTATATAATCAGATCTGTTTTCAGAGAGATCTTGGCATTTTGCAAAGGCTCTATGTTATATTGATCGTACTAATCACTTGTGTGCGTGTGGATATGGTTATCCTTGTTCAATAGAGCCATTGGATATCTTTCAGTAATGTTCCTATCAGAGGATTCATTGCTAAATATACAAGCTGACAAATTTTTCCCGTCTCTGAAAGACTACAGCTTGTGTGGGGAGGTGCTTCGTGCTCTGGCCCCCTCCCTTCCCCAAGGCAGGCTTTTTTAAAAGGGAGGCAGACACTAACAACACAATCCTTTGGGGAAAACTCAAAGAACTGACCAGACCGCAACAGCTTCAAGTGATTCCTCTCATCAACACAATTTTTTTGCTACATCGTGATATTCAACCATATGTTTCAACCAGAATATATCTAAGAAGATTCTAAACAAAGAGTTGGATTTAGCTTTTTTTTTTACCAACCTTAGCGATGCTCTCTTCATCCTTGATTCATGGAAACAGGAGTCTCATAAAATGTCCGTGTCCAGTTGCAGAGGGTCAGTTGGAATTTAGAAAATGGTCAGTTATTAACAAATATTTTTTTTGCTCCATAAAGTCATCCAACATGTACGCCACCATCTTGTCTATTTCAAGTCTTCTCTCATTGATCGAGACAGGTGTTTGTCATCAAAGCCTGTCGTAACGTTGGCTTTGATTAATTTGGTGATATGCTATTTTATGAAATAGATTATTCTAACATTTAATTGATTACGTGATTGATTTAAATCATGCAATAATTAAATTATTAATAACCTGGGGCACCACTGGAATCTGTTGTTTATAGAGTTACCGATTCCAGAAAATAACTTATAACAGTCAATTATTAACCATACCTCTTATCAGTCTCATTCTGGAAGATCTAAATCTGCACGAACCCTAGCGAACAGGTTGAATCAGCATTACACAAATTGGCTTAATGATTTATTTACTAGCTAAAGAATCACACAGAATTACATATATACTGTTTACACAATAGATTATACATCGATTACTCAGTCACATCATGAAAAGTCAATACATATGCACTTTAACAACCGCCCATTCGGAAAGAGTTAATGTAATTATAGATATTTACGATTGAGCTTGGCTTCGATAGATGGATCGAAGCTGGAGGACTCTGCTTCAGCAGAGATCGCTCTCGTCCTTTGGAGAGTATTTCTCCAAGTTATAATTCGCCTTCTAAAACATTCGGACATCAGTCCTTACATTTCTGGAACTCGTTAGATAGAGTTGTAGTTCAATTTAGCCCTTTTTAAACGCATGGACCACAGTCCTAGCATCACCAGGAACTTTCGTCAACGGGCTTTTGTACTGGGGAGAGAAGGGCGTGTTTCATAGTGTCTGCTCACTTTCCTATGCAAACAATTATCTCCTATAAAATCACATTTAATCTTCTCACAAATTGTTTCATTTTGAGTCATATAAATTGGGCTACATTTACATGTTAATCTGATAACTAGAATGTGTTGACGTTCAAAGATACAATGTTGTATTATCATGCAGTAACAATATCCCAAAACAACCACTGATCTGACATCACATTCTTTAAGTACCAACTGACAATTTCAACTGGTTGGATTACAGAAATATTGTTAATTGTCCAACTATGATGTTACCATACTGCAGTCTTTTCTCTGTGGTAACAAAGGCTTTAGTGGTGAGAGAGCTTATGACCCCCACCCACCCAACAGGGCAAGTCATGACACCCTCTTCCTCTTCTCAAATACCTATCTGTAAACCTCCCCCAGCACACTGACTTTGATAGATCATACTTGTCAATAGTAGCAGGGGATTGTATTGATGTCTTTGTATTGTGTTTTGAGAATCTGCAGAGAGAAGAATGAGGTGCTTATGTCATTACTGTTGTAGTCTTGATTTTATAAAAACATTTATTTCACCTTTATTTAACCAGGTAGGTCAGTTGAGAACTAGTTCTCATTTACAACTGCGACCTGGCCAAGACAAAGCAAAGCAGTGCGACAAAAACAACAACCCAGAGTTACACACGGGATAAACAAACACAGTCAATAACACAACAGAACATCTATATACAGTGTGTGCAAATGTAGTTAGATTAGGAAGGTAAGACAATAAATAGGCCGTTGTGGCAAAATAATTACAATTTAGCATTAACACTGGAGTGATGGATGTGCAGATGACGATGTGCAAATATGCCTTTGGTGCGGGCCGAGATACTGGGGTGCAAATGAGCAAATAAATAAATAAATAATAATATGGGGATGAGGTAGTAGGGTGGGCTATTTACAGAAGGGATGTGAGCTGAGATAAGGTGGGGATTTACCTAGCAAAGACTTATAGATGACCTGGAGCCAGTGGGTTTGGCGACTATATCTAGTGAGGGCCAGCCAACGAGAGCATACAGGTCACAGTGGTGGGTAGTATATGGGGCTTTGGTGACAAAACGGATGGCACTGTGATAGACTACATCCAATTTTCTGAGGAGAGTGTTGGAGGCTGTTTTGTAAATGACATCGCCGAAGTCAAGGATCGGTAGAATAGCAATTTTTACAAGGGCATGTTTGGCAGCATGAGTGAAGGAGGCTTTGTTGGGAAATAGGAAGCTGATTCTAGATTTAATTTTGGATTGGAGATACTTAATGTGAGTCTGGAAGGAGAGTTTACAGTCTAACCAGACGCCTAGGTATTTGTAGGTGTCCACATACTCTAAGTCAGACCCGTCGAGCCAAGGCTATTGAGTGTCCCTTGCTCATTTTTGTCCCACAATCTTGTTGTGCTCAATAACTGCAAGGTGTGTCCACCTGGGCCTGTGGAAGGACTCCAGATAACCTGGGTTTTACAAAGAGAAAAGGTAAAAATACAAAAATAGATTCCGTGGTCCTCAGGCTACATCTAACCACCTGTAACCCCATAACACAAACCCATACAAACAGTGGTTGTATTAATTTATTAACCGCAGGTGTAACTGCTAAACTGCTTGCTGACTGTACACTGTACTGCATGATTGTAGTGGGTTTACTAAGGTGTTAGTTCTAGTAGCTGTGTTAACTATGACGTGACAACGATGTAGGCTGTGTGTAGCGGTTAGATGTCATCATATGAAGGTTTGGCTTGGAAAGGCTTTTTTTTGTGGCTTTTTTTCGCCTGGTCACAGACAGCTGATGCACAAGCAAAGGGAAAGGGTGAGAGGAGGAGAGTGCGTAAATAGTTGAGAGGAATTATTATTATGCATTCAGAAAGTATTCAGACCCCTTGACTTTTTCCATGAGGTCACAGGAATTGTCGTAGAGCTCCAAGACAGGATTGCATCGAGGCACATAAACAAATCAGTCAGGTCCTGTGACCTCAACAAAAAAAGACACATAAACAAATCAGTCAGGTCCTGTGACCTCAACAAAAAAAGACACATAAACAAATCAGTCAGGTCCTGTGACCTCAACAAAAAAAGACACATAACAAATCAGTCAGGTCCTGTGACCTCAACAAAAAAAGATACATAAACAAATCAGTCAGGTCCTGTGACCTCAACAAAAAAAGATACATAAACAAATCAGTCAGGTCCTGTGACCTCAACAAAATAAAGATTTCCTTAAATAACACTTCCATAATGTTTATTTAACATTTACATCCTGCGACCTCCTGCAGAGGACTACAAAGTTTGGAACATTTGCCCACTGTCCATTTGGTAGCGCCCACTAACATGGGCTTTATCCAATAGCATAGACAGCGAGACAGCTCTGACTGTTAACATAAACACGTCTCACATTTCTTTACTTGAGAAATACTGCTCAAATAGTTAGGAACTAAAACATCCTTGGCCAAAACATCAACATTAAATACTGATTTGCCTGTTTGATAGTTCGTCTGAGGGCATAGCAGGATTTCTTACAAGCGTCCGGATTAATGTCCCGCTCCTTGAAAGCGCTCTTCCTTATGCAAATAAATGAAGCACTAATTACCAGGTGTCCCTATGGAAACTTGTTCATTGTATTTACACACACTATGCTAACCTTTCTGCAAATCAAGGTGCTTCTCCTCTACTTCAAAATTGGATTCCCCCTGTCAGGTGGACAGGATATGAACGGGACATAAGACCAGATGAACCCCATGCTCATAACATTGTACATGGCCAGAAGTACTCTGAGGATGCACGATAGCCAGTCTTACAAGGGCATCAACTCCTGAGAGGAGTGAGGAAAAACTGAGAAAATAGTTTACCAATGGTTGCTCTCATTTGCTAGCCCCCCCCCCCCATGTGGTTCACCAGGTCACACCCCTCAGTGTCCAGAGACTGCTACTCTGTTTTTCAACCCTTTGTCCCTTGAAGATGAAAGGGGCACTTGAAAAATATAGAAGATATATATGGTCCTATGAAGATTCAAAGGACCATTAAAATAGAGGAAAACTGATATTAGGCCAGAAGTAACCACTACACAATCTCTGTCCAGAACAATGAGTCAGGTAATACGATTAATTGACAGGAAGGATCCACACACACACACACACACACACACACACACACACACACACACACACACACACACACACACACACACACACACACACACACACACACACACACACACACACACACACACACACACACACACACACACACACACACACACACACACAGCTCAAAAGAACAGTGTCTCCTGTTATGGTCTTAAAATGGATTGACATTGGCACCATAAGAGTGCGTTTTTGTCTAGAGTGACAGGATAGCAACACCAGGCCGTCAGTCAATATGTCTGTGCTCCTCCTTATGCAAATAAATTATGCATTAATTACTAGGTGTCGCCATGGAAACTTGTGCAGAGGACAATCTTCATTGTATTTACATACAGTATGCTAACTTTTCTGCAAAGCCAGGTGCTTCTCCTCTACTTTACAATTAGATTCTCCCTGTCATCATGGTCTGAGGGGTGAGGCTCTGCGCCACAATCAGTGTCTAATCACAGTCAGTGGAATCTTAAAAGGAGTCAGCTAGCAGCACATTGATTGCGAACAATTTAACTGAGATTGGTGTTCTCAAACCTCCCGCCTCGTCAAGGACTCTCTTAGTATCACCAGCAGAGTGAAGCTTAAAGACAGGACAGAAAAAAGCTAATAGAATCACATTTCTAGAGAAACGTTACTTGTAAGCCAACATTAACCTCTACAGGATTGGTGTCCCGCACTCGGGACGCTTGAGCTAACGTGCGCTAATGTGATTAGCATGACGTTATAATTTCCCAGGACATAGACAGATCTTATATGGGCAGAAACCTTAAATTATTGTTAATCTAACTGCACTGTTCAATTTACAGTAGCTATTGCAGTGAAAGAATACCATGCTATTGTTTGAGGAGAGTGCACAGTTTTGTACTTGAAAATGTATCAATAAACCAATTGACAGATTTGGGCAGACCTGATACAACATTTTGAACAGTAATGCAATGGTTCATTGGATATGTCTAAAACTTTGCACATACACCGCTGCCATCTAGTGGTCAAAATCTAAATTAGTTCTGGACTCCTAAGTAATATTATGTCCTTTCTCTTGCATTTCAAAGATGGTGTGAGAAAGAAAAACAAAAACATATTTTTTTCTTTGTATTATCTTTAACCAGATCTAATGTGTTATATTCTCCTACATTAATTTCACATTTCCACAAACTTTAAAGCGTTCACACATTCAGAATTCTGCCGACGGCCCAAAACAATCTTCTAAATCAAATGTGTCTGACTTAGTGAGTTCAAGACAACTGGGAACTCGGGGAAAAAACAAGCTCCGACTGGGAAAATCCATTTTGAACGGTCATCCAACTCGGAATTGTAAGTTGGGAACTCTGGCCTCTTTCTAGAGCTATGACCTGAAGTTCACTGACGTCATCATGATTTGACCTTGTTTTTTTAAGAGTTCCCAGTTAACTTGAAAGCGCCATAAATCCAGAGAATGACTGACTTGGATGACAAAGTTTAATGACAAAATTTGCCCACGAAGGACCGTTGTATAAATGCTGCATAAATGTACACTGTAGCTAAGAAAGTAAGACTAAGTGTATGTTGTGTAGCTGTTAGTAGGCCATGTGTTTCACCTTAATAATTTGGTCTATTTTCACCTCTTAATTTTGCCTACTGTTCTGACTTGGTGGTGACAATGTAGCCTGTTTTAGAGAAATGTAATCATCAAATATTGTAAAAGAGCTTTCATTGTCTGCTCATATACCCCCTTTATTTATCCCATGGTTCTGACTTGGTGTTCAGGGAGAACACTGTAAGAACGGCCCATGTTCTGACTTGGTGTTCAGGGAGAACACTGTAAGAACGGCCCATGTTCTGAATTCTGTACATTTCTAAAGTGCTGAACAAATAGTTATATTGATGTCTTAATCTAAATGACAGATTGTCTCTTATCCGCTTGTCATCTCCTTATACCATAGTTTGTACATCTCAATTATCAGTAGAAACCACATTTATTTAATCAAGTCAACCATATCAGCTATGTTTTTTAAAAGGCAGTAAATGAGGCTGATTGAACAGTTTCACTGCCAGACAAGGCTCCTCTGAGCCAGGTGTAGCAGTGGTAAGGTGTTGGGACTCTGCTGTTGGGACAGCTTTATGTCGGCCCTAACAGTTTGTGGGCACCGCTTGTCACCGTTATAGTGCAATTAATGTATTGTTTAGTGTTGTGGCCTTGCTGTCATTCATCCCACAAAAAAAAAAATCCCCCACCTAGACATACAAAACGCCACTGCTGTGTGTCGACAAGCAGCGAGACGCTGAATCCAATGAAACTTTAGCAGGAATAAACACACCACTAGAGGTGACGAGTGTTGCTGTCTTCATCTGGCTTCTCCTCTATACCCCTCTATCCTCTATAAGATACGGACTAAGACACAGGAATAGGGTCTTGGGGAAAGTCAATAGCAGGGAAGCAAACCGGGTCGTTGGTTGTGAAAGGCAAACACCCTACGGATCGCGCCAATAGGGTTAACCCACTGGTAACGTGGCTCATATAGCGAGACTCGCTACAATATAAACCTGACAGATGTCTTTGTAAGAGGATATTTTATATTGATGGATCAATTAGTATATTTAAAACAATTTAGAAGAAGGCTGAGAGGAAGAAAGGGCCCAGGGACATTCAGGGCAAGTTCTCATTGTAAACATTTGGCCCCCCTAGAAAAACTCTTGGACTTACATTATCTGGGGCACACACACATTATCATGTATCATACATGTTAGCATGCACACATGCATGGAGGCACGCACACATACATATACATGCACAAAATAATCACATAGCTGTTCTCTCTGTGCCAACTTAACTGCCACCCCCTCTGCCAGAAAATTGGGGAACACATATTTTACAGAGTGAACCACAGAGGGTCTAGGTTGGCATGGACTCTGGTAGTGGTGAACCACAGAGGGTCTAGGTTGGCATGGACTCTGGTAGTGGTGAACCACAGAGGGTCTAGGTTGGCATGGACTCTGGTAGTGGTGAACCACAGAGGGTCTAGGTTGGCATGGACTCTGGTAGTGGTGAACCACAGAGGGTCTAGGTTGGCATGGACTCTGGTAGTGGTGAACCACAGAGGGTCTAGGTTGGCATGGACTCTGGTAGTGGTGAACCACAGAGGGTCTAGGTTGGCCAATAATTTATCTCAGCAGGTTAATCTGGATGCACACTGATGTCATACTGATGTCATACTGATGTCATACTGATGTCATACCACCCAATCTGCCAACACAAAATAAAAATGCCAATATCACACTGCTGTCGCAATGGTCTTTGATGCTCTCGAAAATACAATATGTTAAACATAATCAAACAAATGCATTCTCTGCATTCTCTCTTTTACAGATGGTTCACTGTCACTCGATGTGAAGGCTGCTTAAGAAGTCTCTGTGTTGCGAGGAAACGTTGGCAAATGTGTACATTGTCTTCTTAGCCGTGAAGAGGGGGTGTTTTGGGTATTAGGGGTTTGTGGGGCAAGACTTCATGACCCCCCCCCCCCCCCTTTAGGCTGGGAGGAGTTCTGTTAGGAGGGGCCCTGCTTAAGGGAGGTCTGGGTAGACCCATTTATGCCTTTATCCCCTCCCCTCTCTACCCTCCCCTCTCTACTCTCCCCATTGTCCTTTATCCTTCTATAAGCCCCTTTTGTGGAAACATCCCGGGTCCCGCATTCGCAAATAGCAGCAGACACTACGGTCCCAACATAGTAAGTGCGACATTTACATAGATACCGAATACTTAAAATGGATATCATTTGATTGGTACATTTTGTTTTTGATAGATAGATAGATAGATAGATAGATAGATAGATAGATAGATAGATAGATAGATAGATAGATAGATAGATAGATAGATAGATAGATAGATAGATAGATAGATAGATAGATAGATAGATAGATAGATAGATAGATAGATAGATAGATAGATAGATAGATAGATAGATAGATAGATAGATAGATAGATGAAATACTTAAATAGCTAAATGTGCGTATTATATAAGTGAGGGTAATAATAGTTAACTTAATATACAGTCTAGTTGAATTAACAGGTAAGTGAATATTTGCATGGTTAAATTAACTGTACAGGTAAATGACAGGAAGAGATACTTAAATAGATAAATGTTTGTATGATATAATTTGGGGTAATAATAGTAATTCCCTTAAAATACAGTCCTTAGTGCGCAGGGTTTTATTGATCCCCGGGGATCAATAAAGTACCTATCTATCTATCTATCTATCTATCTATCTATCTATCTATCTATCTATCTATCTATCTATCTATCTATCTATCTATCTATCTATCTATCTATCTATCTATCTATCTATCTATCTATCTATCTATCTATCTATCTATCTATCTATCTATCTATCTATCTATCTATCTATCTATCTATCTATCTATCTATCTATCTATCTATCTATCTATCTATCTATCTATCTATCTATATAATTTAGGGTAATAATAATAATTCCCTTAAAATACAGTCCTTAGTGATCCTTTATAAGTGAAGTGAGGACATTCTGGCTGGTGTTTGTTATGCTGTACTATATATGATCAGTTCAATATAGCATCCTTTGCGCGGCAGGATATTAGTCCCGTGTAAGAAGGATGAGTGGATTCATGCACCAAAATGTTTGTTGAAGTGATGTTTATACAGATTAGTCCCATGTACCAGGAAGCACTGCAGTTGTGACTGCCTCCCTAAAATATCTGCCGCGGCAGTATTTCCAAGTCTCCCTTTTCTTGGTTCGCTCCGGAGAGGATTCGCTTGATAAGAGTACTATGTTACATTGTTTAGAGCTGAAGCATTCCTCTCTTTTTTATTTAATGTCATGTGAAAAAAGAAAACAAATTGGATTATGATTCATTTAGAAACTGGTGCAATGAAAACAAACATCATACACTTTCTGAATGTGCTGTACGACTGGTACACATAACATCTTCTGAACTGGTACACATAACATCTTCTGAACTGGTACACATAACATCTTCTGAACTGGTACACATAACATCTTCTGAACTGGTACACATAACATCTTATGAACTGGTACACATAACATCTTCTGAACTGGTACACATAACATCTTCTGAACTGGTACACATAACATCTTCTGAACTGGTACACATAACATCTTCTGAACTGGTACACATAACATCTTCTGAACTGGTACACATAACATCTTCTGAACTGGTACACATAACACCTTATGAACTGGTACACATAACACCTTCTGAACTGATACACATAACATCTTCTGAACTGGTACACATAACATCTTCTGAACTGGTACACATAACATCTTATGAACTGGTACACATAACATCTTCTGAACTGGTACACATAACATCTTCTGAACTGGTACACATAACATCTTCTGAACTGGTACACATAACATCTTCTGAACTGGTACACATAACATCTTCTGAACTGGTACACATAACATCTTCTGAACTGGTACACATAACATCTTATGAACTGATACACATAACATCTTCTGAACAGTGTTTTTTTTGTTACTATTTTTGTGCATTCTAAGCAGGGAATATAAAATGTTGTAAAACTTCTCATATGTGTTTTTATGAAAATAAGGGAAATGGGTTAACTATGTGAGGTGTATTTAATTCAGTTATGTTTCATTCTGTTTTCCCTCTCCATTTTCACTCCCTGTAGGTCTTTTGATTGCAGTGCTTCCAGTTTTGATTCCCTTCAGGCTTCTTACTGATGCTTCGCTGCACTTGAATAAAGAACCCTTCAAGTAGCACTAATCACCCCCATCCATGAGGTTTCTGTGGTCCCTGTTCTTCTTCCTGTGCCTCCCTGTCCTGCCAACCGAGGCCAAACGCCAGAGCTCCGACGACGACAAGATGTCGCAGCTCCCACCACCACCGGCAGGCAAGATGCCCAAGAACTCTGTCCCCAGCTCAGGAGGGTTCAGCACAAAGATTGGCCATAACTGTACCTGGGATACGTCTGGGGAGGGCGTGGTGAACCTGCTGGTCAGATGTAGCTCCTGGGAGCAGACCTACTGGTGCCGCTACACTGGACAGCCAGACCTGTGCCAAGCCTACAGTGACAGGAAAGCACAGGTCAGGCACTGGAAACAACTGGTGGGCAAGCTGAAGAAGAGGAGCAAAGCATGCGAAGGGGAGAAGGTGCTGAAGACCCCCACCTGCAAGGCCCCCATGGAGTCCCACATGAAGCTCAAAGAGAAGGGGAGCAACGGAGGAGAGAAGGATCCAGTGCCCCTGGTTCCTGAAATGGTAGAGAAGGAGGAGGAAAAAGAGGATAGGACTCTGTTGTTGGAGAAGAGGAATTGGGATGTGGAGGTGAACGACATGGAGCCAGTGGAGAATTACTGTGCCGAGGGATGGCATTCTGTTTGTTCTTTCTTTGTAAGGTTTTTTGAAGGTTAAAGTCTTTATATTTACAAAGCTGATGAACTCTGTTGGGAAAAACACCACCTCTCTATCTGGGCTTACTTCTTTACTAGGTAAACAAAAATGGTTTATATAAAGAAATATAGAGCCTAAATCTAGAAATGTTTTGAGTTGTGTATTTTATTGTGAAACTAATCTTATTTTTCTACAGACAATATTTGCTATTGTTCATTTGTAGTCACAAGACTTGATTTATATTTTTGAACTTTAATAAATCATAAAAAATGATACCTGTGAATAAACATACCGTACTATATAAACATTGAACATTTGTTTGACTAGTTTATTAATAAATTAACACATATGAGATGGTTCTTTTTTAGAAGGACTATATGGATGATAGTTGCCTGTAATTTATATTGTCAAGTTCTGAAATACTAGAATAATTTATTCAAAATAGCAGTAGTATTGACAAGATCTTTGTGCTGTAGTGTATACACGTGAGGACAACAAGTCAGTGTTAATGAAATAATCATGAGATCTTTTTCCCCCATAGTTTATTCTTTGATATTGTTGGAATCACAGCTATATATTAGTTGCCAGAAAATAAATAATCTCTTGAGACAATGTTTATTTGTTGTGATCCGTTTGAGGTGACAAGCACCGACTCCACATTTTCACAATTGATTGTATGCTCTCTGTGAAATAAAGCAGTCTTGTGACTACGGTAATAAGTGGATGTTTATAAATAGTTTTAAATACCATCTCGTTTATCTGTGGCTCTATCATCCTTTTTCTCATCAATGCTTTGATTGAGATTATCTTCATGAGACAACTCTGTGTGCTTATCAATTGAAACATTGACTGTCTGTTCTAGAGTTACTATGTATGTGATTGTGTAGCCAGTGGCCACAGACAACAAGCAGTCCGTTGTGAGTTGTACTGTCAATGCTAGCAGTTGGCACCTCCTGGCACTTTATTGGGTCCCACACTATATTCACATTAGACTCAGTTACAAACAATTAAATCAAAGAGACTGATCTTGTTTTGTGTTGGAACAGGGATCATAGATGTCCAACTAAGATGTTTAAGTGTAATATTTTGTTCAAGTTAGCAACACAAACTGTAAAGAAAAAGGTATAATAACTGATTATACCAACCAGAGCCACAGAGTCTTGTCTGCAAGTCTCACTGCACTCTGCATGTGTGAGTCTGTGTGTGTCCATGTGTGGTCTCTGTGAAATGTATTTGCTGATGACCAATCGGAAGGTGAGTTTGTGAATAGAAAGAGGATGGGCTTACAGCCATGGTGTGAATTGTCCCACAAAGGCACTCCTCCCGCCTGAACCAGCCTTTTCCTGCAGGGGGTTGATGCTCTTCTCTGTCTCTGTGTCCCATGTCACTATAACGTCCTCTATAACTATCTATCTGTCTCTCAGTAACAGATTGATTATACACCTCTGAAAGCAGTACATATCATGTTCATTTCAAAGTAAGTTATTGTTTGGGTAAGCAACTCAATCCCAATCAACTCACACTAGAGATAACGGTTTGTTCCACAGATCTAATATATAATGATGTGCAAAAAGTGATGATGCCACCAACCCGCTTCATTTACATCTGCAGTACAAATATCGTTAGGACAGATGAGGACAATACACCCCCCCAAATGAGAGCAACCATTTGTAAACTATTTTCTCAGTTTTTCCTCACTCCTCTCAGGAGTTGATGCCCTTGTAAGACTGGCTATCGTGCATCCTCAGAGTACTTCTGGCCATGTACAATGTTATGAGCATGGGGTTCATCTGGTTTTATGTCCCTTTCAGATCCTGTACACCTGATTGCTCTGCAAAACAATACTTAGGTGAAGGAAAACCTTTTTTTAACTGTCTGACAACACTGACAGAGGAGTGCATATTGTTGGACTAGACAATTGTCCTTATTTTTTTCTGACCCAGCAGAATTCACATTCAGCATTTAAAAAGAGCTTCTCACCCTCTTGTGAGTATAGAGCCCTGGGATTATTTTTATAAAATCTTAGGTCAAAAAAATTATACAAAATAAGATTAGAGACAGTTTGGCTTGAACAGTTCAGGGAACTAGTCATCATAAAGATCTCATCATGTGACCTGCAGAAGATACTGTATGTCTCTCAATGAATGTATTTTCAGTAACTCAGTATGGTGTCTGTTTACTGTACCATAAAGTCTGATACAAAACAGATGGTTCATTCTGTTTAGCTGTTGAGTAACCTTGAGAACTGGAGACACTTGAAGTACCAATGAAGACAACATAATTGTCTTTCTCACTAGCAAGGCAGTACAATCACAAACTGCAGGTTAACTATCCTCACCCTGGTTGGATTGGATTTATATACCACTACTCCAGGTTCTCAAGGTCATTATACTGTATAGCACTTCTTCCTGTTAACTAATTGGTCAGTAGAGGGCTAGAAGAGGCCATCCAGATCAGCAGGATATCTGGTAAACATGGGAAGAATACAGGCCTGTTAGTATTAAACAAGCCAAACAGAATGAGCATATTTAATTTCACACGTATGTATACATCATGTGTATGTGTGTGTGTGTTTTGTAGACTGGCAGTGCTTGCTGAGGGCATTTATCAGGTAGTGGCCCTCTCCTTCCCTCCCATCTCTTCTATCTCTCCTCATCCCTCCCTGTCTACTACTTTCTCTCTCTCCTTCCACCCTTCATTTATCTCTGTCCTGTGTGTGTGAGAGAGAATGAGACGAGAGAGTTGCCAAGCAACGCTACTCTCTCTCCCCCTCAACTACTAGCTAGCTAGCTAGCTAGCAGACATGCTAAAAACAGCTTGTCACCTCCATGGTCTAAATGCAGTCTCAATTACTGCATATCAAATTGTTACTAAGAACCTGAGGTTTAAATGTATGAAAGTTTAATTTAGTTTTACCAAATTGAGAGAGAGACAGAGAGGGTGGTGAGAGAGGAGAAAATCGCCACTATAGCCAGCCAAGCTGAACTCCTCACTCTCTCCCTCAGTAAGCTAATGCTAGCTAGGTAGCAATGTGCTGGCTGTTAGCTGAATGCTGACGTTTAGCAAAACCATAGCTATATCGTTGTGCTGTACATACTAATACTGATGTTGTGCTGTACATACTAATACTGATGTTGTGCTGTACATACTAATACTGATGTTGTACTGTACATACTAATACTGATGTTGTGCTGTACATACTAATACTGATGTTGTGCTGTACATACTAATACTGATGTTGTGCTGTACATACTAATACTGATGTTGTGCTGTACATACTAATACTGATGTTGTGCTGTACATACTAATACTGATGTTGTGCTGTACATACTAATACTGATGTTGTGCTGTACATACTAATACTGATGTTGTGCTGTACATACTAATACTGATGTTGTGCTGTACATACTAATACTGATGTTGTGCTGTACATACTAATACTGATGTTGTGCTGTACATACTAATACTGATGTTGTGCTGTACATACTAATACTGATGTTGTACTGTACATACTAATACTGATGTTGTGCTGTACATACTAATACTGATGTTGTGCTGTACATACTAATACTGATGTTGTGCTGTACATACTAATACTGATGTTGTTCTGTACATTCTAATACTTATGTTGTGCTGTACATACTAATACTGATGTTGTGCTGTACATACTAATACTGATGTTGTGCTGTACATACTAATACTGATGTTGTACTGTGCATACTAATACTGATGTTGTGCTGTACATATTAATACTGATGTTGTACTGTACATACTAATACTGATGTTGTGCTGTACATACTAATACTGATGTTGTGCTGTACATACTAATACTGATGTTGTACTGTGCATACTAATACTGATGTTGTGCTTTACATACTAATACTGATGTTGTGCTGTACATACTAATACTGATGTTGTACTGTACATACTAATACTGATGTTGTGCTGTACATACTAATACTGATGTTGTGCTGTACATACCAATACTGATGTTGTGCTGTACATACTTGTATGAAATTTCCCCCCCGGGGATCAATAAAGTACCTATCTATCTATCTATCTATCTATCTATCTATCTATCTATCTATCTATCTATCTATCTATCTATCTATCTATCTATCTATCTATCTATCTATCTATCTATATATCTATCTATCTATCTATCTATCTATCTATCTATCTATCTATCTATCTATCTATCTATCTATCTATCTATCTATCTATCTATCTATCTATCTATCTATCTATCTATCTATCTATCTATCTATCTATCTATCTATCTATCTATCTATCTATCTATCTATCTATCTATCTATCTGTACTGTACATACTAATACTGATGTTGTGCTGTACATACTAATACTGATGTTGTGCTGTACATACTAATACTGAACTACAAACACAACAAACATCCTGCTATATGATAGGATATTTTTTCAAGGCGGGAGGAGTGACAGCAGTGGCAGTATGGACTAACCCATCCACAACCTCCCAACTATATGTGATAAATCTGAGGCAAGCACCCAACACTAACCTGCTAATATAGAAAATGTGCTGTAGGCTATAGCTACAGTCAAAGACGTGTCAACTATTTTTTTGACATGGGATGCAGGATTTTCTTTGGCCTGATTTAGATATGTTTGTAGGCTATTTGAAAGTCAATTTGTCTATAGTTAGATACATGCAGCTTCTCTTCTGTCATTATATGTTGACCTAGAAGACTAGATAAACCCTTGCCAACCAGAATAATGTCTTAAGGAAATAGAAAGCTGTGGAAATTACCCAACATGTTTCTGATAAGATTTCAGTTCAGCTTGGATGCATATTTGATGTGGTTGATGCTAATAAAGACAACACATCTACAGACGGTATCTACCTGCACATTCCCATTCTCTCAAGATGCTGAGAGAAAGAAATCCTATTTCTCCATTCCTGTTGCTGAGTCAAAATGTATATTAATATTAAGGCTAAGTGAGAGGTTATAGACCTACAGTCAGTGCCCCATCTGAATAATAGCCTACAGTTATTTGAAGTCCCCTTGTGACTCACACATTTGTATAGTGCAGGGCTCTCCCATCCCCTGGAGAGATACCATCCCGTAGGCTTTTGTTCAAACCCTAGTCTAGCACACCTAATTATAATAATAAGCTGGTTGATCAGCTGCACCAGGTTAGTTACAACTGGGGCTGAAGCAAAAACCTACAGGAGGGTAGCTCTCCAGGAACAGGGTTGGAGAACCTTGGGATAGCAACTCAATAATCACACATCACATATCCGGCACCACTATCATCCTCTTTTACCAGATCACATATCCTGCACCACTATCATCCTCTTTTACCAGATCACATATCCGGCACCACTATCATCCTCTTTTACCAGATCACATATCCGGCACCACTATCACCCTCTTTTACCAGATCACATATCCGGCACCACTATCACCCTCTTTTACCAGATCACATATCCGGCACCACTATCATCCTCTTTTACCAGATCACATATCCGGCACCACTATCACCCTCTTTTACCAGATCACATATCCGGCACCACTATCATCCTCTTTTACCAGATCACATATCCGGCACCACTAGCATCCTCTTTTACCAGATCACATATCCGGCACCACTATCATCCTCTTTTACCAGATCACATCCGGCACCACTATCATCCTCTTTTACCAGATCACATATCCGGCACCACTATCACCCTCTTTTACCAGATCACATATCTGGCACCACTATCATCCTCTTTTACCAGATCACATATCCGGCACCACTATCATCCTCTTTTACCAGATCACATATCTGGCACCACTATCATCCTCTTTTACCAGATCACATATCCGGCACCACTATCATCCTCTTTTACCAGATCACATATCCGGCACCACTATCATCCTCTTTTACCAGATCACATATCTGGCACCACTATCATCCTCTTTTACCAGATCACATATCCGGCACCACTATCATCCTCTTTTACCAGATCACATATCCGGCACCACTATCATCCTCTTTTACCAGATCACATATCTGGCACCACTATCATCCTCTTTTACCAGATCACATATCCGGCACCACTATCATCCTCTTTTACCAGATCACATATCCGGCACCACTATCATCCTCTTTTACCAGATCACATATCTGGCACCACTATCATCCTCTTTTACCAGATCACATATCCGGCACCACTATCATCCTCTTTTACCAGATCTTTCCCAAATATTACTTTTCTAGCCTTCTATTCTCTATATGTTTAACTCTCCATTTCGCAGCTTTTCTCTTATTGAATTAAAATCTGACATTTGCCTCCATGGATCACCTTAACTTTTCTGCCCGTTCTCAAAAGCATTTGTTGATTGACGTGTAGGTGTAGGCTAATTGGCACGCGTACAGGTAAGCCCAAAGGTTTAGGCTTAAGCACTAATGTCAGATAGCCTAAACTAATGAAGCAAAAGCTCAATGTAGCTTTTATAACTGCACATGAATTATAAATGTATGGATTGTTTAAGGTATTGTTTTCTCTTTATTCAACCCGCCTGCCGCTCAACTGCCCTTCATCCACACACTCTTTCATGAGAGAGCCCTATTTGGAGAGCCACACCATTTTGGATGGAGCAAGGACACCACATGCAAATAACTTATACATCTCCCAAAACGTTAAATACCCCCATTCCTCTCGTCTCCACCCGCTACCCTCTCTCCCCTCCCCCTGTCCCATACAATTAATGGGGTGTTCATTTAGCCGTCAATCAGTGGTCATAAACCAAGTACACAACAGGCATCCTGCCATCGTCCTGTTCCCCCCGTACCCCGGATTCAACATCTCCATGGTGGGCCTCTTTCTAAACGTCCTTCTTCAAACATTCAGTAGGCTACAGCAGAGCATTATGGGTCACATATTCAATAGATCTGGAGAAAAATAACCAGCTCCAACAAAAGATACTAGATGGCTTCCCTCTTACCTTTTTTTGCCTCTTTAAAACTGTGTTGACAATAGTGTTCTAAAGTACTGTGTTTCACTACGAACTGTATAAGACAGAAGTGGACAGCAGATCGTTTTATAAACTCACCCAGCAGTATTTGGAAACCCTTTATTTGGCTTGTTTTATTGTAACCTGCTACTCACCTAGATATTGAACTGGCCATGAAGATGTTGCCATCTGCTGGAGGATATCACTCCTTACATGTACCACCACTTTACTACAAGACGAGTGGATTTACAGTTGCTATGTAAGTTTCTCTCAATAAGAGACTAAATTACTAAAATGTAAGTAAATAAAGTCTCACCACTTTTCAACCTCAAAAAGATCAGGAAAAACTGATGACATCATCTGGGGTGTGTTCAATTTGATTAAATGTATGCTACCTTACGTGACGGTTTGTATGAACGACGCGATTCCCCAAAACGTTCTTCAACGTTCTTGGACAGACTTCTCGTGTGCATCAGGTGATTTTAAACAACTATGAGCAGGCAAAGGTTAGTAAAGTAACTTTTGCCTCTTCAGTCAGTTAAAAAAAAACTCCATCCCACCAAAACAGGCTGAAATGTCAGGCGGTGTTTTCAAACAGCTCTCACTAAAAGGGCTTTGTCCTAAATTTCACAATATTATTCCAACCTCATAGTGTGCATTTATTTATATTCTTTAAATGTGATTATTGGTTTAGATGGAGACATTAATCCAACATTTGTAGACAAACTGAAATTAGTTTACAACCAAACAATTCACTGATATGCTTGATTCAAGTCTCCAACTAAATGAATGGGATTAAGCCAGTGGTTGAGACTATCCAAGCAGTAGATACATCTCCTTTAAAATGTTGATATTTCAATATAACTTCTGTAATACAGTAAATAGCCTAAAGTTAAGGCTATCTTACAAACTAACGTAACATTCAACCTTAAAATGACTAACACATCCATGGCCACATTTTGAGGTTACTGTAACTATACATTTCTTCTTCTGGAATCATATAAAGCTACATGTTCCAGATAGCGTGCATACAGTCGGCCATTACAGGTCTGTGGAGATCTTCACCGAATCTTCAACGGCATTGATCACTTGCACTGTGTACATTTAATCTAAACTGCAATCCCGGGTATTTGGTTCTGCTATTTGATGAAGCACAGTGTAATCACAATGTTCTGGGTCTATAAATAACCAAACTATGTGATATTGTATTCCCATTTGAACTTTGTTGAGTTTTTAAATGGTTGAAAGGGTGATATACATTTGGTTGACAACTAAACCAAAACTCTGACATATTTATTCCATTGGAATTTGGTTGTGCTTTTAGATGGTTGAAAACATAGTGATAACACCTTGGAAATTCAACTAACTTTGATCTGTCTTTTTGAGTGGGTGAATATACTGTAGGTTGTAATCTCATTGATCAATGTCTCAACCAAACATTATTATCCACGTTGAAATGACATAGTGTGACAACCAACTGAGGTAATAAATAAGATTTAAATAGCACTCTTGCAAACAACTGACCAAAAGACAATACCCATAATGCCCTTGGAAAATTCCCTTGATAGTTCTTGGGGTGAGATTAAATCATTAATCTCAGATTTTATAAATTCATAGTTTTGTTTTTCATTGAAGGACACTTAAATTTTTTATATTTTTTTATTTTGAAAGAATGGAAACCATAAACACATAAACCAGAAACAGTGAATTAGCTGTAGTACATCATCAATGCCAGCAGAGGTCTACAATAATTCTCAAATAGAGTGTGTCAGTTTGAGGTATGCAAACCATGGACCTTGCATGCTCAAAACCTCATGTGGATTGACTAGAGTCCAAGACATATTTGCTCTGATTGGTTGAAGCTAAACTCCTCAGATCATTCATTGGTTGTTTGAGAAACCATGCGAGCAAAATATGCAAATTTGCTGGATGTGGCAGTTGAAATCACTGGCTCTCATGCATTGGGAGACTGAACTGCAGAGATAGCAAGAGAAAGGCGGGCCTGCTCAAGACTACTGACACCAACTTATGAATTCATGGCAAAATACTTGAACAAAACAAATTAGTACAGTGCATTTAAAAGTGTATCTGTTCAATCATCTTTGTCTTGGAAACGCTCATTGTTCATTATATACAGTATACTGAGTGCCACCAGGTAAGGATAATTGTATGGTTTTTAATGTAACTTTACAGTAGATGTTTGCAGTTTAAGGAAATAACTCACTTGGATGGGTTCTCAATTTGTAAGCTGAATAAAATATTGTATTGATAATTTCACAAAGTTTGCGGTTTTCATTTAGATTTTAGGAATAGCATGATCATGTGAGCTGGAAGAAATCAACAGTTGATCAAATAACTTGTCTAGCGAAGTAGATGTAAAAAAACAAATGTTGACTGCAATGTAATGTCATGAGACTAGAAAAACATACATGTAGTACTAGACATTGACATGTATATTATGGTTAAGTAATGTGCATAAAGACTTATTGTGTGTTTAGATGAATAGACAATGAACACATTCGATAAGAGGACCTCAAAAGACCTCAAGAAAAAAAAAATATTATTAAAATGCTTTTTGTTTGTTCCCCCTTTCCTCAGGGTGCTCCACAAATTAAACTCATCAGCAATGCCAGGCCCTGTTATGCCTGTAGATATTGCTATGCAGATGTACATCACACACTCTCCACCTCTCCGGAGCTTCCTCAGCTCCTATGAGAACTTGAGGGTCAAGAACCGGGAAAACCACTACAAGCCACTCCGGCCCTGCATTAGCTCCCAAAGGCCCTTGGAGGCCCGTAAGAGTTCCAAGACCACCATAAAGATCCCCAAGGGCAAGAAGAGAGTGGTCTTCGCCGACTCCAAAGGCATGTCCCTCACAGCCATCCATGTCTTTTCAAAGTTCGATGAAAAGCCTGTGCTGTCCGACTTACAATTTGACCTTACAGACCTGGAGAATGCCACCATGCAAAGCCTGGCGCTGGACTTCCCCCAACCCGCTGCAGACTATCTGGCCTTCCGGAACCAGCTGTTGAAGAACTCTGTGTGCCTTGAAAACTGCACTCTGCATGAAAGGTCACTCACAGGCACTGTGAAAGTCCGAAATCTTGGCTTTGAGAAATCTGTCCAGGTCCGGTTGACAGTTGATTCATGGAAAACGCACACAGACATTGACTGCACCTTCATGAACAACATCTACAGTTGCCAGGACACAGACACATTCACCTTTGTCTTCGAACTGCCCAGTTACGTGCCTCCTTATCATAGAGTCGAATTTTGCATATACTTCAAGAGCAAAGACCAGGTTTTCTGGGACAATAATGATGGTGAAAACTACACGCTCAAACCCATTGGGTGGAATGGAGAAGATGTGCAAACACTGGCCAAAACCATAGTTGAGTGTAAGAAACCAGAAGAGCACAAGAACGGCAATAAACTACTGGAGGTGGAGTTTGACCAGTTTGGAAGTCCTCGTTTATCAAGTGGACTCTTTCCTGGATGGCAAAGCTGGGGCAGAATTGAGAATGGTGCTTACTACTGGTGAAATTAGGAAAGACTTTCATCTGAAGAGGTAGAACAGGGATGGAGCAGTTTGATATAGATGTAACATCTTAATTAGAATCAGTTTGCTACTGCAGGAAAATAATCCTGCAACAACAGGAAATGTGAAATAGTATGTGGATTGTAATTAACGGACATGTTTTTAGGTTTAAGGTTTACATTTTACTGCATTGCAGGACAGTTCTCCTGCAACAGGGTGCTTTAAGATCCTACATCTGTATCAGTAGTAGTGACATAACTCACTGTATATTAAAATGTCAGTAGCTGCTTTGAATGGTAATGGATCACATCAAGAAAGAAGAAGTTTATGGAAATATGGACCATGGCTACTACTATCTGGCTACCATTGAGACACGTTCTAAATATGATCAGAGGGACAGAGGCAATTGATTTTCATTTTATTTGACATTGATTCTTGTGTAAAGTAGTTTAGTGCCTTCTCAATATTGTGCCAGTTATAAAACAAAAGCCCATTGAAACTTAAGTTTGACAATCTGTAACCAGGTATAAGCCCATTTTCAGGGTTGGAACTTACCGTAAGCATATGCACTGATTGAAATGAATATCCTGATTTCTATACAAACAGTATGTGGTGAGATTGGTACCAATGGTATATCCTTCATATTGAAGGGTTAGAGTTGTATCATCCATCTGGGGGGGAAATAAACGTAATTCAATGAAATATGAATGTGTGAGATTTAATTGTACAGTAAATAATACAAATTATAAAACACTGAACACTGTTACTCATGCTCCCAGGTGATTTTATATATATAGGGGCAGGAGATAAAAATACATAACATAGGTTAACAATGTCAACATTCAATGTATCGAAATATATGACCATACACAAGGAATGTGATCAATATCTACAGTAATATATATACAGTAATGTGAAAAAGTAAGTACAAGCCCTGGAGAGACTCTTTCTTTTTATATATTTTTTAACATATTTGGACAGATGGATATGTAATCTTCACTTCAACACTATTGACAGATAAAGGTTAATCAAATTAACAAATCACACCAAAAAAAAAAAAATGTTGAAAATGTTATGCAATTAAAATTAAGAAAAATGCCTTTTCCTTATGGGGAAAAAGTTAGTAGGCCAAGTTTGTGCAGTCTCTTTCTGACAGTGTACCTATGCACTTCAACATTGATTGTGGCAAGAGAGGCCTGTAGATCCCTTGATGTTACCCTGGGGTTCTTAGAGACTTCTATGAGCATCTTTCGGTCAAATCTTGGGCTGACTTTGGTGGGACGACCTGTCCTAGGTAGTTTGCCAGTGGTCTGGAATTTTCGTCGGACAGTGGAATGATGTACTTTGAATTGCTTGGAAATGGATGTGTAACCCCTCCCAGACTCATGAGCATCAGTAATCTTTCTTCTGAGGGTCTCAGGTAGGTCTTTTGATCTTTGAATGATGTGTTACCACACACCCATATGGTTAAGACCAAACCAGACCAATGTTCTTATCTTTATGGAAGGCTGGACCCTCCTAAGTTTCTCTCTAATGTTATCTAATCATTTACACTTGTTTTGGTACCTAATTCTAATTGTATCCATTTTATGTGATGGTAAAGGTAGGGGTGTACTAACTTTTTTCCCATAAGGAAAAGGCATTTTTGTTTATTTTGATTGCATAACATTTTCAACGTTTTTTTGTTTTGTGATGTGTTAAATTGGGTAACCTTTATCTGTCAATAGTGTTGAAGTGAAGATTACATATCAGTCTGTCCAAATATGTTAAATAAAAGAGAACTTTCCAGGTGAACTTACTTTTTCACATGACTGTATATATATATATATATACACAATATTCAATTAGGATTTTTTTTTAAACACACAATAGTTTGGACATTTTGTAACTATAACTCCTCATTAAGGATACAGAAAGATTCCCTTTGAAGTGGTTTCCTCTCAATGTCCCCTTCCCTGCGTGACATCTTGACCATTTCTATTACAATGTATCTTAGAGAACTAATAAGATGTCCAGCTTGTACAACAAGGACAGCAACCGTTGTTTTTGTCTCACCTGTCCGTATATTGGTGTGGTGCTCACTGATCCGGGTCGTAAGGCTTATACGGGTTTCCCCTATGTAAGACAGACCACAAGGACATTTCAACATGTAAACAACATTGGTGGACATGCAGGTAATCAGACCTTTGATCTTAAATCCTGTGTGGGGGCGGGTAATGAGTCACATTTATACGTGAAGCTGCATTGAGCACATTGGCCATATTTATAATTACCCTTGTCCAAAAAAGTTGCACTTGCTGATGTCAAGGTTCATGTTTTCCAGTACTTCACTCAGTACCTGGACAAAGTATTGTCCAGTGGATGCCTCACATTTCACCACAGCCACAAGCCTCTCATGGATGATGGTCGTCACATATCTGACTATGACAGAGCATTTATCTTGTGTTGTAATGTCCTGCGTAGTGTCAATCTGGACTGAAAACATATCAGCTTCCTGATTTCACTTGCTATGGTGGCCTGCATTGTGTGTTGTATGGTGGTAATGACGTTATCGATGGTAGTCTTTGATAAGAGTGATTCGAGAGCCTCTGCCCCTCTTGACCCAGACTCATGCAGTGTTTTGCTTTTCTCTTTCATACACAGCAGAATGATAATCTCTAAAAAGTGTCCATGGTCAATGCTGCTGTCATCTAGCGTATAAACTGCTTCAGACTGCATGTCTCTGTAGCTCAGACCCCTCTTGCCTATGACTTTAACAACATGTTTTACCCAACTGTCTTTGTACCCCCTTTCCTTAAACCTATGTGTGAGGTCCGTGGTCTGTTTCTGGTAAGAAGCACCAGAGCTGCATATTCTTCTGATGAGACTGAATTGACTTATAGGGAGACTTTTAGTAAGTGGACGTGGATGAAAGCTGTCACCTCTAAGGAGGGTATTCCTGTCCGTAGGCTTCCTATAGAGATCTGTACAGAGGGACGTGTTGTCCTTAATAACCATCACATCAAGATAACTGATTTGTGATAGGTCATAGTTAATAGTGAAATGAACATGCTCATCTATCAAGTTTAGATAGGCATGGAATTTGGAAGTCTATGACTATGTCAAAGTCGGCATGTGATGTGATGTTGGGACAAATGATAGTCCCTTACCTAGGGCAGATGAACATGTATCAGATAGCTCAGCCGTCCTAAGTCTGCACAGAACTGCCAGGACCTGGGATCAATGGAGACACTCAAGTGTTTTAATCCTATATCTCTTGACACATTCATGAAAATTGTCATGGCCTCTAAACCTTCAACCTGCATACTGGACCCTATTCCAAGTAAACTACTGAAAGAGCTACTTCCTGTGCTCGGCCCTCCTATGCTGAACATAATAAATGGCTCCCTCTCCACCGGATGTGTACCAAACTCTCTAAAAGTGGCAGTAATAAAGCCGCTCTTGAAAAAGCCAAGCCTTGAACCAGAAAATGTAAAAAACTATCGGCCTATATCGAATCTCCCATTTCTCTCAAAAATCTTAGAAAAAGCTGTTGCGCAGCAACTCACTGCCTTCCTGAAGACAAATAATGTATACGAAACACTTCAGTCTGGTTTTAGACCCTATCATAGCACTGAGACTGCACTTGTGAAAGTGGTAAACAACCTTTTAATGGCGTCAGACCAAGGCTCTGCATCTGTCCTCATGCTCTTAGACCTTAGTGCTGCTTTTGACACCATCGACCATCATATTCTTTTGGAGAGATTGGAAACCTTAATTGGTCTACACGGACAAGTTCTTGCCTGGTTTAGATCTTATTTGTCGGAGAGATATCAGTTTGTCTCCGTGGATGGTTCTCTGACAAATCAATTGTAAGTTTCGGTGTTCCTCAAGGTTCCGTTTTGGAGCCACTTTTGTTTTCACTATATATTTTACCCCTTGGTGATGTCATTCGGAAACATAATGTTAACTTCCATTGCTATGCGGACGACACACAGCTGTACATTTCGATGAAACATGGTGATGCACCAAAATTGCCTGCCCTGGAAGCCTGTGTTTCAGACATAAGGAAGTGGATGGCGGCAAATGTTTTAATTTTAAATTCTGACAAAACAGAGATGCTAGTTCTATGTCCCAAGAAACAAAGAGATCTGCTTTTGGATCTGACAATTAATCTTGATGGTTGTACAGTCGTCTCCCAAAAAACTGTGAAGGACCTTGGCATTACTCTGGACCCTGATCTCTCTTTTAATGAACATATCAAGAATATTTCAAGGATAGCTTTTTTCCATCTTCGTAACAGTCCAAAAATGATGCGGAAAAGCTAATCCATGCTTTTGTCACTTCTAGATTAGATTACTGCCACGCTCTACTCTCCGGCTACCCGGATAAAGCACTAAATAAACTTCAATTAGTGCTAAACACGGCTGCTAGAATCCTGACTAGAACCAAAAGATTTGATCATATTACTCCGTGCTAGCCTCTCTACACTGGCTTCCTGTTAAGGCTAGGGCTGATTTCAAGGTTTTACTGCTAACCTACAAAGCATTACATGGGCTTGCTCCTACTTATCTCTCAGATTTGGTCCTGCCGTACATACCTACACGTACGCTCCGGTCACAAGACGCAGGCCTCCTTATTGTCCCTAGAATCTCTAAGCAAACAGGTGGAGGAAGGGCTTTCTCCTATAGAGCTCCATTTTTATGGAATGGTCTGCCTATCCATGTGAGAGACGCAGACTCCGTCTCAACCTTTAAGTCTTTACTGAAGACTTACCTCTTCAGTAGGTCCTATGATTGAGTGTAGTCTGGGCCAGGGGTGCAAGGGTGAACGGCAAGGCTCTGGAGCGACGAACCACCCTTGCTGTCTCTGCCTGGCCGGTTCCTGTCTCTCCATTGGGATTCTCTGCCTCTGACCCTATTACGGGGGCTGAGTCACTGGCTTACTGGTGCTTTCCATGCCATTCCTAGGAGGGGTGCGTCACTTCCTGTCCGGTTTGTCGCCCCCTCTGGCTTGTGCAGTGGAGGGGATCTTTCGTGGACTATACTCAGCCTTGTCTCAGGGTAGTAAGTTGGTGGTTGTTGATATCCCTCTATTGGTGTAGGGGCTGTGCTTGGCAGAGTGGGTGAGGTTATATCCTGCCTGGTTTGGCCCTGTCCGGGGTTATTGTCTGGGTATTGTCGGAGGGGGCCACAGTGTCTCCTGACCCCCCTGTCTCAGCCTCCAGTATCTATGCTGCAATAGTCTATGTGCCGGGGGGCTAGGGTCAGTTTGTTAAATCTGATGTTATTATCCGGTGTCTTGTGTGAATTTAAGTATGCTCCCTCTAATTCTCTCTCTCTCCCACTCTACCTCCTCTCCCGGAGGACCTGAGCCTACCCGGAGGACCATGCTTCAGGACCACCTGCCCTGATGACTCCTAGCTGTCCCCAGTCCACCTGGTCGTGCTGCTGCACCGGTTTCAACTCCTCTGCCTGCGGTTATGGAACCCTGACCTGTTCATTGGACGTGCCACCTTGTCCCAGACCTGCTGTTTTCACCTCGCTCTCGCTCTATTGCACTGAAAAACCAAGTGACATTCACTCCTGATGTATTTACCTGTTGCAACCTCCACAACTACTTTTATTATTATTTGACCCTGCTGGTCATCTATGAACATTTGAACATCTTGGAGAAAGAAGTGGCCTTAATGGCCATAAATTGTTATAATCTCCACCCGGCACAGCCAGAAGAGGACTGGCCACCCCTCAGAGCCTGGTTCCTCTCTAGGTTTCTTCCTAGGTTTTGCCTTTCTAGGGATTTTTTCCTAGCCACCGTGCTTCTACATCTGCATTGCTTGCTGTTTGGGTTTTTATGCTGGGTTTCTGTATAGCACTTTGTGACATCGGCTGATGTAAAAAGCGCTTTATAAATACATTTGATTGATTGATTGATTGATTTATATTATGCAAAACATTCATGATCCCTAGTCACTTTTCCGTCACCTCTTGAGGTTATGTCTCAATGTAGGGCCTGATAATGGCTAAGGGTTATGCCTCAATGTAGGGCCTGATAATGGCTATGCTCTCCTCTTGTCAATGTGAGCAGAACTTTCTATTGACAAATGCTTTAACTGTGAGGCGTTAGAGAGGGTTGAAGTCATCTCCCTACTTTTTATTTAACTAGGAGAGTCAGTTAAGAACAAATTCTTATTTACAATGACGGACTACCCCGGCCAAACTCGGACAGCGCTGGGACTACCCCGGCCAAACTCGGACAGCGCTGGGACTACCCCGGCCAAACTCGGACAGCGCTGGGACTACCCCGGCCAATTGTGCGCCACCCAATCACGGCCGATTGTGATACAGTCTGGATTCAAACCAGGTTGTCTGTAGTGACACCTCTAGTACTGAGATGCAGTGTCTTAGACCACTGAACCAGGTTGTCTGTAGTGACTCCTCTAACACTGATATGTAGTGTCTTAGACCACTGAACCAGGTTGTCTGTAGTGACTCCTCTAACACTGAGATACAGTGTCTTAGACCACTGAACCAGGTTGTCTGTAGTGACTCCTCTAGTACTGAGATGCAGTGTCTTAGACCACTGAACCAGGTTGTCTGTAGTGACTTCTCAAAGCACTGAGATGCAGTGTCTTAGACCACTGAACCAGGTTGTCTGTAGTGACGCCTCTAGTACTGAGATGCAGTGTCTTAGACCACTGAACCAGGTTGTCTGTAGTGACTCCTCTAGTACTGAGATGCAGTGTCTTAGACCACTGAACCAGGTTGTCTGTAGTGACTCCTCTAACACTGAGATGCAGTGTCTTAGACCACTGAACCAGGTTGTCTGTAGTGACTCCTCTAGTACTGAGATGCAGTGTCTTAGACCACTGAACCAGGTTGTCTGTAGTGACTCCTCTAGCACTGAGATGCAGTGTCTTAGACCACTGAACCAGGTTGTCTGTAGTGACTCCTCTAGCACTGAGATGCAGTGTCTTAGACCACTGAACCAGGTTGTCTGTAGTGACTCCTCTAGCACTGAGATGCAGTGTCTTAGACCACTGAACCAGGTTGTCTGTAGTGACTCCTCTAACACTGAGATGCAGTGTCTTAGACCACTGAACCAGGTTGTCTGTAGTGACTCCTCTAGCACTGAGATACAGTGTCTTAGACCACTGAACCAGGTTGTCTGTAGTGACACCTCTAGTACTGAGATGCAGTGTCTTAGACCACTGAACCAGGTTGTCTGTAGTGACGCCTCTAGTACTGAGATACAGTGTCTTAGACCACTGAACCAGGTTGTCTGTAGTGACTCCTCTAGCACTGAGATACAGTGTCTTAGACCACTGAACCAGGTTGTCTGTAGTGACTCCTCTAGTACTGAGATGCAGTGTCTTAGACCACTGAACCACTTAGGAGCCCTACTAGAGTCTCCCCTTTTGGGTACCCCCTAGAAACCTTTACACCTAGGCCAGAAGTATGACACATACTGTACGTCTGTTGACCGCTCACATGCCAGAGGAGTGCTGAAACTAAACTCCCGTCTTGTGTCACCTTGGCGTTAGAGCAGTGTGTAACACACAGCCGGAAATTACATGCACCATTCAAGATTTATTAAGACAATTAGTTGCAGTGTGTCATTGGTTATTACATACTGTATACAACAGCAAAACACATTTAAATAACCTGTTAAATGTAGAGGGAGAAGGTTAACCAAGTTATATTTCCATCACTCTTTAAACAGGTAGTTACATGCATTATTCTGTCACTGGAATGTTCTCTGTCTCCAGTCAGTTTCCTGTGCTCTGTGCAGACCCTGCAGGACACATGATAACTTTTCTGCCTCAAACAGGAAGAGCCCCAGGATAAGTCTGCTCACCAGACCATGAATAACACCAATATCTATTGACAGTGTGCAAAATACAAGTGTTTCAATTTCCTGAAAGTTTATGATAAACAACATTCTCTACATTATGGATAATAACACAATAAAATACACTATATTTACAAAAGTATGTGGACACCCCCTGGATTCGGCTATTTCAGCCACACCCGTTGCTGACAGGTGTATAAAATCGAGCACACAGCCATGCAATCTCCACAGACAAATATTGACAGTAGAATGGTCTTACTGAAGAGATCAGTGACTTTCAACGAGGCACCGTCATAGGATGCCACCTTTCCAACAAGTCAGTTAATCAAATGTCTGCCCTGCTAGAGCTGCCCCGGTCATCTGTAAGTCTGTTATTGTGATGTGGAAACGTCTAGGAGCAACAAAAGCACAGCCGCAAAGTGGTAGGACACGGTCCGCTCACAGAACGGTCCGCTGTGTGTAAAAATCGTCTGTCCTCGGTTCCAACACTCACTACCGAGTTCCAAACTGCCTCTGGAAGCAACGTCAGCTCAATAACTGTTTGTCGGGAGCTTCATGAAATGGGTTTCCATGGATGAGCAGCCGCACACAAGACTAATATGCGTAATGCCAAGCGTCGGCTGGAGTGGTGTAAAACTCGCTGCCATTGGACTGTTGTTCATGGTTTGGGCTAGGCCCCTTAGTTGTAAAGGGAAATCTTAATGCTACAGCATACACTGACATTCTAGATGATTCTGTGCTTTTGGGGAAGGCCCTTTCCTGTTTAAGTGAGGTCCATATAGAAATGGTTTGTTGAGATCAGTGTGGAAGAACTTAATTGGCCTGCACAGAGCCCTAACCTCAAACTCATCGAACACCTTTGGGACGATGACTGTGAGCCAGGCCTAATCGCCCAACATCAGTGCCCGACCTCACTAATGCTCTTGTGGCTGAATGGAAGCAAGTCCCTGCAGCAATGTTCCAACATCTAGTGAAAAGCCTTCCCAGACAAGTGGAGGCTGTTATAGTATAGCAGCATATTAATGCCCATGATTTTGGAATAAAATGTTTGTCGAGTAGGTGTCCACATACTTTTGGTCATGTGGAGTAACCATAAGAAACGCAAGAAGCATTCACTACTGTATATCATATTAGATTTGCCTTGAAATGTGAAGAAAACAGCACATATGCCAGTCGCTTGTAAATAAGTAAAATATTAATGGAGCACTGATGACTACTTGAGGTTACCGTTAGAAAGTATGCAATAAGAATTCAGAGGCAGTGGACACCTCCCATGTAGTATAGTATGCTCATAAAAACAGGACCTTTTAAGGCCATCTTTCCCTGGGACTAGGTGCATGAAAAATAAATAGTAATGTGTTTTGAGCAGAGGTCCATAACCAATACAAAAATAACCTACACTTTCACCAGGTGAAGGATTGCTGTCCTGTTGGTCAGCAGGAGACAGTCATTATTATTTGTTCTTCATAAGGAGGCATCTATGGGGCGGCAGGTAGCCTAGTGGTTAGAGTGTTAGGCCTGTAACTGGAAGGTTGCAGGATCGAATCCCTGAGCTGACAAGGTAAAAATCTGTCGTTCTGCCCCTGAACAAGGCAGTTAACCCACTGTTACTAGGCCGTCATTGTAAATAAGAATTTGTTCTTAACTGACTTGCCTAGTAAAATAAAGGTTAAAAAAATAAATAAAAATCTATCTATCTATCTAGTGTTCCATCAATACAGTTGTCCATCATTGACTTAATCCTACTGTGAATCAAGGAGTCTGTGCTGTATTCAGTGTTATCTGTGATATAGGTTAGTCAATGACATTCCACATTTGCCATTGGGTGATAAATATAACTAAATGTAATATAACTAAATATGTAATTATTTAAACAATAACTAGTAATGCTGCATACTCCAAGAAAGGATAACATCTCACCTTTCACTTTTGATCAAATCTGAAAATCTGAAATATTTAATATGATGTATTTCCTATTCAACAAAACTGTATGAATAAGACTTGAAATGACTTACTATATGCTTTCTAAGATAGATAGATAGATAGATAGATAGATAGATAGATAGATAGATAGATAGATAGATAGATAGATAGATAGATAGATAGATAGATAGATAGATAGATAGATAGATAGATAGATAGATAGATAGATAGATAGATAGATAGATAGATAGATAGATAGATAGATGCCTCCTTATGAAGAACAAATAATAATGACTGTCTCCTGCTGACCAACAGGACAGCAATCCTTCACCTGTGAACGTCACATAGAGCTCTGGCTTGGCTTCCTGGACTCGTTAGTAACTCGCCTTTCATGTCATAGTAATCTTTTCCATCTATGATAAACAAAAAGGTTGTTGTTTAACCTCTTAAATGTAAAGTCTCCTATGTAGGGGACCTGCATGGTTCTGGTACCAGCTCCGACCAACATTTTTGCTTATGAATCAATCTGTGGACACCGTAGATTGAAATGGCTTGCATTGAGCGGTAGCCCTGGTTCGCCTTGACACATGACTATATATTTTCCACGTGTGTGAAGTAGGATGTGAAATATGACACCACTTGAAGCTGGGATGTCCCTCCTACCGTTTAATCCGCTCTTCCTACTGTCCATCAACTCCTGAACCCAACATCAAAGCCACTGATAAAGCACATCCTTACATCGCAGCGCAGCAGGAGAGAGTGGCTTTGTCACTCTAGCACATTCAGAGATGTATGTAAAGCCAACTTGATAAAAAACACCAGTTAAACCAGTTAAATGTAACTAAATGTAATTTAAAATGTCATCTCCCCAAAATACATTATTCATCATGAGGGTCATAAACATTAAAGCAACACATTTAGTCATGTTCATATGATATCTGGCTGTGCTGAGGAGGGCCGGTTCCTACTCAACTTTGTTTTTTTATTGCAATTTTTGTGTTAATTATTACTCTGGAACATGAATCGGAACCTACACACTTCTCTCAGCCTCCCAGATATGGAATACTATACTGAACAAAAATATAAACACCACATGCAACATTTTCAAAGATCTTACTGAGTTACAGTTCATATAAAGAAATCAGTCAATTTAAATAAATGTATTAGGCCCTATTCTATGGATTTCACATGACGGGGCAGTGGCGCATCCATGGGTGGGCCTGGGAGGGCATAGGTCCACCCAATGGGGAGCCAGGCCCAGCTAACGGTGCTCTGTGCGCATTGAGCTGACAGAAAAAAAAAAAAAAAAAAAAATAATTGAACCGACGTCAGTCAATTAGTTGTTTAAAAAATGAAAAATAACCTAAATGTCCGTTAATCACTCGCCACTAAACCGTTCCAACAGATCCATGGAAGATGCCATTTCCATCACTATTCACACAGCCGTAACACATCTAGACAAGAGGAACACCTATGTTACAATGATGTTCATTGACTACATTTCAGCATTCAACATCAAAGCTTGACACCAAGCTCAGAGCCCTGGGTCTGGACACCACCCTCTGCAAATGGATCCTGGACTTCCTGACGAGCAGGCCACAGGCTGTGAGGATTGGCAACAACACCTCCTCCACACTGACTCTTAACACAGAGGCCCCCCAGGGGTGTGTCCTTAGCCGTCTGCTGTACTCCCTGAGCTGCTCACTGCCTTACCATCCGGCAGATGGTATCAGAACATGAGAGCTGATACCATCAGGCTCAGTTGAACTGGATTTACCACCTGCATACTTAAATAGCTAAATGCGCGTATGATATAAGTTTACCTAATATACAGTCTGGTTAACTGTACAGGTAAATGACAGGAAGAGATACTTAAATAGCTATATATATATATATATATATATATATATATAGAGTGCCCTTTGTAATTATTGGGACAGTAAAACATTTTTTCTTATTTTGTCTCTATCCTTCAAAAGTTCAGTAATTATGGAGGGCACTGTACATTTCTGCTACACACACATACCAACTGCTGCTACCAGACTATTATTTACTGTTGCTAATACTGCACAATTTAAAACAATCCCCCCTTTCTCTGATACACATGTAATTATTGGACCATAAATTGTGCTGATGCTAAAATGTTGATTCTATTTTACTAAGCTACTTAGCGTTTATTATTTCTTATTGTTGTAGCATTATGAAGAAGGAACCTGCAGTCAGCATTTCATTGGACGGTATTCCGTACATACGACAAATAACACTTTAACGTGATACCTGAGTGACAGTGCCTAACAAAATCATCCTTGTTTACATAGCGATGATGAAAATAACGCAATTTAGGCTGTAATGATCTCCAACATTCTAATCATTAGGTCATCACACCGTTGATATAGCAACAGACAAAAAATGGTACTCATCAATCTACACACAATACCCCATAATGACAAAGTGAAAACAGAAATACCTTACTTCCATAAGTATTCAGACCCTTTGCTATAAGACTCTAAATTAAGCTCAGGTGCTTCCTGTTTCCATTGATCATCCTTTAGAAGTTTATACAACTTGATTGGAGTCCACCTGTCCGTAGAGCTCAGAGACAGGATTGTGTCAAGGCACAGATCTGGGGAAGGGTACCAAAACATGGCTGCAGCATTGAAGGTTCCCAACAACACTGTGGCCTCCATCATCAACACCCCAAAACCATGCAAAGAACCATTATTGGTTCCACAAAGAACCATATAGGATTTTTTTGTAAAATAATGGTTCTTTGGAGCTCATTATTTTTTTATGGTTCTTCAAAGAACCTAAAATGGTTCCCCTATGGCATCGCTCTGAAGAACCTTATTTGGTTCCAACTGGAACCTTTTATTTTTAAGACTGTACAGCTACTAGTGAATCTGCCAAAGCCTGTATGGATGTCACATTCTTGAGTGACAAACTGACAGAACAGCTGCAGGAGAGTTCTGTGAAGAAGAGCCATTGAGTTAATTTCATATACTGTAACTTCAAGGAAACATGTAAACAACGTTGCATTTTGTTGTTAAAGATACAATCTGACATGGCATACATAAGAAACTAATTATGCCAGTGATGTTAGTAATGGGTGATCTGAGCTATAGTTTAATCTAACCATGTAAAGGCCATAGAACTGAAGATGTCTGGGTGTGTATGACCTCACATTCCACTAGACCTGATGGCTATGCGTTTATGCTGAAAATATGTTATTGGTCTTTTCCAGGCTAATCCCTGACACTAAGGTAAGACAATCCTCTATTGACTTCTGCTTGATATCCATGACTCTTCCACATGCTTTGGATGCATGTCATGCACCTTCAATGGGAAGCTTACTGGCATAGCCCAGTCACAGGATCCTGATGGGTAATTATAGAAAGTTCTGCCAAAAGTGTGCAAAAGTAACCTAAGAATGTAAGTAGTGCCAAGAATGTAAGAAGCCTATCCTATTTCGTGCACCAGACACTTGTAGCCTGGGAACCTTTCATTTCCAGTAGAATGCTATTGCAACTCTGCCTCCTTTGGCAGTTCTATCTTGACCTAAATGCAAGGTATCAGACAATAATACATTAAAATAGGCTAAAGCTGATAACAGAGGTTGGAGATGGAGATAAGAGACTGCCAATTCCTAACCATCTATATTTACAAAGGCAGTGGTCAGAAATGTAGTAATTAAACAATGGACAAAGTCGACTGACTCACGACCATGAATCAGTGTTGAATCAAGTATAAATCAATTAAGGTCCCAGAGATCACAATTAGTATGACATGCACATGGCTTCTATAGACGGCAGCAAATCAATCAGCCTGCTTATATACTTGTATCTGATAAAGTAAAGTCCTATAGGTGTGACATTGGTCGTCTCTACTGGAAGAAGTATTCCTGATGTGAGAGCTAACCTTGCCTAAACATCAATGAAAGGGCCATTGTCCTTTCTTAAGATAGATAGCTATAGCTTTACATATTTCATCCCCTTACATTTTATTTCAGTTCAGTTCTTTTTTTTGGAAAGATATGGACCACCTGCCCTTTGGTGTGGATGGTGACACTTGAGAGGGGAGCACTATTTTGGTCCATGACTGAGGATTGGTCCATGTGTTACTGACTGTAGCCATTCAATGTCCATGCTTTCGGGGCATGATCAACCTCGAATTGAGGTAGGAGAGAGGGAAGGAGGGAGCAGGAGATGGTGGGAGAGGAGGGAGGTGTAGAAAGAGTCTTAAAGTGCTTGCAATTTAGAATGTTGTTATACAGACTTTCAAGTTACATGGAAACGTTACGTCTTCCTCGATTCTTCGATATCATTGTGGAAATAGTAGAGCTTGATTTCCTTTCCATCAAGCATTAGGTGAAATGTGAGGACAGGGAAGAGTGGAATTTGGGGTAATCTTTCACAAAAAACTGAGGACTTGTGAGTCTCATCGACAGAGGGCCTTTCTGAGACAACAAAGATGAGAGGGGCACACTCCTCACCACAACCCGCCTTTAGTGTCCAGCCGTTACCCCTCACTGGCTACATTCATCTAAACATACACAACACAATCAGTGTTCAGAACTTGCTGACATAACAACATTCATCCATTCATACTGACCCTACATCCGCTCTTTTGTTTACTGTCATATGCACATGCTCACCAATCCGCAGAGGGTCAAGATGAGTTTTTATGCAGGTACATTTGTGACTTTTTGTCGAGAGCAAAACTTTTTTATTTTCAATCCAAAATAATTGTTCTGAAAGCAAATACGAGGCTTCAAAGTAAATCACATTTTTTGCAATCAAATATTTTGTAATAGAGTGCAAAACACATTTTGAGAACAATATTTTGAGAACAAAAAATGTATTTTAAAACAAAACTCAACTCTAACTTTCTATCATGGAAACTCATAAGCAGGCCATGTCCTATTTGTTTCATAGTCGATATATAATCATATTTTATGACAGTGTAACGGTTAGCTGTATGCAAGAACGCCCAGTGCTGCTTACCTGAGATGCCATCATCACACATCCTTCTTCGTAGGTGTCCGCTATGACTTCCTTTGTGTCGGAAAGAAAGGCTGAACAGTATTGGTTGTAGCCAAACTGACGCTCAAAAAATGGCTGACCATTGGAGAAGCATCATCCACACCTCCCACTAAAGCTGTGGGGTCAAATTAAGAACTAGTGTTTCAATCTAAAAAAGAAAGTTTCAAAAGCAAAAGAAAATGCAAGCAAAGGGGGCAGTCTAGTCAAAATGGAGGGTAGTTGAAAGGGAAATAGGAAAAAGATTTTTCAAATATCTTTTTTGTTCTCGAAATATGTTTTGGGAATAAAATGCATAACGTTTTGAGCTTTATTTCAAAATATTTGATTGCTAAATTTTTGTTTTACTTTTGTTTTTGCTTTCAGAACAATTATTTTTGATTGAAAAGATACATTTTTTGCTCTCGACAAAAACAGCCCAAAAAACAATCAATAATGTAATCTGTCTCTTAACACACATCCTCTGTCCCCTATAGCAACTAGGACAGGCCTAATGCTCACATGGCCTGTTGTATGAGAGGAGGTTTAATGGACATGAAGAGCGTGGCATGTTGGGTAAAGGGGAGGGGAGGAAAGCTCTGCTCAGCCAAAACACGCAGTTGATCTGCCAGGTGCAATGTTACCACTCAGGGCTGTGCATAGTAACGGGCATGAATCCAACATGGTGGGCTAAAGGGACCGACCCTGGCTTTAATGATGAGGTGTACACTGTCACTTAAACAGGGGGCAACCATAGATCCCTATTGGCTTTATTCAACTTATAACTATGGTATTGACTATCTAGTGTATCAAAGTGTATATAGGCTGAATTGATGCATGCAGAATATTGATATAGTCTATTCAGTTTCCATTTGTTCAGCTCTCTAGCATGTAACCAGGCTGTTGATACTGAGCTAGCCATGCTTGGCATGCTTACAGTGCCACTATAATATAGCAGCTGTCTGTCAGACACAAGGCTGGAAACGAGACCAACTGACATGGCAAAAGTATTTTCTCAATCCAACAGACACCGCAGCCAACATTTTAGTACAGCATGCAAGCCATGATATAACAAGTTCCGGGTGATTTGATGTGTGTGGTTATATCAGGCGTTTGATAAAACATGGTCTGAATGGTTGCCAGAGATGACACTGGGCATCTGTATCGGCCGCATGAGTGGACAGAGAGTGTTCTAGTGGGGATGTTTTATAGGCTATAGGTACTTTAGACAGGTCCTCTGTATTGTTGCTTCATTTGGTAAGTATGCTGCAGCAGCTCGAGCAGTGTGTCCCTCACAGGAAGGTACAGGTTCAAAAATAACTTCCTGGGGTGATAATGACACTGAGCTTCATACTTTACAGTATGATATTCCAGCCTGGTCTCATAGACTAGACGTAACACAGTGAATGTAAATCTGAGACACTAAAATTAGTATACGTTTAGTATGGTTACATAAGACAGATGGTTACTTGGGGCAAAAACAAAAGTAGCGTAATTGGTTGGGGTGGATGGATAGGTGTATAATGCGAATGTCTAGCAACCCAAAGGATGCAAGTTTGAATCTCATCACGGACAACTTTAGCATCAGCTAATTAGCAACTTTTCTACTACTTAGCATGTTAGCTAACCATTGCCCTAACCCTAACATTACCCTTTTAGCTAACCCTAACCTTAACCCTTTAACTTAATACTGGCTTAGGAAGGCCACCAAAAATTCAGAAATTTCCATCCCCAACTACAACATTTCCCATCAAGATAGAACTGCCAAAGGAGGCGGAGTTGCAATCTACTGCAGAGATAACCTGCAGAGTTCTGTCATACTATCCAGGTCTGTGCCCAAACAGTTTGAGCTTCTACTTTTAAAAATCCACCTTTCCAGAAATAAGTCTCACTGTTGCCGACCCCCCTCAGCCCCCAGCTGTGCCTTGGACTCCATATGTGAATTGATTGCCCCCCATCTATCTTCAGAGTTCGTACTGTTAGGTGACCTAAACTGGGATATGCTTAACCCCCCGTCCGTACTTCAATCTAAGATAGATGCCCTCAATCTCACAAAAATGAACAAGGAACCCACCAGGTACAACCCTAAATCCGTAAACATGGGCACCCTCATATACAGCGGGTGAAATAAGTATTGAACACGTCACGTTTTTCTCAGTAAATATATTTCCAAAGGTGCTATTGACATGAAATGTTCACCAGATGTTGGTAACAACCCAAGTAATCCATACATACAAACCAAAACAAATAAGTTCAGAAATGAAGTTATGTGTAATAATGTGAAATGACACAGGGAAAAAGTATTGAACACACTTACTGATATTTATTTAATACTTTGTACAAAAGCCTTTGTTGGTAATGACAGCTTCAAGACGCCTCCTGTATGGAGAAACTAGTAGCATGCATTGCTCTGGTGTGATTTTGGCCCATTCTTCCCCACAAACAGTCTTCAAATCTTGAAGGTTCCGTGGGCCTCTTCTATGAATCTTGATCTTCAGTTCTTTCCATAGATTTTCAATGGGATTTAAGTCAGGTGATTGGCTGGGCCATTCTAGCAGCTTTATTTTCTTTCTTTGAAACCAATTGAGAGTTTCCTTGGCTGTGTGTTTGGGATCATTGTCTTGCTGAAATGTCCACCCTCGTTTCATCTTCATCATCCTGGTAGATGGCAGCAGATTTTTGTCAAGAATGTCTCTGTAAATTTGCCCATTCATCCTTCCTTCAATTATGTGAAGTTTGCCAGTACCATTTGCTGAAAAGCAGCCCAACACCATGATGTTCCTACCTCCAAACTTTTTAGGGTGATGTGCAGTGCCATTTCTCCTCCAAACATGGTGTGTATTATGACATCCAAACAGTTCAATTTTGCTCTCATCTGACCACATTATATTCTCCCAGTATTTCACTGGCTTTTCCAAATGTTGTGCAGCAAACTTTAAACGATCTTCAACATGCTTTTTTTCCAGCAATGGAGTCTTGCGTGGTGAGCGTGCATACAGGCCATGGCGGTGAAGTGCATTACTTACTGTTTTCTTTGAGACAACAGTACCTGCTAATTGCAGGTCTTTTTGAAGCTCTCCACAAGTGGTCCTTGGCTCTTGGACAACTCTTCTGATTATTCTTTTCACTCCTCTGTCAGAAATCTTGCGAGGAGCACCTGGTCGAGGCAACTTTATGGTGAAATTATTGTCTTTCCACTTCCGTATTATGGCCCCAACAGTGCTCACTGGAACATTCAGAAGCTTAGAAATGCGCCTATAACCAATGCCATCATTATGTTTTGCAACAATTAGGTTGCGAAGGTCTTGAGACACCTTTTTATAAACGCATACATTTCTAAGTAATTTTACATGACGAGACTGGCTGAATAAATTAACGAAATGACAGGCTACTTTGACAAACTGAGAAATCTGAGATCAATAAAAACAATGCACATATTGTAGGCTACAATATGAGGAGGAAATTATAGTCCTAAACACGCTTTCCAGTTTCACTGACTCGCCCATTGATGCTCAGCTCATTCCCCGGTGATGGCCAAAGCGTTCCTTCCAAAAGCCTATCGCACTTTGGAAGTTGATCAAATATTTTGGTAACCTTCAGCA
Source organism: Thymallus thymallus (assembly GCA_023634145.1). Lineage (NCBI taxonomy): Eukaryota > Metazoa > Chordata > Actinopteri > Salmoniformes > Salmonidae > Thymallus > Thymallus thymallus. The sequence goes on from CM042388.1 coordinate 48,495,173, forward strand.
TACGGATTAGTCTTCTCTTTTCAACAGGAGCCATTTGCTTTCCAACCTGTTTTCTGCGATTGTATTTGAAATATTGGCCTGTTTTGCACGCTGACAGATTTGCTGCTTGTTCCCAAGTGCCTTGTTATTCAGCGTGTGTTATTGGACTAGACACAATAAGCTATTGTGTAGTAAACTATTCTGAATTATTTTAGAATTATTTTAGTTCTGAACAGACAGCAGTAATTCTATAACTTTGGCAAATGTATTTAAATGTATCAGGGGAGCTGCAGCTCCAGAACACTGCACAGCTATGATTCTATAAGGAAATAAATGATATAAGTGCAACGCTGGAGAGATGAGAGTTGCAGGCTAATGTTTATTAGAGCAGAGAGATTGAGATCATATACAGTGAATCTCATTCTAGTTCTGTGAGAGATACAGGCGCGCTCCTCACACAGCCACACGTTGGTCTCAAACATAGGTTACGATGTTGCACAAACCATGCACCCTGGCCGGCCCAACCCGAATCAACTAGAATATCAGGCTGAAAATCGCATTTTTCGGGGCAGGAGAATTAAAGAAGAGGCAACTGGACTGAACTTTGATAGCTTTTATTATAATTTTTACATAGAAAATGTTTTTTACATGAAAAGATTTTTTCATACCATGAGAGGTACCTGAACTGGCCAAATAGGTTCTGGAACGAAACCGAGAGGTGCTGCATCCTGTTCGGACACTAGTAAAGACCAGAATAAATTGAGAATAGGCTGAATGGTGAGGACCGAGTTTGGGAAACCCTGGCCTACAGAGCCTAGTGAAACATGTTCCTATAAGCCTAGTGAAACATGTTCCTATAAGCCCAGTGAAACATGTTCCTATAAGCCCAGTGAAACATGTTCCTATAAGCCTAGTGAAACCCTGGCCTACAGAGCCTAGTGAAACATGTTCCTATAAGCCCAGTGAAACATGTTCCTATAAGCCCAGTGAAACATGTTCCTATAAGCCTAGTGAAACATGTTCCTATAAGCCTAGTGAAACCCTGGCCTACAGAGCCTAGTGAAACATGTTCCTACAGAGCCTAGTGAAACATGTTCCTATAAGCCTAGTGAAACATGTTCCTATAAGCCTAGTGAAACATGTTCCTACAGAGCCTAGTGAAACATGTTCCTATAAGCCTAGTGAAACATGTTCCTACAGAGCCTAGTGAAACATGTTCCTATAAGCCTAGTGAAACCCTGGCCTACAGAGCCTAGTGAAACATGTTCCTACAGAGCCTAGTGAAACATGTTCCTATAAGCCTAGTGAAACATGTTCCTATAAGCCTAGTGAAACATGTTCCTACAGAGCCTAGTGAAACATGTTCCTATAAGCCCAGTGAAACATGTTCCTATAAGCCCAGTGAAACATGTTCCTATAAGCCTAGTGAAACATGTTCCTATAAGCCCAGTGAAACATGGTCCTATAAGCCCAGTGAAACATGTTCCTACAGAGCCTAGTGAAACATGTTCCTATAAGCCTAGTGAAACCCTGGCCTACAGAGCCTAGTGAAACATGTTCCTATAAGCCTAGTGAAACATGTTCCTATAAGCCTAGTGAAACATGTTCCTATAAGCCTAGTGAAACCCTGGCCTACAGAGCCTAGTGAAACATGTTCCTACAGAGCCTAGTGAAACATGTTCCTATAAGCCTAGTGAAACCCTGGCCTACAGAGCCTAGTGAAACATGTTCCTATAAGCCTAGTGAAACATGTTCCTATAAGCCTAGTGAAACATGTTCCTATAAGCCCAGTGAAACATGTTCCTATAAGCCCAGTGAAACATGTTCCTATAAGCACAGTGAAACATGTTCCTATAAGCCTAGTGAAACATGTTCCTATAAGCCTAGTGAAACATGTTCCTATAAGCCTAGTGAAACATGTTCCTATAAGCCTAGTGAAACATGTTCCTATAAGCCTAGTGAAACATGTTCCTATAAGCCCAGTGAAACATGTTCCTATAAGCCCAGTGAAACATGTTCCTATAAGCCCAGTGAAACATGTTCCTATAAGCCCAGTGAAACATGTTCCTATAAGCCCAGTGAAACATGTTCCTATAAGCCCAGTGAAACATGTTCCTATAAGCCCAGTGAAACATGTTCCTATAAGCCTAGTGAAACATGTTCCTATAAGCCCAGTGAAACATGTTCCTATAAGCCTAGTGAAACATGTTCCTATAAGCCTAGTGAAACATGTTCCTATAAGCCCAGTGAAACATGTTCCTATAAGCCTAGTGAAACATGTTCCTATAAGCCTAGTGAAACATGTTCCTATAAGCCTAGTGAAACATGTTCCTATAAGCCTAGTGAAACATGTTCCTATAAGCCTAGTGAAACATGTTCCTATAAGCCTAGTGAAACATGTTCCTATAAGCCCAGTGAAACATGTTCCTATAAGCCTAGTGAAACATGTTCCTATAAGCCCAGTGAAACATGTTCCTATAAGCCCAGTGAAACATGTTCCTATAAGCCTAGTGAAACATGTTCCTATAAGCCCAGTGAAACATGTTCCTATAAGCCCAGTGAAACATGTTCCTATAAGCCCAGTGAAACATGTTCCTATAAGCCCAGTGAAACATGTTCCTATAAGCCCAGTGAAACATGTTCCTATAAGCCTAGTGAAACATGTTCCTATAAGCATAGTGAAACATGTTCCTATAAGCCCAGTGAAACATGTTCCTATAAGCCCAGTGAAACATGTTCCTATAAGCCCAGTGAAACATGTTCCTATAAGCCCAGTGAAACATGTTCCTATAAGCCCAGTGAAACATGTTCCTATAAGCCTAGTGAAACATGTTCCTATAAGCCCAGTGAAACATGTTCCTATAAGCCCAGTGAAACATGTTCCTATAAGCCCAGTGAAACATGTTCCTATAAGCCTAGTGAAACATGTTCCTATAAGCCTAGTGAAACATGTTCCTATAAGCCCAGTGAAACATGTTCCTATAAGCCTAGTGAAACATGTTCCTATAAGCCTAGTGAAACATGTTCCTATAAGCCCAGTGAAACATGTTCCTATAAGCCTAGTGAAACATGTTCCTATAAGCCCAGTGAAACATGTTCCTATAAGCCTAGTGAAACATGTTCCTATAAGCCTAGTGAAACATGTTCCTATAAGCCTAGTGAAACATGTTCCTATAAGCCTAGTGAAACATGTTCCTATAAGCCTAGTGAAACATGTTCCTATAAGCCCAGTGAAACATGGTCCTATAAGCCCAGTGAAACATGTTCCTACAGAGCCTAGTGAAACATGTTCCTATAAGCCTAGTGAAACCCTGGCCTACAGAGCCTAGTGAAACATGTTCCTATAAGCCTAGTGAAACATGTTCCTATAAGCCTAGTGAAACATGTTCCTATAAGCCTAGTGAAACCCTGGCCTACAGAGCCTAGTGAAACATGTTCCTACAGAGCCTAGTGAAACATGTTCCTATAAGCCTAGTGAAACCCTGGCCTACAGAGCCTAGTGAAACATGTTCCTATAAGCCTAGTGAAACATGTTCCTATAAGCCTAGTGAAACATGTTCCTATAAGCCCAGTGAAACATGTTCCTATAAGCCCAGTGAAACATGTTCCTATAAGCACAGTGAAACATGTTCCTATAAGCCTAGTGAAACATGTTCCTATAAGCCTAGTGAAACATGTTCCTATAAGCCTAGTGAAACATGTTCCTATAAGCCTAGTGAAACATGTTCCTATAAGCCTAGTGAAACATGTTCCGATAAGCCCAGTGAAACATGTTCCTATAAGCCCAGTGAAACATGTTCCTATAAGCCCAGTGAAACATGTTCCTATAAGCCCAGTGAAACATGTTCCTATAAGCCCAGTGAAACATGTTCCTATAAGCCCAGTGAAACATGTTCCTATAAGCCCAGTGAAACATGTTCCTATAAGCCTAGTGAAACATGTTCCTATAAGCCCAGTGAAACATGTTCCTATAAGCCTAGTGAAACATGTTCCTATAAGCCTAGTGAAACATGTTCCTATAAGCCCAGTGAAACATGTTCCTATAAGCCTAGTGAAACATGTTCCTATAAGCCTAGTGAAACATGTTCCTATAAGCCTAGTGAAACATGTTCCTATAAGCCTAGTGAAACATGTTCCTATAAGCCTAGTGAAACATGTTCCTATAAGCCTAGTGAAACATGTTCCTATAAGCCCAGTGAAACATGTTCCTATAAGCCTAGTGAAACATGTTCCTATAAGCCCAGTGAAACATGTTCCTATAAGCCCAGTGAAACATGTTCCTATAAGCCTAGTGAAACATGTTCCTATAAGCCCAGTGAAACATGTTCCTATAAGCCCAGTGAAACATGTTCCTATAAGCCCAGTGAAACATGTTCCTATAAGCCCAGTGAAACATGTTCCTATAAGCCCAGTGAAACATGTTCCTATAAGCCTAGTGAAACATGTTCCTATAAGCATAGTGAAACATGTTCCTATAAGCCCAGTGAAACATGTTCCTATAAGCCCAGTGAAACATGTTCCTATAAGCCCAGTGAAACATGTTCCTATAAGCCCAGTGAAACATGTTCCTATAAGCCCAGTGAAACATGTTCCTATAAGCCTAGTGAAACATGTTCCTATAAGCCCAGTGAAACATGTTCCTATAAGCCCAGTGAAACATGTTCCTATAAGCCCAGTGAAACATGTTCCTATAAGCCTAGTGAAACATGTTCCTATAAGCCTAGTGAAACATGTTCCTATAAGCCCAGTGAAACATGTTCCTATAAGCCTAGTGAAACATGTTCCTATAAGCCTAGTGAAACATGTTCCTATAAGCCCAGTGAAACATGTTCCTATAAGCCTAGTGAAACATGTTCCTATAAGCCCAGTGAAACATGTTCCTATAAGCCTAGTGAAACATGTTCCTATAAGCTCAGTGAAACATGTTCCTATAAGCCCAGTGAAACATGTTCCTACAGAGCCTAGTGAAACATGTTCCTATAAGCCTAGTGAAACCCTGGCCTACAGAGCCTAGTGAAACATGTTCCTATAAGCCTAGTGAAACATGTTCCTATAAGCCTAGTGAAACATGTTCCTATGAGCCTAGTGAAACCCTGGCCTACAGAGCCTAGTGAAACATGTTCCTACAGAGCCTAGTGAAACATGTTCCTATAAGCCTAGTGAAACCCTGGCCTACAGAGCCTAGTGAAACATGTTCCTATAAGCCCAGTGAAACATGTTCCTATAAGCCTAGTGAAACATGTTCCTATAAGCCCAGTGAAACATGTTCCTATAAGCCCAGTGAAACATGTTCCTATAAGCCCAGTGAAACATGTTCCTATAAGCCCAGTGAAACATGTTCCTATAAGCCCAGTGAAACATGTTCCTATAAGCCCAGTGAAACATGTTCCTATAAGCCCAGTGAAACATGTTCCTATAAGCCCAGTGAAACATGTTCCTATAAGCCCAGTGAAACATGTTCCTATAAGCCCAGTGAAACATGTTCCTATAAGCCCAGTGAAACATGTTCCTATAAGCCCAGTCATTGCGGAATCACGTGAAAAACAGTTTTGACTGGCCACTATTTGATAAAAGCGGATCCCAGCTTTCTCGTGCTGCTATTTGCTCAGTTCTTAAAAATTAAACACATTAATCCGCTTTACAAACGGTGTATTAAAAAGGTAACAGCACATAACCTCCATTGGCTAGTTGAGTGTAGGCTAGTTGAGTGTAGGCTAGTTGAGTGTAGGCTAGTTGAGTGTAGGCTAGTTGAGTGTAGGCTATTTGAGTGTAGGCTAGTTGAGTGTAGGCTAGTTGAGTGTAGGCTATTTGAGTGTAGGCTAGTTGAGTGTAGGCTAGTTGAGTGTAGGCTAGTTGAGTGTAAGCTAGTTGAGTGTAGGCTAGTTGAGTGTAGGCTATTTGAGTGTAGGCTAGTTGAGTGTAGGCTATTTGAGTGTAGGCTAGTTGAGTGTAGGCTATGGATGACATTAAACATCTTTTGTGGGCCATTGTAAATCAAAAATACACTAAATTACCAATTACTGTGAAGCATGGTGGTGGCAGCATCATGCTGTGGGGATGTTTTTCAGCGGCAGAGACTGGGAGACTAGTCAGGGTCGAGGCAAAGATCCTTGATGAAATCCTGCTCCAGAGAGCTCAGGACCTCAGACTGGGGCAAAGGTTCAACTTCCAACAGGACAACGACCCTAAGCACACAGCCACGACAACGCAGAAGTGGCTCCGAGACAAGTCTCTGAATGTCCTTGAGTGGCCCGGCCAGAGCCCAGACTTGAACCAGAACTAACATCTCTGGAGAGACCTGAAAATAGCTGTGCAGCGACGCTCCCCATCCAACCTGACAGAGCTTGAGAGGATCTGCAGAGAAGAATGGGAGAAACTCCCCAAATATACAGATGTTCCAATCTTGTAGCGTCAAACCCAAGAAGACTGGAGGCTGTAATCACTGTCAAAGGGGCTTCACCAAAGGTGCTTTTTTATATACATTTGCAAACATTTCTAAAACCTGTTTTTGCTTTGTCATTATGGGGTATTGTGTGTAGATTGATGAGGGGAATAACGATTTAATCAATTTTAGAATAAGGCTGTAACGTAACAAAATGTGGAAAAAGCCAAGGTGTCTGAATACTTTCTGAATACACATCTCGTCGAAAAATAATATTGAGATGTTTATCTGTATCGAATTACATTCTTTGTTCCACCATCACTAGTCAGGAGTGATTAGCGGCATATTAGTAGACTTGGCCTTTGCTTTTAGTTTCTTTGGCTTCATTCCTGCAGCCAAATACTGGAGACCGAGTCAGATACTGACCATACAGAGCCTTTGGGACTTTACTGAAGAGACACATTAATAAGATTTTAAAGTTCAAAACTGTAACTAGGCCACTTGGGAACATTCAATGTCGTCTTGGTATGTAACTCCAGTGTATATTTGGCCTTGCGTTTTAAGTTAGTGTCCTGCTGAAAGGTGTATTGTCTCCCAGTGTCACGGCTGGGAGACAAGGCACAGCGGAGGAGTAGTTCGGAATCTTTATTTGAGGATCCAAAAACAATAAACCAGGACAAAAGAGCACAACCGCAACGTGTGTTCAAAATAACCTATACACAACACTATCCCACAATCACAGGTGGGAAAGCAAGTACCTTAAATAGGGTCCCCAATTAGAGACAAAGAATCTGCCTCTAATTGGGGACCAAACACAAATTGACCTAGAACTCTCCTGTCAGGCCCTGACCATGACAAACATAGAGAAGCCAAAGGCCTCCCTATGGTCAGGACCGGACACCCAGTGTTTGTCAGACCTAACCAGCTTTTCCTGGACTTTGCCTGTGCTTAGCGCTATTCCTTTTTTAAAATTTTTATTTAAAAAACTTGATGACAAGCATACCCATAACATGATGCAGCACCACCATGCTTGGAAATATGAAGAGTGGTACTCAGTGATGTTGTTGGATTTGCCCCGAATATAACGCTTTGTATTCTGGACAAAAAGTACATTTATTTGCCAGTTTTTTTAGCAGTATTACTTTAGTGCCTTATAGCAAACAGGATGCATGTTTTGGAATTTTGTTACTTCTAACTGAAAATATATGCTTTTTCCACTTGGAACCGGTACGTTAGCTATACCTTATTCATGGTTTCCTCATGCATACAGTTGGTGGAATTATTAGGGAATTAAGTCAAGGACAGAATACGGCGTATCTGTAGACACCTCTGCCACACCTTCATTTATTTGATCTACACCCCAAACGAATAGCAGGTGAATAGCATGCTATTCTCATGCTTAAGTTCCAGGTCAGAATACGCATAGTGAGATAAGTGCATAAAAGGGAATTAAGTTCCATTTACACAGGCTTAATTCGGGTTGGAATCCACCCCCTGGTACACTGTTGCCCTTGCACAGGTAATAAATAGGAGAGGAGATGGTCCATACCTGGAAGGTCAGATATAAGTCTTCCTCCACATTGCTCTCATAGCCGAGCAGCTCTCCAAGCCCATGTGCATGGTCCTGAAATGGAAAATACTGTATTTCACTTTTATTACTTACTGTCAATGGACTGTACACGGGTGATGTAATACTATGTGTGCCTGCATGAATGTGCACATTATGTTACCAAGCATCTGTTTGAAAACTAATCATCTGTGTCTTGACAAATGTGTATTCAGCAAACCATTCAACACTGTAATAACTATGACAATTGCATTTGCAGATGGGAACAACTTTTTACCCTCTCCTTGAATCAGCCCAACTGCAAAGTAATTACATAAGGTGAGGGAACAATCTCTGATCGGTCGTACAGTGTCACGGCTTTGCCTGCCTGTCATGCCTCAAAGGGAGCCAGGGCAGCATTACTGTGGCTCTTAGAGTATGCCAGGCCCGCCACCCTGCTACTAACAGACAGACGAGAGAATAGTGCCCCACTCTTATGGAACTGTGAACCAAAAAAGAGGAGGTTAGCATCTGGCACAGTTTAAAAATTAAAACCAAACTCTGATACCAAGAAACACCATGTCAGCAATGGGTACATTTTAGAATAAGAGACCTGAGAGTTGTTTCACATTGGACAGATTAAATGAAAAGTAGAGGAAAAGTTTAAAATACTGATTCATTTTCATTCATTCAGATTAGTTTCAGAGGTTGGATCCAGTTGGATCCAGGCAGAAAAGCTGAACTGTTGGTCCCCCTGCTGGTTAACTGGGGTATTGTGATCCTCACTTTAACCCCCTAAAACCCACACTGTTGGTCCCCCTGCTGGTTAACTGGGGTATTGTGATCCTCACTTTAACCCCCTAAAACCCACACTGTTGGTCCCCCTGCTGGTTAACTGGGGTATTGTGATCCTCACTTTAACCCCCTAAAACCCACACTGTTGGTCCCCCTGCTGGTTAACTGGGGTATTGTGATCCACACTGGTCTGCAGGCTAATTGACCTATACTGATGAGGATGACTATCCTCAGAGAACGTTTATTACTAGAAATGCTGTGCTTGAAATGAAGCAACATAACATACGGTACCATACAACTGTGAATGTTTGGGCTAATACCCAGTAAGCAGACAGAGGCCAGACTCCACAGATTGTTTCTGAACTACACCAGGACTGTAAATGACTACATTGTGTTACTGTGTGTGTTCGGACTACGTCAGTCACCACCCCTTTCCATGAGCTCTCAGTGCTAGAGGAGTCACTACAGACAACCTGGTTTAGAATCCAGACTGTATCACAACCGGCCATGATTGGGAGTCCCATATGGCGGCGCACAACTGGCCCAGCATCGTCTGAGTTTGGCCTTCTTTGTAAATAAGAATTTGTTCTTAACTGACATGTAGTTAAATAAAGGATAAATAAATATATTTAAAAAACAGCAAGTAGACAGAACATTTAGAACACGTACACACACACACACACACACACACCACACACACACACACACACACACACTGTGCTGCAGCTGCCTCTAATTAGGGATCCGCCGGAAGTTGCCGCATGCATGTAAACAATATCACCAAAATCCAATACAGGGAGAAGCATTGTTTGAACAATCTTTCTCCTATTTTTAATACTAAGGCATGATTTATTTCAATATAAAAAAACAATCTTGGATCTTAGCTTCTTACAGTTTTTTACAATCACTTTGCTACTATTTTCAGAACCTTGATGTCATTTTTCAAAACTCTAGACACAAAACTCAAAACGGTTATCACTTGTAACACAGGCTGTCTAATGTTCAAAACATTGCATTGTGCATTCACATCTTTAAAGAAATCTTGCACTTGCACAATCATTGGTTCAAAAACAAATTTACTGTGAAATACCATTGAAACATAACTATAGATCACCCACACACAAGCAACCGATAGTTTCACTGTGTCATTGTTCGTACAATCATTAAATATTGTAGAACAAAATAGGTGATACAGGTTTCATTATGGTACTACATGTACAGTAAATACATCTCTGTAAAAGTACTGCGGTAGTAGAGAAAATACTACAGACACAGTGGAATCATTGAACAAAGTTTGTAATATATTGATGCAAAACACTACAGTACAATCACAACATAGGTTTATTTGAATCAAAGCAAAAATAATTAGCTATGAAATAGAAAAGAAAAGACAGTACTGTAAAACATCAAATGCAGTGTTCCTCAACTTGCTTGCTTGTACTGTAAGAAACAAAACAGGAGTGATTACTGTACTTCTACATTGTCATCAACTCTGTGTTGTGGATTTGGCCACAGGTTCTCATCTACATCACAATGGATGTTTTCATTAGCCAAACATCTTGGAAAAAACCTTTGGGCATGGCGAATCCAGGCCTGACACTGGTCTGCTGTGATGTCATTGCAGGCGTCATCCATGGCCTGGAGAAGAGTGACTTGTTCATGAGGGTGCCTATCATGAACCTTCCATCTCCATGTGGAGAAAAATTCCTCAATCGGGTTAAGGAGAGTATGGGGGTAAATACAGGGTGGTAAATTGTGCATGGGCCTGAAACCATGCTTGCACCACATGAGCATGATGGAACCTGACATTGTCCCACACAATGACATAGGTCACACCTTCAGCTCTACAAACCTGATCGAGCTCATCAAGAAAGGTGACAAGGAGAGCTGCATTATATGGTCCAATATGAGGTCTGTGTCCCACCACACCATCTTCTGATATAGCCGCACACATGGTAATGTTGGCCCAACGTTGTCCAGGTACTTGGATGGTTGCCCGCTGGCCAATGAAATTCCGACCTCTCCTCCTTGTCTTGGCCAGATTAAAACCTGCCTCATCCAAATATATGAATTTGTGATGGTCGTCATCAGCATCCAGCTCCATCACCCTCTAAAAATACATTTTGGAAAGAGATTTAGAGATTACTGTACAATGTAGAATTTTTGGGAATGTTTTTAAAACAGCCATCTTGAAACTGAACTTACCTGAACATACTCAGTCCTCATTTGCTTCACTCTGTCTGCATTTCTTTCGAAAGGCACACGGTATAGTTGTTTTATAGATACCTGGTGCCTTTTCAGTATGTGTGCAATAGTCGGCAAACTTATGGATCCCACATTGTTGAACATGTCTTCATTGTCCAAGATATGCTGGCGAATTTCTGTAAGGCGAATATCATTTCTGTCCCGAACCAAATGGACCACAGCCTGCTCTTGTTGGTCAGTTAGAATCTTGCCTCTGCCTCTACTATTTGGCCTGGTCACAATTCTACAGGGAACATTAGAGTAAGAAGACACTTGGTCACATCACCTATTCTGTGATACACATTGGTATGCAGCCATTTGACAATTGAGAGTAGCATAATGTTTAGTGCATGCTGATAACTTACCGGTTCTCATTGCGGAAAGTTCTGATTATTGAGGCCACGGTTGACCTTCTGAGGTTTGGTTGTATCATTGTAGCCGCCTCAGTCATTGTCATGCCATGATTTATGACATGGTCTACAACTATTGCCCGAATTTCACTGGACACTCTATGCTGTTGCTGCCGCTGTCTTGGTCCGTGGCCTTGTCCTCTACCACGTTCCCCCACACCTCTCAAACGAGGCCCACGACCACCTCTCAGAAGGGGTGCCTGTCCCCTGCCATTCCTTTGACCAACACGTCTTCCTCGTCTTCCTCCCACCACTGCTTGACCTCCATTGTGACCTTGATCACCTGCTGGCTCCATGTTACGTATCACTATGCTCTTGCAATTGGATCCCAATCAACTCTTTATATACTCATTCCACAATGTGCACTCAATCATCAGTAACGAGTTGGCAGAATTGGACAAGCAATTACAAGGGCCTGCATCTATACAGTGCAGTACTGTCAATACTGTAAATAGTCTGAAAAGGTGGTACAGTATTTGGGACCATAGACACAGTGTCTGATGAAGCATTATGATAAAATATTAGGCTACATCCATGGATATTGTAGTCTAATTGGTTCATGCTCCACGCTAATTGGTGACAATGAATCTCGTTATCTTGAAACTTTCATGATTTACTGTAAACATGGAAGATTGTTTGACTGTTTCCATACAACTATGCATTAAGAGTAATGCAACAGTTACTTATCATTTTGAACAGTTGTATCAATTGATAGTTAGATCAATGTAAGGAAATGAATAGACACTCATTTGAAATGTAATGTGTGAATTGCCTTTTGAAATAGTAATACGTTGATGTTAAGTTGTGTCATATTGAACAGGTGATTTTTGTTGAATGAACAAATGATCTAAGTTTTATGTTTATTGTATCCAAGCAATTGAGAAAAGGGTTAGAGTTTTGAAAAATGTGCATTTTGATCATTGGTTGTGAGTTTTGTGTCTAGAGTTGTGAAAAAGGACATCAAGGTTCTGAAAATAGTAACAAAGTGATTGTAAAAAACTGTAGTAAGATTTTCTATATGCTTTACGAAGGACAACTTGTCATCAATACAGACACCCAGGTACTTATATTGAGAAACAAGTTCAATTTGGGCTCCATTTATAGCTCAAATATGCAGGTCCTCAGGGTCAACATTTCGTGACCTAGAGAACAGCATGAACTTGGTTTTACTTGTATTTACGACTGTTTGAGGCTTCACTGAGCCCGACACCGAGGAGAGCCCAAGCACCTCCCCTGTGTTTCACGCAGATTTACAGTTTATTCACATGTTTTCAAGTACTGTTGACAAATTATGCATCCCAATTATTGCATAGACTTAATGGGCACCTATGATGTGTGTAAAATACTTTTTTGAAGGCTGTATTGCTCATGATGAGCAAGCTTTTTGCCAGCTATGTGTGGCACTGGCATGTTCAGGACTTCCCAGAGCCTCAATTGAAATATTCTACTTAGGTATGGCTTTTAGGGAGAAAATGTCTTGATATTCACTTAAACTTTGAACATGGGTGAACAAGTAGGTTTTCATTTTGCCTCTATTTCCAAGCTAGTTTTCATGCATCACCTTCTAACATAATGACAGTGCCAGTCAACAGTTTGGACACACCTACTCATTCCAGGGTTTTTCTTTATTTTTACTATTTTCTACATTTTAGAATAATGATGAAGACATCAAAACTATGAAATAACACAAGTGGAATCATGTAGTAACCAAAAAAAGTGTAAATATGTTTTATATTTGAGATTCCTCAAAGTAGCCTCCCTATATACAGTATATCTGTGTGTGTGTGTGGGGGGGGGGGGTGTGTGTGGGTGTGTGTGTGTGTATGTGTATGTGTGTGTGTGGGGGTGGGGGGGGGGGTGGGGGGGGGTGGGGGGGTGTGCGTGTGTGTGTGCGTGTGTGCGTGAGTGTGTGTGTGTGTGTGTGTGTGTGTGAGCTTCTCTGAATCTCATAGATATAGAGATAGATATATATCCTACACATCACTGAATAACTGCCCCCTTCTTTTCATGCATGGGGGCGGCTGCATCATGGTATGGGTAATAAAGTACCTATCTATCTATCTATCTATCTATCTATCTATCTATCTATGGGTATGCTTGATAGGATGGAGCTAAGCACAGGCAAAATCCTAGAGGCTCCTCTAGAACTGAGATGTTAGACATTTAGACTGCTCCACTCGGGAGCCCATAACACGCTAAACAAATAGCTAACGTTATATTGACTACGTCCGTCCTAGCTCGCTCATTAATGTCTTGTCGTCCCCTTATGCCATAGTTTGTACATCTCAATTGCCATTAGAAACCTATGTTTTTTAAAAGGCAGTAAATGAGGCTGTATGAACTGTTTTGCTGCCAGACAAGGCTCCTCTGATAGCCAGGTGTAGCAGTGGTAAGGTGTTGGGACTGCTGTTGGGACTCTGCTTTTGGGACTCTGCTGTTGGGACTCTGCTGTTGGGACTCTGCTGTCGGCCCTAACAGTTTGTGGGCACCGTTTGTCACCGTTATAGTGTAATGCATGTATTGTTTAGTGTTGTGTTGTGGCTTTGCAGGCATGCATCCCACGCACCTTGTTTTTTTTTGGCCCACCAAGATTTACATGCTAAAATCACCACTAGTTGTGTCATAGCCTTAATTTAAAATGGATACCCCATTTTAAATTTTTTATGAAAAATGAAAAGCTGAAATCATCTTGAGTCAGTAAGTATTCAACCCCTTTATTATGGCAAGTCTAAAGAAGTTCAGGAGTAAATGTGCAGTAATAGTGTTTAACATGATTTTTGAATAACATTTTTTAGAAAGCAGACATTGGATATCCCTTTGAGCATGGTGAAGTTATTAATTAATCACTGTGATAGGATAAAACTGAGGATGGATCAACAACATTGTAGTTACTCCACAATACTAACCTAAATGACAGAGTGAGAAGAAGGAAGCCTGAACAGAATACAAATATTTCAAAACATACATCCTGTTTACAATAAGACACTAAAGTAAAACTGAAAAAAAAACGTGGCAAAGAAATGTACTTTATGTCCTGAATACAAAGCATTATATTCGGGGCAAATCCAACACAACACATCACTGAGGACCACTCTTCATATTTTCCAGCATGGTGGTGCTGCATCATGTTCTGCATCATGTTATGGGTATGCTTGTCATCGGCAAGGACTTGGGAATTTTTTGGGATAAAAACGGAATAGAGTTAAGCACAGGAATAATCATAGAGGAAAACCTTTGTCTGCTTTCCAACAGACACTGGGAGACAAATTCACCCTCAGCAGGACAATAACCTACTGGAGTTCTGGAGTTGCTTACCAAGACGACATTGAATGTTCCTGAGTGGCCTAGTTACAGTTTTGACTTAAATCAGCTTGAAAATCTATGACAAGACTTTAAAATCAACAACTGTCAGTTAGGCTTTTTGATCAGAGAAACCTGCATGATGTAAAGTGTCAGTCCTCATTACGTTGTCATACATTTTATCTCCAGCCTGTAGGCTTCAGAAAAGGCCACATACTCTTTCTACCATATGTTATATCTGCTACATGATCTGTATGTTAGATTTTGTTGGGGGGACAGAACATTGGTGGAGCGTTGCAGAGATGCGTCTCTCCAACAGAACCCTGGAGACGCGAGCTGGGAATGGACAAGCAAAATATTTTGCCCCCCTGCCTTTGACAAAGTGGCCATTGCTTACCAAAGGGCGGCATCAATACTCACTTAAAAAGCCCATATGCCACTGGTTGAGAGAAACTGTCATTGTTTTTGGGCAGAATTATGTGAGGTTTTATGTGTTGTTGTTGGAAGTGCTTCTTGGTCAGTTTAGCTCAGAAAATGCTGCCCTCATCAATCTGCCGCCTAATTCTGCCTAATGAGCAGGCCGGCCGTGTCATCAACCAACTTGACAGAGCTTGAAGAATTTTTAAAATAATAATGTGCAAATATTGTACAATCCAGGTGTGCAAAGCTCTGAGACTTACCCAGAAATGCTCACAACTGTAATCGCTACCAAAGGTGATTTCTAACAGGAGTGTAAAATACTTATGTAAATTAGATATTTATATTCTTAATTTTCAATACATTTGCAAAGATTTCTAAAAACATGTTTTTACTTTCTCATTATGGGATATTGTGTGTAGGGATATTATTGCAGGCATTACTGATATACTGTAGGCTTATGCAGACAAGTCACAAGGCACTTTCCAAAATGTTGACT
Organism: Thymallus thymallus; assembly: GCA_023634145.1. NCBI lineage: Eukaryota > Metazoa > Chordata > Actinopteri > Salmoniformes > Salmonidae > Thymallus > Thymallus thymallus. Next base: position 48,510,745 of record CM042388.1, read on the forward strand.
CCGATTCATAAAGAGTGTGATGCCACAGCAAGACGTTTGTATTGTATTTTTATTCAAAATATCTCACACACTATGGTATGATAATAAACCACCACATGGTTGAGGCAGATCGCTAATAGTGATTTATTTCTGTATTGCCATCAGCCCATTCATTGTAACAGAAGTGCAATTCATCAATAAACACATCCTGGACACAGTTGTAACCTCAGTCACACAAAGGTCATGCTCACAATGGTGTTGGAGACAAGGAGATTATTCAATGGGGGGTAGAGAGCAGGTTGTGAACTCGTGAAGCAAGCATAACTCTTTTCAAGGTCATGCCTTTTCCATACAACTGCAAGGGCACATCAGGAGATCAAGACAAGTGGATTCTCTCTCATGACCCCAAACTCACATTGGAATTTTATTCAACATATCCACCCACTGTTTTGTCTCATGCTTTCAGTGGAAGACAATTATAGTGGTCAGCAGTTCATTTTATTTAACTATTAAGAATATTACACTTTAGTTGCAATTAGAGATTGCACATATTGCACTCAACCCTTCAAATAGTTAGTCAGTGCTTAATAGTGCAGAGTGATGTGTGGATAGTACAACGCCAGCAGATAGCGCCAAGCTCCAGATATGATGAGCTGTCCTAATTGTATTATCAGATGATACTGTAGCCTATACTACTAGATATATTGCAATATGTATTGTATGTATACAGTATATACTGTATGTGCCAATAGGCAATATGTTTGTCTGTGGTAAAGCTTAAGGGAACTGACCTGGGTTTTTTTTTTGTATTAGACTCTTGCAGCGTGTGTTTGTGTGTCTGTGTGTGTGTCTGTGTGTGTGTGTGTCTGTGTGTGTATGTGTCAATAACTGTATATATGTGTCACGTATTAGACCCTTGCAGTGTGTCTACAGCAGGACATCTACAACACCCACTGTCACAGGCAGGCAAAGAAGATCATCAAGGACCTCAGACACCGGAGCCACGGTCTGTTCACCCTGCTACCCTCTAGAAGGAGGAGACAGTACAGGTGGATCAAAGCTGGGACCGAGAGACTGAAAAACATCTTCAATCTCCAGGCCATCATACAGTTAAACAGTCATCACTAGCTGGCTACCACCCGGTACTCTGTCCTGCACCGTAGACACTGCTGCCCTATGTACACAGTCACTGAACACTGTTACTATTATTACCCTAAATTATATCATACACACATTTAGCTATTTAAGTATCTCTTCCTGTCATTTACCTGTACAGTTAATGTAACCATGCAAATATTCACTTACCTGTAAATATAACTATATTTACCTGTACAGTTAAATTAACCATGCAAAATATTCACTTACCTGTTCATTTAACCAGTCTGTATATTAAGTAAACTATTATTACCCTCACTTATATCATACGCATTTTTAGCTATTGAAGTATTTCTCTGCCATCAACCTGTATAGTATAGTTAACCATCCAACAATGTATAGTGTACATATTCAGCCAACCACCCATACTATGCAATGTCTTTTTATAGCTTTTTTGCACTCCAGACTTCTTGTATTTCTATACTTTTTCATACTGCCGCTCTATGTATCATGTACCGTGTATCTGTCTTTTGTGTATTTTCGTTGTGGCATTTTACACCTGCCCTGTGTTTTGTTGTGCAACATGAACTGCTGCCTTTACAGGAAGTGGCGCGTGGGCTGCTGTCCAAACAGGAAGTGGAGACAAAGTCTGGAAAGAGTTTTCAAAACTCAACCAACAGGCAGTGCAGAGCTAAACAAAGCCGCGGTGAGTTGTTGGTGGTGGTGGGAAAGTTGATAGGTGATTAAACGTGGTTTTTCGAACTTAACTACTTTATCTGTATTGAAAATGTGAAGTTTGCCGAATATTTAGCTTAAGCAAGATAGCTAGCTAGTTAAACGAACACAACGTATTAATCGCTACGCTAGCTAGCGACCGTTAGCAATAGACGAAGCTAACAGTGAGTTCTAGTCAATGGCTTACTTTAGATAATTTAGTTAGTGGATGGCTTCTGTTTACAAGCATAGATTTTCTGGAAAGCCACTATGGCTAGTAGTTAACTGTGTTTCCTTCTGTATCATAGTATCTAGCGATAGCTAGCTAACTAACCGCCTTATAAATTCATTTTGTTGACCAACTAGCCATATAACGTTAATACTAGTACCTATTGTTATCTAGAGGTTGGTGTTCATCTGACAGTTAGCTGGACACGTACATGAATAAGTTTAACTACCGTTAGGTAGATATCTGGCTTATTCTGGCCAACAGTCAGTTGTAGCTACCATCTATAATCTTTGATTGTGTTTGAGCTGAGCTAGCTAAGGTTAGCTAACTGTTGCTAGGTAAGTGATATCCTCGATAAACAAATAACGTTGGCTAGTAGGTCAACCTTCCACATCTTGTCCCATCTGTGTGCCACCTAGTTAGCTAACTGTCATTGTCTCGCTCCTGTCTCTCAACACAGGGGGAAATGCACTACTATCGTTATGAAAATGCAGAAGTCAGCTGCTGCTACAAGTACCTCATGTTCAGCTACAACATCGTATTTTGGGTCAGTAGCACTAGCCCTGTACACCATGAGTAATGCAGACACATGCTGTGATACCCCGTTGTCTCATTTGGTACTATGCTATGAATGTTGTTATGAAGATAATGTATATGTAGACTCATGGTGGCTAGGAAAAACACCCTAGAAAGGCAGTAACCTAGAGAGGAACCAGGCTCTGAGGGGTGGCCAGTCCTCTTCTGGCTGTGCTGAGTAGAGATTATAACAATTCATGCAAAATTTTCACTTACCTGTTCATTTAGCCAGTCTGTCTATTAAGTAAACTATTATTACCCTCGCTCATATCATACGCATTTTTAGCTACTGAAGTATTTCTCTGTATAGTATAGTTAACCATCCAACATCCACCAATGTATAGTGTACATATTCAGCCATCCACCCATACTATGCAATGTCTTTTTATTGCACTCCAGATATCTTGTATTTCTATACTTTTTCATACTGCCGCTCTATGTATCATGTACCGTGTATCTGTCTTTTGTGTACTTTCGTTGTGGCATTTTGCACCTGCCCTGTGTTTTGTTGTAGCTGCTTGACAATTTCCCCCCCGGGGGATCAATAAAGTACCTATCTATCTATCTATCATGGCCATTAAGGCCAGATATTTCTCCAAGATGGTAAAATGTTCATAGATGACCAGCAGGGTCAAATAATAATCATGGAGGTTGCAACAGGTCAGTACATCAGGAGTAAATGTCACTTGGCTTTTTATAGCTGGGCATTTAGATGTTGAAATAGCAGGTGCGGTAGAGAGCGCAAGAGAGAGAGTTGAAAACCAAGTAGCAACAAGCAGCACAGAGAAGTGACACTCTCAAAACGGAAATGGCACACCTTCTGTCAATATACAGTTGAAGTCAGGAGTTTACATACACTTAGGTTGAAATCATTAACTCATTTTTCAACCACTCCACAGATTTCATGTTAACAAACTATAGTTTTGGCAAGTCGGTTAGGACATCTACTTTGTGCATGACACAAAGTAGTTATTCTTCCAACAATTGTTTACAGATAGATTATTTCACTTAGAATTCACTATATCATAATTCCAGTGGGTCAGAAGTTTACATACACTAAGTTGACTGTGCCTTTAAACTGCTTGGAAAATTCCAGGAAATGATGTCATGGCTAATTGACGACATTTGAGTCAATTGGAGGTGTACCTGTGGATGTATTTCAAGGCCTACCTTCAAACTCAGTGCCTCTTTGCTCGACATCATGGGAAAATCTAAAGAAATCAGCCAAGACCTCAGAAAAAGTATTGTAGACCTCCACAAGTCTGGTTCATCCTTGGGAACAATTTCCAAACGTCTGAAGGTACACAAGTATAAACACCATGGGACCACGCAGATCTGTCTTCTAGAGATTAATGTACTTTGGTAAGAAAAGTGCAAATCAATCCCAGAACAACAGCAAAGGACCTTGTGAAGATGCTGGAGGAAACCAGTACAAAAGTATCTATATCCACAGTAAAACAAGTCCTATATCAACATAACCTGAAAGGCAGCTCAGCAAGGAATAAGCCATTGCCCCAAAACTGCCATAAAAATGCCCGACTACGGTTTACAATTGCACATGGGGACAAAGATTGTACTTTTTGGAGAAATGTCCTCTGGTCTGATGAAACAAAAATAGAACTGTTTGGCCATGATGACCATCGTTATGTTTGGAGGAAAAAGGGGGAGGCTTGCAAGCCGAAGAACACCATCCCAACCTTGAAGCACGGGGGTGGCAGCATCATGTTGTGAGGGTGCTTTGCTGCAGGAGTGACTGTTGCACTTCACAAAATAGATGGCATCACGAGGAAGGAAAATTATGTGGATATATTGAAGCAACATCTCAAGACATCAGTCAGGAAGTTAAAGCTTGGTTGCAAATGGGTCTTCCAAATGGACAATGACCCCAAGCATACTTCCAAAGTTGTGGCAAAATGGCTTAAGGACAACAAAGTCAATGTATTGGAGTGGCCAGCACAAAGCTCTGACCTCAATCCTATAGAACATTTGTGGGCAGAACTGAAAAAGCGTGTGCGAGCAAGGAGGCCTACAAACCTGACTCAGTTACACCAGTTCTGTCAGGAGTAATGGGCCAAAATTCACCCAACTTATTGTGAGAATCTTGTGGAAGGCTATCCGAAACGTTTGACCCAAGTTTAACAATATAAAGGCAATGCTAAAAAATACTAATTGAGTGTATGTAAACTTCTGACCCACCCCCTTAAATCGAATAATAGTAGAGAGAATGATTTGACATTTCATATTCTTAAAATAAAGTGTTGATCCTAACTGACCCAAGACAGGGAGTTTTTAATAGGTTTAAATGTCAAGAGTTGTGAAAAACTGAGTTTAAATGTATTTGGCCAAGGTGCATGTAAACTTCCGACTTCAACTGTACCTGTCAATATACCTGGTAAAATAATGGTCACTCGGACTATTTACTTTGATTTGAGCTATGAGCTAAAGTCCACTTGATGGTGAAGGACGTTTATGATTAACTTGACCAACGTTTTGCCCAAGATCAATACTTAAAAAAAGCTAAATCATGAAATAAACGTTAATCAAATACAACCACCAACTTTTTGCTAGTTTCTGTTTCTCGAAAAGTGCAACTCAGTGCGAGTCCAGTAATTGAATCTCCGATGTCGTTTGTAAATTTAACCTAGACTTTTTAAAACAGGGTTCTCCAACCTTTTCTAGGCTATAAAACAGGGTTCTCCAACCTTTTTCTAGCATGTTTGCTGCTTTTTAATTAATTAATAAACATGTCATGAGCAACTCTTTTTTTTTTTTTTTTTTTTTTTTCTAGCTTTCAAATAGGCACATTTTTCTCCTCTGCAATTTTTCCCTGGCCCTGGGTCCTTAGTGTACAAGAGAAAGTAATGCACTGTTTTCTGTCAATATACCTGATAAAATAACGGTTAATAAACATGGTATGTGGCCCTATATAATCTGCAAACCCCCCAAATGATGTTTTACATGAATCTTTCCTGGTTTTACATTTGTATTTCACTCTCAAAATTACGATTGTTCATAGATAAAACAACAAAATTGGATGGGATGTCAAAGACACAATCTGAGGGCTTTCGATCCCGTCTTTAAGACGTCCCTGACGTCCCGATATTTTCAAACATATTTTATTTTATGAGCACAACATATACAATGCTCTTGTAGTGAGATGTGCAACGACACGCTTTGAGGACGGTGACCAACAGTGATTTTGCCAGAGAAGAAGCCAGTGAGATGATGACGTATCGCATCACCCTGAATGTGTGGACTGTGGAGCAGGAGCGATGATTACTACTAGTATGCGTTTGTACTTGTCTTTTAACCAAAGCCAGTGTCAAATGTATAGGCTAATGTATAACTCTCTATGGCAAGCCTGAATTTGAGGCTTCTTTGAGCCACAGCTCGTTCCAGCTATGTTAACGATCTAATCACATCACTCATTGTTTTCGGGAGACATCGTGGTGTTGAATCCTCACGACCAAGTGAAGAGTCTTGTAGTGTGTGACCCCCTGGCTGTGCCACATCGTCTAGTGTGGCACCACTACGTTGGCAAGACAAAACAATCTACAAGAACGTTTGTTTAATGTGAGGCTCGGCGATGTTAGGATTTTGAAAGATGTGTAGTAATATAGCAGTCCCTCCAGGATTCTGTGATCATTACATATTCAGCAAAATCAACAATTTCCCACATATTATGCAAGGTCTTGCAGGTTTGACTTATATGCTTGAATAGATAGATAGATAGATAGATAGGTACTTTATTAATCCCAGAGGGGACATTTCTTTGTCAAGCAGCTACAACAAAACATAGGGCAGGTGCAAAATGCCAGAACGAAAATACACAAAACACAGATACACGATACATAGAGCGTCAGTATGAAGTCTGGAGTGCAAAGAAGCTATTAAAAGTCATTGCATAGTATGGGTGGTTGGCTGAATATGTACACTATACATTGGTGGATGTTGGATGGTTAACTATACTATACAGGTCGATGGCAGAGAAATACTTCAATAGCTAAAAATGCGTATGATATAAGTGAGGGTAATAATAGTTTACTTAATATACAGACTGGCTAAATGAACAGGTAAGTGAATACTTGCATGGTTAAATTAACTGTACAGATAAATATACAGTTACATTTACAGGTAAGCCCATGTAGAGAACATAGTGATTTACTAAAACCATCTCCACATCTTATGGCAAACGGCTGCCCCTGCTGGCTGACCTGGTCCCCCTGACACTATCTTTCTACACAGAGCTCTTTTTCAATAGCCAGTCCTTCTGATAACATCCTCTACTGGTAACAGCTGCAGCTTCTGTCTATTTCTCAATTATAGTGTGAAGCATTCATTTTTTTTCTTGAGCCTAAATCTCTTTCCTTCCAACATCCGGAGTTGAGAAAGAACCTTCAGAGCCCCTACTTCTTGTTGTAGAAAGTCAGCAGGAGACTAACTATGATATTTGCTAGTTTCCTCTCTTGGTCTCTGTCAACAGGAAATGTAGAAAAACTTCTGTTTTGGTTAAGCATGTTACTTCATCTCTTGATACGGCAGTTGTAGAGTGAAAGGATATGTGATAACCACCTATGACTCATCTCTTCCTGTTTTTTTAGTGTTTTGGTGCTCTTTATAGGCGTTGTCAGTGTTTTTGTTATTAGCAGGCTCCCTCTTGTAGACCTAATTATGCTTTCATATTCTTTAGTGTCACAGGCTTCCCTAATGCCTATGTGAAATATAAATGTTAACAACTGAACACACCAAGTAAAAAAAGACTGTCTGCTTCCTTCCTCAGCTGGCTGGAGCTGCGTTCATCGCCATTGGGTTCTGGGCCTGGAGTGAGAAGGTGTGAGCAGCTTTTACCATTGTCCTGTACACAGCTGATCCCTGCCCTATGACTGTTTGTATCATTGTATTTGCAGCAGACCTTTAACCCACAGACTGATTGGCAGTCTAATACATAAGACAGGATTGTCCAGTCACTTACCATCACAACCATCAAATTCACATTTAATTTCCTTTCTTGTTACACACGGACTGAAACTTTAGCTGGTGTCTGTTCTTTAGGGTTGAACCACTACATTGGAGATTATTCAAATGCTTATTGTACCTATTAATGTTACAAGATAACACACCAGCTCTTAATCACAGATACTCCATGTGATTTATTCATTGTATTAAATAATATAATTCTTTGGCATTCATTATTGTTGTAATGACTGTCTACTTGCATGTTGATGCTGTGCTTGAAATGGTATCAGCCTCTGTTATCCATGTCTGAAAGGTCATACAGTATTTTATTTAATTCACCCGTCGTCCTGTGTCGCCATGCACAATAGCCTGGGGGTCTGTTAGCTCAACTGTTCTCACTCCTGTAGGGAGTACTGTTGGACCTGACACAGGTGACACGGCTGCATGGCTTCGACCCCGTGTGGCTGGTGCTGTTGGTGGGAGTGATCACCTTCATTCTGGGCTTCGCAGGATGTGTAGGGGCACTCAGGGAGAACATATGTCTCCTCAAGTTTGTGAGTACTGCACTACAACAACAATACTCTTTCTATTTCTCTTGTTCTTTCTCTGTCTCTATTGGGTCTTATAGCATACTGGTACACATTTTAGCTGCTTTTACAAGTGGGGCTGTGACAGTCATAACATTTTGAATGGCTGTTATTGGGTTGAAAAAAGTAATTCTCCTCTCCTCTGCTCCTGACTGAAATATAATGAATAGAACGGGCATCCCCTTTAAGAATGATGGTATAATGGGTGGAGTTTACCCATCAATATGTGCTGTGATTTGTTGATTCATCTCAAGTGACATTACAAAAAATATATTCCTTTGCATGAGCCACATCAGTTAACATCATACACTCTACTTTACCATGGACATTATTCCATGACAATACCAGGCAGCCAGTGTGAGTTTACCCATGAAATTACCAGTTATATTGACAGGGTTAGATGTTCCAAGGACGTTCTATTAATTGGATCTCAATCCCATTGAGCACGCCTGGGACCTGTTGGATCAGAGGGTGAGGGGCCCCCCCCCCCCCCAGAAATGTCCGGGAACTTGGTGGAAGAGTGGGGTAACATCTCACTCAAGAACTGGCAAATCTGGTGCAGTCCATGAGGAGATGCACTGCAGTACTTAATACAGCTGGTGGAAACACCAGATACTGACTGGTGCTTTAGATTTTGACCCCCCCTTTATTCAGGGACACATTGTTCCATTTATGTCAGTTGACAGTGAGAGGACGTTTTTTATATATACACATACTGTACAGTCGTGGCCAAAAGTTTTGAGAATGACAAGTATTGGTCTCCACAAAGTTTGCTGCCTCAGTGTTGATGATGGCAATTTGCATATACTCCAGAATGTCATGAATAGTGATCAGATGAATTGAAATTAATTGCAAAGTCCCTCTTTGCCATGAAAATTAACTTAATCCCCAAAAAACAGTTCCACTGCATTTCAGCCCTGCCACAAAAGGACCAGCTGCCATCATGTCAGTGATTGTCTCGTTAACACAGGTGAGAGTGTTGACAAGGACAAGGCTGGAGATCACTCTGTCATGCTGATTGAGTCAGAATAACAGACTGGAAGCTTTAAAAGGAGGGTGGTGCTTGAAATCATTGTTCTTCCTCTGTCCACCATGGTTACCTGCAAGGAAACACGTGCCGTCATCATTGCTTTGCACAAAAAGGGCTTCACAGATTGCACCTAAATCAACCATTTATCGGCTCATCAAGAACTTCAAGGAGAGAGGTTCAATTGTTGTGAAGAAGGTGTCACGGCACCCAAGAAAGTCCAGGAAGCGCCAGGACCGTCTCCTAAAGTTGATTCAGCTGCGGGATCGGGGCACCACCAGTGCAGAGCTTGCTCAGGAATGGCAGCAGGCAGGTGTGAGTGCATCTGCACGCACAGTGAGGCAAAGACTTTTGGAGGATGGCCTCGTGTCAAGAAGGGCAGCAAATAAGCCACTTCTCTCCAGGAAAAACATCAGGGACAGACTGATATTCTGCAAAAGGTACAATGATTGGACTGCTGAGGACTGGGGTAGTGTCATTTTCTCTGATGAATCCCCTTTCCGATTGTTTGGGCCATCCGGAAAACACCTTGTCCGGAGAAGACAAGGTGAGAGCTACCATCAGTCCTGTGTCATGCCAACAGTAAAGCATCCTGAGACCATTCATGTGTGGGGTTACTTCTCAGCCAAGGGAGTGGGCTCACTCACACTTTTGCCTAAGAACACAGCCATGAATAAAGAATGGTACCAACACATCCTCCGAGAGCAACTTCTCCCAACCATCCAAGAACAGTTTGGTGACGACCAATGCCTTTTCCAGCATGATGGAGCACCTTGCCATGAGGCAAAAGTGATAACTAAGTGGCTCGGGGAACAAAACATCAACATTTTGGTTCCATGGCCAGGAAACTCCCCAGACCTTAATCCCATTGAGGACTTGTGGTCGATCCTCAAGAGGCGGGTGGACAAACAAAAACCCACAACTTCTGACAAACTCCAAGCATTGATTATGCAAGAATGGCCTGCCATCAGTCAGGATGGCCACGACTGTGTGTGTGTGTGTGTGTATATATAGTATTAGTTATTGTATTTTCATGACGGTCTACATCTATAACCGTCTGTTACACATTTTATACATTAATTGTGCCATCTGTTGGCCCAGCTTGTGATCCACGCGTCAGACACGCGTCAGGCTATACAATGACTATATAACAAGGTGTCCATCTTAATTAGTGGGAATCATTTACCACATCATCATTGATTAGGTTTGATCTTTATGCAGGTTTGTTTTAACTATTGTCCTGTGTCTATAGTCCTGTATCTATAGTCCTGTGTCTATAGTCCTGTATCTGTGTCTATAGTCCTGTGTCTATAGTCCTGTATCTGTGTCTATAGTCCTGTATCTGTGTCTATAGTCCTGTATCTGTGTCTATAGTCCTGTGTCTATAGTCCTGTGTCTATAGTCCTGTGTCTATAGTCCTGTATCTGTGTCTATAGTCCTGTGTCTATAGTCCTGTATCTGTGTCTATAGTCCTGTGTCTATAGTCCTGTATCTGTGTCTATAGTCCTGTGTCTATAGTCCTGTGTCTATAGTCCTGTATCTGTGTCTATAGTCCTGTATCTGTGTCTATAGTCCTGTATCTGTGTCTATAGTCCTGTGTCTATAGTCCTGTATCTGTGTCTATAGTCCTGTATCTGTGTCTATAGTCCTGTGTCTATAGTCCTGTGTCTATAGTCCTGTGTCTATAGTCCTGTGTCTATAGTCCTGTATCTGTGTCTATAGTCCTGTGTCTATAGTCCTGTATCTGTGTCTATAGTCCTGTGTCTATAGTCCTGTGTCTATAGTCCTGTGTCTATAGTCCTGTGTCTATAGTCCTGTGTCTATAGTCCTGTATCTGTGTCTATAGTCCTGTATCTGTGTCTATAGTCCTGTGTCTGTGTCTATAGTCCTGTGTCTATAGTCCTGTGTCTATAGTCCTGTGTCTATAGTCCTGTGTCTATAGTCCTGTGTCTATAGTCCTGTGTCTATAGTCCTGTGTCTATAGTCCTGTGTCTATAGTCCTGTGTCTATAGTCCTGTATCTATAGTCCTGTATCTGTCTATAGTCCTGTGTCTATAGTCCTGTGTCTGTGTCTATAGTCCTGTGTCTGTGTCTATAGTCCTGTGTCTATGTCTATAGTCCTGTGTCTGTGTCTATAGTCCTGTGTCTATGTCTATAGTCCTGTGTCTGTGTCTATAGTCCTGTGTCTGTGTCTATAGTCCTGTGTCTGTGTCTATAGTCCTGTGTCTGTGTCTATAGTCCTGTGTCTGTGTCTATAGTCCTGTATCTGTGTCTATAGTCCTGTATCTGTGTCTATAGTCCTGTATCTGTGTCTATAGTCCTGTGTCTATAGTCCTGTGTCTGTGTCTATAGTCCTGTGTCTATAGTCCTGTATCTGTGTCTATAGTCCTGTATCTGTGTCTATAGTCCTGTATCTGTGTCTATAGTCCTGTGTCTATAGTCCTGTGTCTATAGTCCTGTGTCTATAGTCCTGTGTCTATAGTCCTGTGTCTATAGTCCTGTGTCTATAGTCCTGTGTCTATAGTCCTGTGTCTGTGTCTATAGTCCTGTGTCTGTGTCTATAGTCCTGTGTCTGTGTCTATAGTCCTGTGTCTGTGTCTATAGTCCTGTGTCTGTAGTCCTGTGTCTATAGTCCTGTGTCTGTGTCTATAGTCCTGTATCTGTGTCTATAGTCCTGTGTCTGTATCTGTGTCTATAGTCCTGTGTCTATAGTCCTGTGTCTATAGTCCTGTGTCTATAGTCCTGTGTCTATAGTCCTGTGTCTGTAGTCCTGTGTCTGTCTGTGTCTATAGTCCTGTGTCTATAGTCCTGTGTCTATAGTCCTGTGTCTGTCTGTGTCTATAGTCCTGTGTCTGTCTGTGTCTATAGTCCTGTGTCTGTAGTCCTGTGTCTATAGGTCTGTGTCTATAGTCCTGTGTCTGTGTCTATAGTCCTGTGTCTGTGTCTATAGTCCTGTGTCTGTCTGTGTCTATAGTCCTGTGTCTGTCTGTGTCTATAGTCCTGTGTCTGTCTGTGTCTATAGTCCTGTGTCTGTCTGTGTCTATAGTCCTGTGTCTGTCTGTGTCTATAGTCCTGTGTCTGTCTGTGTCTATAGTCCTGTGTCTGTCTGTGTCTATAGTCCTGTGTCTGTCTGTGTCTATAGTCCTGTGTCTGTAGTCCTGTGTCTGTAGTCCTGTGTCTGTAGTCCTGTGTCTGTCTGTGTCTATAGTCCTGTGTCTGTCTGTGTCTATAGTCCTGTGTCTGTCTGTGTCTATAGTCCTGTGTCTGTCTGTGTCTATAGTCCTGTGTCTGTCTGTGTCTATAGTCCTGTGTCTGTCTGTGTCTATAGTCCTGTGTCTGTCTGTGTCTATAGTCCTGTGTCTGTCTGTGTCTATAGTCCTGTGTCTGTCTGTGTCTATAGTCCTGTGTCTGTCTGTGTCTATAGTCCTGTGTCTGTCTGTGTCTATAGTCCTGTGTCTATAGTTCTGTGTCTATAGTCCTGTGTCTATAGTCCTGTGTCTATAGTCCTGTGTCTGTCTGTGTCTATAGTCCTGTGTCTGTCTGTGTCTATAGTCCTGTGTCTATAGTCCTGTGTCTGTCTGTGTCTATAGTCCTGTGTCTGTGTGTGTCTATAGTCCTGTGTCTGTCTGTGTCTATAGTCCTGTGTCTGTCTGTGTCTATAGTCCTGTGTCTGTCTGTGTCTATAGTCCTGTGTCTGTCTGTGTCTATAGTCCTGTGTCTGTCTGTGTCTATAGTCCTGTGTCTGTCTGTGTCTATAGTCCTGTGTCTGTCTGTGTCTATAGTCCTGTGTCTGTCTGTGTCTATAGTCCTGTGTCTGTGTGTGTCTAGTCCTGTGTCTGTGTGTGTCTAGTCCTGTGTGTCTCTAGTCCTGTGTCTGTGTGTCTCTAGTCCTGTGTCTGTGTGTCTCTAGTCCTGTGTCTGTGTGTCTCTAGTCCTGTGTCTGTGTGTGTCTAGTCCTGTGTGTCTCTAGTCCTGTGTCTGTGTGTCTCTAGTCCTGTGTCTGTGTGTCTCTAGTCCTGTGTCTGTGTGTCTCTAGTCCTGTGTCTGTGTGTCTCTAGTCCTGTGTGTCTCTAGTCCTGTGTCTGTGTGTCTCTAGTCCTGTGTCTGTGTGTCTCTAGTCCTGTGTCTGTGTGTCTCTAGTCCTGTGTCTGACTGATGCTCAACTTGTTTTTCTCTTCCAGTTCTCGGGGGTCATCGGGTTAATCTTCTTCCTGGAACTGACGGCGGCCGTTCTGGCGTTCACCTTCCAGGACAATGTCAGAGAGTGGATCAACAACTTCTTCCTGGACAACGTCAAGGCCTACAGAGAGGACATCGATCTGCAGAACCTCATCGACTCCCTACAAAGGCTGGTGAGAGGGCTGGGTAATGGGATACAGAGGATGGGAGACACAAGGTGACTGGTGTGAGAGAGAGAGCTGTGGGGGCTGGGTAATGGGAGACACAAGGTGACTGGTGTGAGAGAGAGAGCTGTGGGGGCTGGGTAATGGGAGACACAAGGTGACCTAATAACCTGCTGTCCCTCATGGGTTAGTCACAAGCCTTGCTACGATGACCTGTTGTTCTCTGGAGACTTGATTTATACTTGAACTGCTGTCTTCTCAGTGGATATGTACTGTGTGCTCAGATCTACACTGTCAGATGTGTTATATGGAAACGCACATTAGGAGTTGGAGTGTGTTCAGTTCATTAGAACAATTTGACTCCAACTCCCCTCTTGTTTGTCCTAGAACCACTGCTGTGGAGCCAAGGAGCCTGACGACTGGAACCTGAACGTCTACTTCAACTGCACCGACGACAACCCCAGCAGAGAGAGATGTGGGGTGCCCTTCTCCTGCTGCCTCAGTGACCCTGCAGTGAGTCATCTGTCACTTGTTGTTATAACTGTCATACTCAGTCAGTTTTAGGTATGGCTCTTGTTAGTCCTTGACACTGACTGGAGTAATGTGAGCGGTTCCTTTCTGTCTGTCCTCAGGATTCAGTTCTAAACACCCAGTGTGGCTATGATGTCCGTAAACGTCTAAAGGTATGATCCTATCCAGTGCAACATCACATACACCTGTATACATTTCTGCTATATCCTAACTATGTTTATATGGCATATATATGCATCCATGTCTATTGTTTGCAACAATCCACCTCTGTACTAGATGTAATAAGACTATTGCTGTGAAAGGTACACATTGTATTGAGACAGTACTAGTTTTCAGGGCAATTTCAATGCAGAAAGTAAACTTCCATTTCTTTTCAAGGGTAGATAATGCAGGCTTTAGTGTCAGGTCATTTAAACTGTATCGACAGCGCCCTCGTGCCCCTTTTTAATCTCTTGCTGAAAATAAATGATCCTTTATGTATATTTTGGCCTAGTGTTCCAGTGGTCGCTCTCAAAGCTGGGGCTAATTTATTTTTTCTTGCAAATCCACCTTGTTTTACATCGGTTCTGGTCTCTTGGCTTAGAATGAACTATTCATCTTCATTGTTATTCAAAGTTCTAAGGCAAACTGATTTGTCTTTTTTTGATCGTCAGGAAAAACAATGTCTTAGACACAACAGATGCTTCTAGATAAATAGGAGTTTTTATGTTGAAATGGAAGAGCGGAGGTTCACTATTCATCATAGATGACTCCTCAATTATAATAATATTTCTATGTTCTTGTTTGTCACATACACCGAATAGCTGCAGTGAAATGTTGTTTTACAGGGTAAGCCATACTGTAGTAGTACGGCACCCCTATAGCAAATTAGGGTTAAGTGCCTTGCTCAAGGGCACATCGACAGATTTTTCACTTTGTTGGCACAGGTGTTCGAACCAGCGACCTTTCGGCTATTGGCCCACCGCTTTAACCACTAGTCTTCCTGCCGGCCCTTTAATTACAGAAGAACTATCTGATCATTTGGCTCTTGTGATGGGCAACATTAATTACACTAAGATATTGTCATAGGCTGTCATGGATAATAGCTACACAATAGCAGAATGCATCCTTTTGACTTTTTAAAAATAAAATAAACAGTGTCAAATCTTCTTTAGTATTTGATAAAACAATCAGTTGTATCTATCCCTACAAGATGCATTAAGTTCACCAAGACTTGTACTTAGTGTAAGGTGATTTGACGATACAAAGGTATGCGAGAGCATTCCATATAGCTCTCATTTCCTGTTGCAGGGGGACTGGATCAACTATATTTACATTAAGGGCTGCATCCCAGCCTTAGAGGAATGGCTTCCACGGAATCTCTACATAATAGCTGGAGTATTCATCGTTATATCTCTGCTTCAGGTAAATAGTGCCTTCGGAAAGTATTCAGACCCCTTAACTTTTTCCACATTTTGTTACGTTACAGCCTTTGTCTAAAAAAAATTTCTTCATCAATCTACACCCAGTACCCCATAATGTATTAAAAATAAAAAACACACCTTTATTTCCATAAGTATTCAGACCCTTTACTTAGTACTTTGTTGAAGCACCTTTGGCAGCGATTACAGCCTCGAGTCTTCTTGGGTATGACGCTACAAGCTTGGCAGACCTGTATTTGGGGAGTTTCTCCCCTTCTTCTCTGTAGATCCTCTCAAGCTCTGTTTGGATGGGGAGAGTCGCTGCACAGCTATTTTCAGGTCTCTCCAGAGATGTTCGATTGGGTTCAAGTCCTGCTCTGGCTGGGCCTCTCCTGCGTTGTCTTGGCTGTGTGTTAAGGGTCATTGTCCTTTTGGAAGGTGAACCTGGAGCAGGTTTTCATCAAGGATCTCTCTACTTTGCTCCGTTCATCTTTCCCTCCATCCTGACTAGTCTCCCAGTCCCTGCCGCTGAAAAACATCCCCACAACATGATGCTGCCACCACCATGCTTCACCGTAGGGATGGTGCCAGGTTTCCTCCAGATGTGACGCTTTGCATTCAGGCCAGAGTTCAATCTTGGTTTCCTCAGACCAGAGAATCTTGTTTCTCATTGTCTGAGAGTCCTTTAGGTGCCTTTTGGCAAACTCCATGCGGGCTGTCATGTGCCTTTTACTGAGGAGTGGCTTCTGTCTGGCCACTATACCATAAATGCCTGATTGCTGCAGAGATGGTTGTCCTTCTGAAAGGTTCTCCTATCTCCACAGAGGAACTCTGGAGCTCTGGTTCTTGGTCACCTCCCTGACCAAGGCCCGTCTCCCCTAGTTTGGTGGTTCAAAACTTCTTCCATTTAAGAATGATGGAGGCCACTGTGTTCTTGGTGACCTTCCCGAGATCTGTGCCTCGACACAATCCTGTCTCGGAGCTTTACGGACAATTCCTTCGACTTCATGGCTTGGTTTTTTCTCTGACATACCACTGTCAACTCTGGTACCTTTTTATATAGACAGGTTTGCGCCTTTCCAAATCATGTCCAATCAATTGAATTTACCACAGGTGGACTCCAAGTTGTACAAACATCTCAAGGAAGATCAATGGATGATCAAATGAAACAGGATGCACCTGAGCTAAATTTCGAGTCTCATAGCAAACGTTCTGAATTCTTATGTAAATAAAGTATTTGTTTTTTATTTGAATACATTTGCAAAATATTCTTAACCTTTTTTAACTTTGTCATTATGGGATATTGTGTGTAGATTGAGGACATGTTTTTAACTTAATCAATTTTAGAATAAGGCTGTAATGTAACAGTGGATTGAAATTAGAGTATATGTTTATACATTGATGGG
Source organism: Thymallus thymallus (assembly GCA_023634145.1). NCBI lineage: Eukaryota > Metazoa > Chordata > Actinopteri > Salmoniformes > Salmonidae > Thymallus > Thymallus thymallus. The sequence continues at coordinate 48,527,588 of CM042388.1, forward strand.
ATTCGTATCTATTGTTATGTAATGCTCTGAATTATTTCCCCGTTTCAGATGATGGGCATCTTCTTTGCTCGGACACTGATTGTGGACATTGAGAAGGTCAAGTTTAACTACTAGTGAGGGGTGTGGTGGAATGCATAAGCCTACAGGGTACAGAACTGAGAGAGAAACCATCCATTCTGCCCTCTGATCTGAGGCCTGGCAAGGGATGAGAGAAGACAAAAATACTTCTTCCATACCGATGGCTCGTTATCTTTGGCCTGTTCTGTCAGTCTCCGGAGACGGACACCTCTGCAAAGCCTGCACAGTGAACATGAAGCTGCCTTATTCATCTAGACTCTTATGTGCCTTCTCTCACAGGATTGCAGTCAGACTTCAAGGAACCGCTTTTAAAAAATACCCCCTGGGTTTCACTTTAAATATGTTTTGTATTAGATACATTCTTGTATTGTTTGCCTCAGACACACTGAACATTTTCCTCTCTTTCCCGAGAACAATGTCTTAACCAATAAACCCCAGGTAGAATCCTGGCTGAATACATCACACCTCAACAATGATCCAAAAACAACAATGAAGTCGTTGCCAGTGTTTGCATGGTGTGCTCTCTGGCTTGCAGCATTCCACGACTAGAAGGGTAGAATATCAGACTGGGTGAACAGTATGTATCATCAGTGAAGTACGCACTAACTGTAAGTCGCTCTGGATAGGAGCGTCTGCTAAATTACTAACATGTAAATGAAGCTGTAATTTATCCCAGATGAGATTTTGCCCTGGAGCTCTTTCTGAACCTTCATGATCTCAGCACTGCGTTGTGTGCTGGCTAATCTCGTCCACCATCCATCTCTCTGTCCAACCGTCTGGTTTCATAGCACCTCAGAACGGGACTTGACTGGAAGTCTATGGCAGGAGCAGATGAAACATCACCATCTAGCAGAACCCTTAGAACCTCCCCCCACTTCAAAGCTCGATCAGCACAAGTGACTTAAACAAGGAAGTGAGTTCAGAATATCTGAAAGTACCCGTCTTAAATAGTTTTCACATATTAACTTTAAATCCCGAACTCCGACTCAATTGAGCTTCTCAAAAATAATATGGTCAATGTGATGGAACATTAATATTGATTGCTGGTTTTTGCCATATTTCAGTCTCATCTATTACAGCTTTAGCAGGCTCGCTCTCTCCCACTTCGATTTTAACCACACATCTTTCAAATCCCACTTTGTTGCACGGTGTTACCAGTCTGTATGACACAGCAATTTCAGTCTGGGGACGAGGTCATGTGACAGGCTCTCTACTGGAACCAGCTTTTCCCTTACCTCTCAGCTAAACATTGGAAAAAGGATGCTAGCAACTTGTCATACATACTTGTCAGTCCACAACATGCATTAAATGCTTCTGAGCAGAAGAAGTTGACTATTGATAATTTAGATGCATACTTTCCTTAAATGAAAGATAATTGTGTATGTAGATAGTTGACATGTTTTATTTTGATCAGTGTTAGATGACCCCTAAGTGAAGTATTAGTATTTATCCCTCAGAGTAGCAGAGTTGTATTATTTTGCTGTTGTGTTGATGTGGCTGCCCGATGGCACTTTATGGTGAATATATACAATTACAACTGTACTTGATGCCCAGCCCACCAGCGTTTCTCCTCTCTGTCTAGACGATATACCTCAACAAGCCACCCAGCAATCATCCAAGTAACCCCTGACCCAACATTATTCAAAGCGTTCTGAATGCGTATTTGGGAGAGGTGTTTGCCTCAAGCTAGTTAACTGCCAGTCCCTCCACACATTGAGCTTGCTTTACCGCCATCCTGTCCAAACACCCTGTTCATTCTCCTGCTCTGCTGTCCTCGTTCTAGAAAGGGGAGCTTTACAGAGCCGTCTGGCAGGGCTATGGACTGTTGATTTGAGGATATCTTTTACAGGGTTTTACAGCTGATGAAGGCTACAGTTGAGCTATATGTCATATGTTACAAGATGGAAGAAGCTAGTTAAAGGAATGAAAATAAAGGTCATTCAGGCCTTCAACTCCAGATCTGGTGGTGAATGTCTGTCATGTAGTGTGTGTGTGTGCTACTGATTGTTTCCATGTAATCATATGAGTGTTTTTAACTAAAGGGACCATTTTTTATTTCTTATCTTTTATACTTAATTACATTTTTTAAATGTGTTCTCATTGCTTATTAAAACCAGAATAAAGTGTTTGTCCATTTTGTTAAACTTCCCAGTGTTATTGATCATCACAGATGACAGTATAATTTTGTCACATTGGTTTCACCAGGCGTACACTTATATTCTGAAAAGTGCAATGGCTACTACTTGCTTTTGTACCTCCACGGTCAAAGGATTTGATATACTCAACAGTACGGATTTAGCTGTGTTTTAGAGCCCTCTTGTGTTCATTGTGGGAAATTAATAGGAATCCTGAACAGCCTTCATGGCTGACTAAGAATAGACCTATTTTTTTTATTTTCACCTTTATTTAACCAGGTAGGCCAGTTGAGAACAAGTTCTCATTAGGAAGGTAGGACAATAAATAGGCCATAGTGGTGAAATAAATTACAGATTAGAATTAACACTGGAGTGATAGATGTGCAAATGATGATGTGCAAATAGAGATACTGGAGTGCAAATGAGCAAATAAATAACAATATGGGGATGAGGTAGTAGTGTGGGCTATTTACAGAAGGGCTGTATACAGGTGCAGTGATCGATAAGCTGCTCTGACAGCTGATGCTTAAAGTTATTGAGGGAGATAGGAACAATGATTTTTGCAATTTGTTCCAGTCATTGGCAGCAGAGAACTGGAAGGAATGGCGGCCAAAGGAGGTGTTTGCTTTGGGGGTGACCAGTGAGATATACCTGCTGGAGCGCATGCTACGGGTAGGTGTTGCTATGGTGACCAGCGAGCTGAGATAAGGCAGGGATTTACCTAATAAAGACTTATAGATGACCTGGAGCCAGTGGGTTTGGCGACGAATATCTAGTGAGGGCCAGCCGACGAGAGAATACAGGTCACAGTGGTGGTTAGTGTTTGGGGCTGGTAGTCCGGTGGGCGGGTGCAGGCAACGTTCTATTGAAGAGCATGCATTTAGTTTTACTAGCATTTAAGAACAGTTGGAGCCACGGAAGGAGTGTTGTATGGCATTGAAGCTTGTTTGAAGGTTAGTTAACACAGTGTCCAAAGAGGGGCCAGATGTATACAGAATGGTGTCGTCTGCGTAGAGATGGATCAGAGAGTCACCAGCAGCGAGAGCGACATCGTTGATGTATACAGAGAATAGAGTCGGCCCAAGAATTTAACCCTGTGGCACCCCCATAGAGACTGCCAGAGGATCGGACAACAGGCCCTCCGATTTGACACACTGAACCTCTAATCTGAGTCTGCTGATAAGAATGCGGTGATTGACAGAGTCGAAAGCCTTGTCCAGGTCGATGAAGACGGCTGCACAGTACTGTCTTCTATCGATGGCGGTTATGATATCGTTAAGTACCTTGAGCGTGGCTGAGGTGCACCCATGACCAGCTCGGAAACCAGATTGCATAGCGGAGAAGGTACGGTGGGATTCGAAATGGTCGGTGATCTGTTTGTTAACTTGGCTTTCGAAGACCTCAGTGCAGTGGGCAGCTGGGAGGAGATGCTCTTATTCTCCATGGACTTTACAGTGTCCCTGAACTTTTCTTTTGGGGGGGGCTTGGTAGGTTAGAATAACCTACCAATTAGATGTTTTATTTTTCTGCTGACATGGCCTAATTGAGTGACTGACCAGACAAGAGGTCAAAGCTGCTAATGAGTAAGTTAATAAGTGAAAAATGTCTCCATTCTCAAAAATCACCATTTAACCAACACTTTTGCTCTACGACTTCCACAAGTGTCACAGGACTTGTCTGAAGGAAACCCATACAAATGGATGGAAGTATGGAGGTAGTTTTGTGCCAACAAAAATAAGGGGTTAAATATGTGTTAAAAAAAACAGATACTTTCTTATACAGTGTCTCCTAGATATAGGACAGACATTACAAAACCTTAAGATTTGTCTAAAAAGATTAAACAAAAATATTTTTTATACCTAAAGGTGTCCTAAAATTCTAAATCACATAGCTAAATGATCCTTGGTACGACCATCTTAAAGCAAGTCCATATGTTAGCTTAGTATTTTTGTGACTACCTGGACCTACCATTTGGTTTTGAAGTATTGAAATCAAACCATATGATTTGAATGAAAAGTATTTTAATAAACAACATGAAAAGGTGAGTGTAAAGGCGTCCGCAAGCTTCCCAGACAGATTTCTTATCTTATATTCATTCTGACTATTTGAGGAAGTGTATACTCGTATGGTGTCTCAAAATGGACAAAAAATACTATTGCTGCTTTTTTCTTGTTTTTCAAGTGAATGTCTTTTAAGGGAGTATTGGAGCACACTCATTGGGCCTCATAGGCGCCAGCCGAACTTAAGCATGCTGATATCTTTAGAAGCGCTCATCACTTCAAATAGGCTACATGTCCTATTAACCCCCTGGACTCTATTGATGCACCAATCTAAGTGTTACAGTGTGGACACTATATCAATAATTCCATTGAATACGTATGATTACTATTCATGGCTGCATGGTTATCATTGGCCGAGCTGTACAATGTGACACTACCACATGTTGAGTTGCTTTGCTCTAGTTTTACCCTTTGTACACCTTTTATTTCTTAGGTTGAAAGTAATATTGAATATTTGCTGAAATTCTAAATATTTGCCATGAGGTGGAGAGAAGATACAGACATTTTGCCATGAGGTGGAGAGAAGATACATACATTTTGCCATGAGGTAGAGAGAAGATACATACATTTTGCCATGAGGTAGAGAGAAGATACAGACATTTTGCCATGAGGTAGAGAGAAGATACAGACATTTTGCCATGAGGTAGAGAGAAGATACATACATTTTGCCATGAGGTAGAGAGAAGATACATACGTTTTGCCATGAGGTAGAGAGAAGATACAGACATTTTGCCATGAGGTGGAGAGAAGATACATACATTTTGCCATGAGGTGGAGAGAAGATACATACATTTTGCCATGAGGTGGAGAGAAGATACATACATTTTGCCATGAGGTGGAGAGAAGATACATACATTTTGCCATGAGGTGGAGAGAAGATACATACATTTTGCCATGAGGTGGAGAGAAGATACATACATTTTGCCATGAGGTAGATACAAAAGTTTGCAGTTTTTAATATGATATCTGATGATCATACATATAGGACTCCATAGTGGTTCAGTGGTCTAAGACACTGCATCTCAGTGCTAGAGGCGTCACTACAGACAACCTGGTTTGAATCCAGACTCTATCACAACCGGCCGTGATTGGGAGTCCCATAGGGCGGTGAACAATTGGCCCAGCATCGTCCGAGTTTGGCCGGTGATAAGGTAGACTACATGACCAAAAGTATGTGGACACCTGCTCGTCAAACATCTCATTCCAAAATCATAGGCATTAATATGGAGTTGGTCCCCCCTTTGCTGCAATAACAGCCTCCACTCTTCTGGGAAGGCTTTCCACTAGATATTGGAACGTTGCTGTGGGATCTTGCTTCCATTCAGCCACAGAGCATTAGTGAAGTCGGGCATTGATGTTGGGCGATTAGGCCTGGCTCGCAGTCGGCGTTCCAATTCATCCCAAAGGTGTTCAATGGGGTTGAGGTCAGGGCTCTGTGCAGGCCAGTCAAGTTATTCCACACCGATCTCGACAAACCATTTCTGTACGGACCTCTTTTTGTATACGGGGTATTGTCATGGCGAAAAATGAAAAGGCCTTCCCCAAACTGTTGCCACAAAGTTGGAAGCACAGAAGAATGTCATTGTATGCGTTCTCCTGGCATTCGCCAAACCCAGATTTGTCCGTTGGACTGCCAGATGGTGAAGCGTGATTCATCACTCCAGAGAGCGCATTTCTACTGCTCCAGAGTTCAATGACGGCGAGCTTTACACCACTCCAACCAACGGTTGGCATTGTGCATGGTGATCTTTGGCTTTTGTGAGGCTGCTCAGCCTTGGAAAGCCATTTCATGAAGCTCCCGACTAACGATTATTGTGCTGACGTTGCTTCCAGAGGCAGTTTGGAACTTGGTGGTGAGTGTTGGAACCGAGGACAGATGATTTTTACGTGCTACGCGCTTCAGCACTCGGCGGTCCTCTTCTGTGAGCTTGTGTGACCTACCACTTTGCAGAGTCGTTGTTGCTCTGTAGTCTCTGTTTTTGATGAGGTTGATGTTCAAAGTGATGCTTAATGGCTGTGTGGCTGTGGCTCTAAACAGACTGACTTCCTGGCTCACTGACTCATGCTAGAACTACTGTCGGTGAACTGACGTCTAAAGCTGCCTGCCAAACAACAATCTCTCTTGCTGCTTGCTACAGCAGCACATCTCTACTAGCCAGGAAAATGCTTTGTCACAGTGTTGTGGAAACCTGAGCTTATGAATGACTGTGTGTCTGTGTGTGAGTGTGTGTTTGCGGGGTGTGTGGGGGTGTGTGCTGATGATGTTAACAAAACTATTGGCTGTTTTAACTGCTGAATGATACTGGCTGTTGGAAAAGAGGAGCTCTGGTTACCCACTCGGGACCAGTGAGGCTGCAGAGATAGATAGATAGATAGGTAGGTAGGTAGGTAGGTAGGTAGGTAGGTAGGTAGGTAGGTAGGTTATTCATCCCCGTGGGGAAATTTGTCTGTCAAGCAACTACGAAAAACACAGGCCAGGTGCAAAATGACAGAACGAAATACACAAAAGACAGATACACATTACATGATACATAGAGCGGCAGTATGAAAAAGTATAAAAATACAAGAAGTCTGATCAGGAGGGCACTTGCACCATTCATTCTGGAGATGGTGGATCTCAATGAATAATTGTACTGTGTGCATTATGATTACTTCCTTCTCATAGTAGCTTTAACCTCTGGGAGGAGGAGGTGCATTCATTCGGTATACTACCGTTCAAAAGTTTGGAGTCATTTAGAAATGTTTGTTTTTGAAAGGAAAATTTTTGGTCCATTAAAATAACATCAAATTGATCAGAAATACAGTGTAGACATTGCTGTAAATGACTATCTCATACACCGCTGTGTACTACTCCCTTCACAGAACAGAGCAAACTGGCTCTAACCAGAATAGAAAGAGGAGTGGGAGGCCCTGGTGTACAACTGAGCAAGAGGACAAGTACATTAGAGTGTCTAGTTTGAGATACAGACGCCTCACAAGTCCTCAACTGGCAGCTTCATTAAATAGTACCCCCAAAACACCAGTCTCAACGTCAACAGTGAAGAGGCGACTCCAGGATGCTGGCCTTCTAGGCAGAGTTGTAAAGAAAAATACATATCTTCCTCTGTCCAGTGTCTGTGTTCTTTTGCCCATCTTAATCTTTTATTTTTATTGGCCAGTCTGAGATGTGGCTTTTTCTTTGCAACTCTGCCTAGAAGGCCAGCATCCCGGAGTCGCCTCTTCACTGTTGACGTTGAGATTGGTGTTTTTTCAGAGTCTATTTAATGGAGCTGTCAGTTGAGGACTTGTGAGGCATCTGTTTCTCAAACTAGACACTAATGTACTTGTCCTCTTGCTCAGTTGTGCACCGGGGCCTCCCACTCCTCTTTCTATTCTGATTAGAGCCAGTACCCGCAAAACACCAGTCTGTTAATGTTCTGTTACAACATTAATAATGTCTACACTATTTCTGATCAATCTGATGTTATTTTAATGGACAAAAAATGAGCTTTTCTTTAAAAAACAAGGACATTTCTAAGTGACCCCAAACTTTTGAACGGTAGTATACGTAGTTTGTATGTCTGTGATTTCTTTGCAAATGCTCTCTTTCAACTGCAGTCTGGCCCAGGAACAGATTCTCAATAGGGATGAGTGCACAAAAACAAGTCCAAAGTCATCTCTATGACTCTACGTTGAAGCTTTAGTACTCCCTAAAAGCGTAACATCTGAGACAACCTTTGTTTCGTCTAATTGTGTTTTGCATTTTACCATACATTTGCATAAGTACAAAGTGAGAATCTTAGCATTCCAACATAAATAGTGTCAGTTGGAGTGTTAGACAGATGAGAGAAATCCACCTCTGTTCCCTGTTGCCTCCGGTGTCTGGGTGTCTGGGTGTCTGGGTGTCTGTCTGCCGTACCGAAGTCTGCTCTTTCCCTAAAAATGGGATCTTGTCCTGAATCGCACAGTTGCTCAACATTTGTGTAACTTCCTAGGCAGAAACGATATCTCAACAGCTCACTCATCTTTTGTGTTACACAGTCCGCACTGCTATACAGCTGGGGGTGAGGCATGTGATTTGCTACTGGGGGAATGGATGTCTATGGACAGTCCTGTGGTACGTTTGGAGTCTGAAGACATAGCTCCATGCCTGGAGAAAGATGGAGCTCTTGAGCTCCATTTGTGTGAATCCAGGGGGGTGAGGTCAAAGTGACATCACGGGAGAGCACAAAGGGGTTCATAGTGACCTGACAAGGCGTTGAGGGGGTCATTGGAAGAGTCCCCATATTCCGTGGCTGAGCCTGTCTGTTTGCAGGCCTCCTGATGTGGTGATGCACCTCTTCCTAGAGAAGGACAGACAGATCATCAGTACACAGCCTACAGCCATGATATGCCTGGTCTTAGATATGCTTGTGCTATACATTCTTATCAACAGCTGTTGTTTTGTCTGTTGTTGTACAGCGGCGAGAAAAAGTATGTGAACCATTTGGAATTACCTGGATTTCTGCATAAATTTAGACAAACACAGTCTGCTTAAACTAATAACACACACATTATTGTATATGTCTTTTCTATATTAAATACATAATTTAAACATTCACAGTGCAGGTTGGAAAAAGTATGTGGACCCCTAGGCTAATGACTTCTCCAAAAGCTAATTGGAGTCAGGAGTCAGCTAACCTGGACTCCAATCAATGAGACAAGATGTTGGTTAGAGCTGCCCTGCCCTATAAAAAACACTCAAAAAATTTGAGTTGGCTATTCACAAGAAGCATTGCCTGATGTGAACCATGCCTTGAACAAAAGAGATCTCAGAAGACCTAAGATTAAGAATTGTTGACTTGCATAAAGCTGGAAAGGGTTACAAAAGTATCTCTAAAAGACTTGATGTTCATCAGTCCACGGTAAGACAAATTGTCTATAAATGGAGAAAGTTCAGCACTGTTGCTACTCTCCCTAGGAGTGGCCGTCCTGCAAAGATGACTGCAAGAGCACAGCACAGAATGATCAATGAGGTTAAGAAGAACCCTAGTGTCAGCTAAAGACTTACAGAAATCTCTGGAACATGCTAACATCTCTGTTGACAAGTCTACGATACGTAAAACACTAAACAAGAATGGTGTTCATGGGAGAACACCACGCAAGAAGCCACTGCTGTCCAAAAAAACAATTGCTGCATGTCTGAAGTTTGCAAAAGAACACCTGGATGTTCCACAGCGCTACTGGCTAAATATTCTGAGGACAGATGAAACTAAAGTTGAGTTGTTTGGAAGGAACACAACACTATGTGTGGAGAAAAAAAGGCACAGCACACCAACATCAAAACCTCATCCCAACTGTAAAGTGTGGTGGAGGGAGCATCATGGTTTGGGGCTGCTTTGCTGCCTCAGGTCCAGGACAGCTTGCTATTATCGACGGAAAAATGAATTCCCAAGTTTATTAAGACATTTTGCAGGAGAATGTATCTGTCCGCCAATTGAAGCTCAACAGAAGCTGGATGATGCAACAGGACAAAGACCCAAAACACAGAAGTAAATCAACAACATATTACTTGTTAGATATTACTGCACTGTCGGAGCTAGAAGCACAAGCATTTAGCTACACCCGCAATAACATCTGCTAACCACGTGTATGTAACCAATAAAATGTCATTTGATTTTGATCTGATTCAAACACAATGGCTTCAACAGATGAAAATACCCGTTCTGGAGCGGCCAAGTCAGAGTCCTGACCTCAACCTGATTGAGATGATGTGACATGACCTCAAGAGAGCGGCTCACACCAGACATCCCAAGAATATTGCTGATCTGAAACAGTTTTGTAAAGAGGAATGGTCCAAAATTCCTCCTGACTGTTGTGCAGGTCTGATCCACAACTACAGAAAACGTTTGGTTGAGGTTATTGCTGCCAGAGGAGGGTCAACCAGTTATTAAATCCAAGGGTTCGCATACTTTTTCCACCCTGCACTGTGAATGTTTACACAGTGTGTTTAATAAAGACATGAAAATGTATAATTGTTTGTGTGTTATTAGTTTAAGCAGACTGTGTTTGTCTATTGTTGTGACTTAAAATGTTATGACCAATTTATGCAGAAATCCAGGTATTTCCAAAGGGTTCACATACTTTTTCTTGCCACTGTAAACTGCATGCATATTATGCAGCTCTACAGTAATATGTTGGTTTTATGTTACTATTTTCCAGATTCAATGTGGTGATCTGTGGTGAATCATACTCTGTTTATCAGCCCTACCCTCCGGCAGTCTCCAGATGCTTTTTATCTGTATTTATACACTATACACAATGTTATACTGTATGTGTGTGTAATGTCAGATACATTCATACACAATGTTATACTGTATGTGTGTGTAATGTCAGATACATTCATACACAATGTTATACTGTATGTGTGTGTAATGTAGATACATTCATACACAATGTTATACTGTATGTGTGTGTAATGTCAGATACATTCATACACAATGTTATACTGTATGTGTGTGTAATGTCAGATACATTCATACACAATGTTATACTGTATGTGTGTGTAATGTAGATACATTCACATTTTTGCAGTGCAAGATGCATCCTCCTTTTCACATCAGCATATAATTAATGTCACAGATTCACACACATTTCACACATTCAGTTCTGTCAGCCTCCACATATCATGTTTCCATGGTTACAGCAGTATTATTGAAGATAACGCAGGTCAGCCGTGTACGTGATTTGTTGCTAAATCAGTTGTGATAAGAAAAGATATCTGATGTACTGTATGTCATTTGCTGGTTGATCTTGAGTTGCAAGCAGTAACCATTTAACCTGAGTTGCACATGGAGTAACTATGCTGACTAACAGCACTGCAGAACACTGAAATACTGATGTCTATAGCATGCTAAGTGTCTGACCCCCCCCCAGCCCCTGCAGTTCACTGTGTGAGACCATGTACATACTGTAAACTACCTGTAAGGGCTGCGTAGTGGTGAAGCCGCATACTCCCATCAGGGGGAGTGGATGAGCCACAACCCAGTCCTCACTTCAGAGAGGGAGGATTAATGATCCCCAATCAGAGACAGCTGTCTAGTGTTGTCTCTGATTGGGGGGAGTATTTAGCAGTCCTCCACATCCACCTGTGTGTGGATCATTGTTTGTGCCTGTCTGCATGTGGGCTCAAAACACGTAAGTCACTTTGTATTTTGTCTGTTTCAATCTCCTGTTTTATTTTGTGTTTCATGAGAACATCTCCAAAATAAAAGGATAACTCTTCACCAGCGCTCAGTCTATTAAATACTCAGCATCGTGACACTACCAGCCCAGAAGTCGATGAGGTCAGTGTGACGGTTCTGGTCCACACCCAGGAAGCTGTAGTAGTCTCCTGACACGTCGATCAGGAAGTGTTTGAAGACGTTGGCCGTGTCATAGGACAGCATGTAGACCCAGATCCTGTCACTCACCCTCACCAGGAAGGAACCCTCAGCTGCGTTCATCAGCAGGGTCTCTGAATCCTGTATGGAAATTAGACCTGGGGAGGAGGGAGGTTCAGACAGTAGTTAAATCAGACCTGGGGAGGAGGGAGGTTCAGACAGTAGTTAAATCAGACCTGGGGAGGAAGGAGGTTCAGACAGTAGTTAAATCAGACCTGGGGAGGAGGGAGGTTCAGACAGTAGTTAAATCAGACCTGGGGAGGAGGGAGGTTCAGACAGTAGTTAAATCAGACCTGGGGAGGAGGGAGGTTCAGACAGTAGTTAAATCAGACCTGGGGAGGAGGGAGGTTCAGACAGTAGTTAAATCAGACCTGGGGAGGAGGGAGGTTCAGACAGTAGTTAAATCAGACCTGGGGAGGAGGGAGGTTCAGACAGTAGTTAAATCAGACCTGGGGAGGAGGGAGGTTCAGACAGTAGTTAAATCAGACCTGGGGAGGAGGGAGGTTCAGACAGTAGTTAAATCAGACCTGGGGAGGAAGGAGGTTCAGACAGTAGTTAAATCAGACCTGGGGAGGAAGGAGGTTCAGACAGTAGTTAAATCAGACCTGGGGAGGAAGGAGGTTCAGACAGTAGTTAAATCAGACCTGGGGAGGAGGGAGGTTCAGACAGTAGTTAAATCAGACCTGGGGAGGAGGGAGGTTCAGACAGTAGTTAAATCAGACCTGGGGAGGAGGGAGGTTCAGACAGTAGTTAAATCAGACCTGGGGAGGAGGGAGGTTCAGACAGTAGTTAAATCAGACCTGGGGAGGAGGGAGGTTCAGACAGTAGTTAAATCAGACCTGGGGAGGAGGGAGGTTCAGACAGTAGTTAAATCAGACCTGGGCAGGAGGGAGGTTCAGACAGTAGTTAAATCAGACCTGGGGAGGAGGGAGGTTCAGACAGTAGTTAAATCAGACCTGGGGAGGAGGGAGGTTCAGACAGTAGTTAAATCAGACCTGGGGAGGAGGGAGGTTCAGACAGTAGTTAAATCAGACCTGGGGAGGAGGGAGGTTCAGACAGTAGTTAAATCAGACCTGGGGAGGAGGGAGGTTCAGACAGTAGTTAAATCAGACCTGGGGAGGAGGGAGGTTCAGACAGTAGTTAAATCAGACCTGGGGAGGAGGGAGGTTCAGACAGTAGTTAAATCAGACCTGGGGAGGAGGGAGGTTCAGACAGTAGTTAAATCAGACCTGGGGAGGAGGGAGGTTCAGACAGTAGTTAAATCAGACCTGGGGAGGAGGGAGGTTCAGACAGTAGTTAAATCAGACCTGGGGAGGAGGGAGGTTCAGACAGTAGTTAAATCAGACCTGGGGAGGAGGGAGGTTCAGACAGTAGTTAAATCAGACCTGGGGAGGAGGGAGGTTCAGACAGTAGTTAAATCAGACCTGGGGAGGAGGGAGGTTCAGACAGTAGTTAAATCAGACCTGGGGAGGAGGGAGGTTCAGACAGTAGTTAAATCAGACCTGGGGAGGAAGGAGGTTCAGACAGTAGTTAAATCAGACCTGGGGAGGAAGGAGGTTCAGACAGTAGTTAAATCAGACCTGGGGAGGAAGGAGGTTCAGACAGTAGTTAAATCAGACCTGGGGAGGAGGGAGGTTCAGACAGTAGTTAAATCAGACCTGGGGAGGAGGGAGGTTCAGACAGTAGTTAAATCAGACCTGGGGAGGAGGGAGGTTCAGACAGTAGTTAAATCAGACCTGGGGAGGAGGGAGGTTCAGACAGTAGTTAAATCAGACCTGGGGAGGAGGGAGGTTCAGACAGTAGTTAAATCAGACCTGGGGAGGAGGGAGGTTCAGACAGTAGTTAAATCAGACCTGGGGAGGAAGGAGGTTCAGACAGTAGTTAAATCAGACCTGGGGAGGAGGGAGGTTCAGACAGTAGTTAGTTGCAAAATATTATTTAATCATGTTTGATTGTTTTTCATCTCGTTAGATCTAGAAAAACTAAATTATGAATGTTGTATAATGTTTTTATTAGTGAAAGTGAATGACAAGTATCTCAGTGACAGAGAGATGAATAGTTGCATAAATGCATAAATGCTTTTCAAGATGAAGAGTGGGTATGGGGGTGCGGGCATTGTTTAGATGCCTGATACCCAGTCTCAGCATGATAGTACAGAGTGCATGTTACACCCCTCTTTCCAGTGGAGTGTGCCACTCATAGGCCCATTCATCAGGCCTTTTGCCACATAACCAGGAGCTACACACTGTGACCTATATAATGCGGGGAGTTAGGGCTCACTCGGCAGTAATTAGTCTAGGGTGGCCTATGAATTATTGAAGAGCCCCGTCCCTCCAGCATGCACAAACAGACACACACTTTTTTTTCAACATTCCTTTCCTGAGAACTCAGGCAAGAATACTTTTGAGTTAGATAGTTTGCATGTGGTAATAGTGAAGAGAAGTAGTTTGGTGCAAGAGGGGAGGCTAGGAGGGATCCATGTTGGTTGAGACAACTTCCCTGTACTGACCGTGGAACCAGGGGGCAATGGTAGTCCTGCTGCACTCATAGCCAGCCTGTTTGGGCCTTTCCTCCTCTTTGAACCACAGCAGAACACATTCTTTGGAGCTGTGCCAGGGAGCTCTCACCCAGGCAGGACTGGAGAAGACAGAGGTGAAGCATACATAATCACATTATATTATAATAAGAAATAAATACATAATATAGCACGATTGCCCTAAGCCTTTTAATGATGCTGTGATAAAGGTGCATCATGCTTTAGATTAATTAAAGGCACAAAAAACCATTATGGGTCTACTGGGTCTGCTTCTGTGTATCTCTCAATATATATATATATTATATTATATACTTTTTTTTACTTCACCACTCTATGCATCTTATCTGTATATGGATTGGTTGCTGCATAGTAATTATGCTATATCTATCCGTGTACATATTCATGAATAGTAGGCCAATTCTGTATCTGTTCTGTACCTGTCTACCAGTGGCTCTGTAACAATGAGGCTGTTCTGTACCTGTCTACCAGTGACTCTGTAACAATGAGGCTGTTCTGTACCTGTCTACCAGTGACTCTGTAACAATGAGGCTGTTCTGTACCTGTCTACCAGTGACTCTGTAACAATGAGGCTGTTCTGTACCTGTCTACCAGTGACTCTGTAACAATGAGGCTGTTCTGTACCTGTCTACCAGTGGCTCTGTAACAATGAGGCTGTTCTGTACCTGTCTACCAGTGGCTCTGTAACAATGAGGCTGTTCTGTACCTGTCTACCAGTGGCTCTGTAACAATGAGGCTGTTCTGTACCTGTCTACCAGTGGCTCTGTAACAATGAGGCTCTGTCTGTGGCTGTACAGTTGAGGAGCAGCTGGCTGGGGCAGTTGGGAAGCTCTGTACTGTGGGTGATGGAGGAGGATGACTAGCACGGTGCTGTGTCTCCTGAGGGAGGCTGCTGTGTCTCCTGAGGGAGGCTGCTGTGTCTCCTGAGGGAGGCTGCTGTGTCTCCTGAGGGAGGCTGCTGTGTCTCCTGAGGGAGGCTGCTGTGTCTCCTGAGGGAGGCTGCTGTGTCTCCTGAGGGAGGCTGCTGTGTGTCCTGAGGGAGGCTGCTGTGTGTCCTGAGGGAGGCTGCTGTGTGTCCTGAGGGAGGCTGCTGTGTGTCCTGAGGGAGGCTGCTGTGTGTCCTGAGGGAGGCTGCTGTGTGTCCTGAGGGAGGCTGCTGTGTCCGTTCCCCACCACAGGGCCTTGCTGGAACAGCCAACGAACCCTGCCACACAGCCCTTCTCTATGGGACTGCCGGTTGTACTTGACACGTGCCTGCATCTTATGAAGGCTTTATAACCACTACATACATGGGTCATAAATCATCTGTAACCATATTTCATGCTCTAGAATGATTCATAATGTATCATAACCATCAATGTATGTTTATTAATCCTTTATAGAGCATGAAATACAGTTATAGATGATGTGTGACCCATGTATGTAGTGGTTATAAAGCCTTCATAAGATGGACTTCAAATAAAGCGGGACCGTGAACTTCAAGGAGTTGGTTTGATGGGAAGTTGTGATGTCATCTGCCTCACCCTGGCTTCAGGAACAATATGTTTTATTTTATTTAATCTTTATTTAACAAGTCAGTTAAGTACAAATTCTTATTTACAATGACAGCCTACCAAAAGGGAAAATGCATCCTGCGGGACCGGAGCTGGGATTAAAAATATAAATTAATAAAATATAAATATAGGACCAAACACACATCATGACAAGAGAGACAACACAACACTACATAAAGAGAGACCTAAGACAACAACATAGCAAGGCAGCAACACATGACAACACAGCATGGTAGCAACATAACATTACAACAACATGGTAGCAATACAACATGACAACAACATGGTAGCAACATAACATGACAACAACATGGTAGCAACACAACATGACAACAACATGGTAGCAACATGACAACAACATGGTAGCAACACAACATAACAACATGGTAGCAATATAACATGGTAGCAACATGACAACAACATGGTAGCAACATAACATGACAACAACACGGTAGCAGCACAACATGGTAGCAGCACATAACAGGGTACAAACATTATTGGACACAGACAACAGCACAAAGGGCAAGAAGGTAGAGATGACAATACATCACACAAAGCAGACACAACTGTCAGTAAGAGTGTCCATGATTGAGTCTTTGAATGAAGAGATTGAGATAAAACTGTCCAGTTTGAGTGTTTGTTGCAGCTCGTTCCAGTCGCTAGCTGCAGCGAACTGAAAAGACCAGCGACCCAGGGATGTGTGTGCTTTGGGGACCTTTAACAGAATGCGACTGGCAGAAAGGGTGTTGTATGTGGAGGATGAGGGCTGCAGTAGATATCTCAGATAGGGGGGAGTGAGGCCTAAGAGGGTTTTATAAATAAGCATCAACCAGTGGGTCTTGTGACGGGTATACAGAGATAACCAGTTTACAGAGGAGTATAGAGTGCAGTGATGTGTCCTATAAGGAGCATTGGTGGCAAATCTGATGGCCGAATGGTAAAGAACATCTAGCCGCTCTAGAACACCTTTACCTGCCCATCTATAAATTATGTCTCCGTAATCTAGCATGGGTAGGATGGTCATCTGAATCATGGTTAGTTTGGTAGCTCGGGTGAAAGAGGAGCGATTACGATAGAGGAAACCAAGTCTAGATATAACTTTAGCCTGCAGCTTTGATATGTGCTGAGAGAAGGACAATATACCGTCTAGCCATACTCCCAAGTACTTGTATGATGTGACTACCTCAAGCTTTAAACCCTCAGATGTAGTAATCACACCTGTGGGGAGAGGGACATTCTTCTTACCAAACCACATGACCTTTGTTTTGGAGGTGTTCAGAACAAGGTTAAGGGTAGAGAAAGCTTGTTGGACACTAAGAAAGCTTTGTTGTAGAGCATTTAACACAAGGGAGGGGCCAGCTAAGTATAATGGATGAGAGAGCTTCCTGCTGCCTGAGCTATGTTGTTGATGTAAATTGAGAAGAGCGTGGGGCCTAGGACTGAGTTAGCAAACCAGACCAAAGACCCCTCAGAGACACCAATACTCCTTAGCCGGCCCACAAGAATGTAATGGTCTACCGTATCAAAAGCTTTGGCCAAGTCAACAAAAACAGCAGCACAACATTGCTTAGAATCAAGGGCAGTGGTGACATCATTGAGGACCTTTAAGGTTGCAGTGACACATCCATAACCTGAGCAGAAACCAGATTGCATACCAGAGAGAATTTTTTTCCAACACTTTTGATAAACAGGGCAAAATAGAAATAGTCCTCTAACAGTTAGGATCAGCTTGATCTCCCCCTTTAAATAAAGGACTAACCGTGGCTGCCTTCCAAGCAATGGGAACCTCCCCAGAACGGAGAGACAGGCTAAAAAGGTCAGAGATAGGCTTGGTGATGATAGGGGCAGCAACCTTAAAGAAGAAAGGGTCTAAACCATCTAACCCAGATAAGTTTCAGGAGCTCCTTTAGTACCTGGGACTCAGTAACTGCCTCCAGGGGAAAAAGAGGGAGGAGCATCGGGGATAGTTGCATTAGAAGGGATGGCAGATGAGGAAATGTTGGACGGGCAAGGAGGCATGGCTGAGTCAAATAGGAATCCTGACTCAATGAGTGTTGATTAAAGAGCTCAGTTATGTGCTTCTTGTCAGTAACAACCACATCATCAACTTTAAGGGACATGGGCAGCTGTGAGGAGGAGGGTTTATTCTCCAGGTTAACCGTTTTTCTGAATGTCTTGGGGTTAGACCCACAGAGAGAGAACTAACTTTGGCCTTCCGGATAGCCTGAGTGCACTTATTTCTCATTTGCCTGAACAATAGAGGAGCAATAGGAGAACAAAAGAAGGAAGGCCCACCCCCACTTGTGCCATGTCATGACTTATCTGAACCAGCTATTGAGATGTGCCTTTTGTTAAGTAAATCCGGTTTTAAATTAGGTAAAAAGGATTCTGGATTCACCCATTATGAATGTTATATTTTATTTGTGCGTCATTGAGTGATATTCTATCGATTCCCGGGTCATTTCATGTTTTCATGTGTATCTGAGCTATTCACCATTTTGGTCAGGCAGAAATACAGCCAGTATGATGAGTTTTGCATCATATAACATTCAAAATGGTTGAATCTTTCCTTTTAACTGCAAAAGTTTGAACATAAACAACAGACGTTTTGGAGTTGATATTTAGGGACATAAATGAATAAAAGAGGATCATGTAAAAATGAGGGATGGAGAGGAGGAGGACGGATGGAGAGGAGGAGGAGGACGGATGGAGAGGAGGAGGACGGATGGAGAGGAGGAGGAGGAGGAGGACGGATGGAGAGGAGGAGGAGGAGGACGGATGGAGAGGAGGACGGATGGAGAGGAGGACGGATGGAGAGGAGGAGGAGGACGGATGGAGAGGAGAGGAGGAGGAGGACGGATGGAGAAGAGGACGGATGGAGAGGAGGAGGAGGACGGATGGAGAGGAGGACGGATGGAGAGGAGGACGGATGGAGAGGAGGACGGATGGAGAGGAGGAGGAGGAGGACGGATGGAGAGGAGGAGGAGGAGGACGGATGGAGAGGAGGAGGAGGAGGACGGATGGAGTGTAGGAGGAGGACGGATGGAGAGGAGGAGGACGGATGGAGAGGAGAAGAGGAGGACGGATGGAGAGGAGAAGAGGAGGACGGATGAAGAGGAGGACGGATGGAGAGGAGAAGAGGTGTTGAAGACTTGACTTACGTTGGTCCTCTCATTCCTTCTCACCCTTCTTTGTTCCTGCTGATATACAGCTCCCTGGTCTTCCTCTCTTCCTCTCGTTTCTGTCAGAGAAGAAATATGTGAGGAATGGGAAACAAAAGACAGGTGGGCGTACACACACACACACACACACACACACACACACACACACACACACACACTGACTGAAGAGTCCGCTCCACCGGTGCCCACTGTAAGGTTTATGTTCAGAGAGGTCTCTGGAAACCTTTATGTTTTTCAGGTTTGGTGCCAAGAGACGTCTCTGGAAAGCTCGATCTTTCAGTTTTGGAATTGGTCCCCAGTTAGATCAGCTGCTCCGCATTGTCTCTAATTGGGGAGCCTATTTATGTTCAGCATTCCCACCTGTGTTTGTGGGTTTTTGTGTGTGTTCCGTTTTGTTTCACACCGGTTCTTGGTCGCTGTCTCTCCTTTGTTTGGTTTGTGGATTTACTTTACAGGAATAAAGGAATGTTTTTTCAACACAGCTCTGTGCTTTGGGTCCTGTCTCATAGCGACCATGACAGGCTTCTACTCCCAGCTTATGCATATTATATACATTTTATGGACATGGTACACAGACACGGTATATTTTACATTTTTTTTGCTACCCTTAACCCCTCCATCTATCCCTGAAAAACCATCCAGAAGTTTTCATACACCTCAGCCAAATACATTTAAACTCAGTTTTTCACAATTCCTGACATTTAATCCTAGTAATAATTCCCTGTCTTAGGTCAGTTAGGATCACCACTTTATTTTAAGAATATGAAATGTCAGAATAATAGTAGAGAGAATGATTTATTTCAGCTTTTATTTCTTTCATCACATTCCCAGTGGGTCAGAAGTTTACATACACTCAATTAGTATTTGGTAGCATTGCCTAAAAATCTAAAACGTTTCGCATAGCCTTCCACAAGCTTCCTACAATACGTTGGGTGAATTTTGGCCCATTCATCCTGACAGAACTGGTGTAACTGAGGTTTGTAGGCCTCCTTTCTCGCACACGCTTTCTCAGTTCTGCCCACACATTTTCTATAGGATTGAGGTCAGGGTTTTGTGACGGCCACTCCAATACCTTGACTTTGTTGTCCTTAAGCCATTTTGCCACAACTTTGGAAGTATGCTTGGGGTCATTGTCCATTTGGAAGACCCATTTGCGACCAAGCTTTAACTTCCTGACTGATGTTTTGAGATGTTGCTTCAATATATCCACATAATTTTCCTTCCTCATGATGCCATCTATTTTGTGAAGTGCACCAGTCCCTCCTGCAGCAAAGCACCCTCACAACATGATGCTGCCACCCCCGTGCTTCACGGTTGGGATGGTGTTCTTCGGCTTGCAAGCCTCCCCCTTTTTCCTCCAAACATAACAATGGTCATTATGGCCAAACAGTTCTATTTTTGTTTCATCAGACCAGAGGACATTTCTCCAAAAAGTATGATCTTTGTCCCCATGTCCAGTTGCAAACCGTAGTCTGGCTTTTTTATGGTGGTTTTGGAGCAGTGGCTTCTTCCTTACTGAGAGGCCTTTCAGGTTATATCGATATAGGACTCGTTTTACTGTGGATATAGATACTTTTGTTTCCTCCAGCATCTTCACAAGGTCCCTTGTTGTTGTTCTGGTATTGATTTGAACGTACCAAAGTACGTTTATCTCTAGGAGACAGAACGCGTCTCCTTCCTGAGCGGTATGACGGCTACGTGGTCCCATGGTGTTTATACTTGCGTAATATTGTTTGTACAGTTGAACGTGTTAGCTTCAGGTGTTTGGAAATTGATCCCAAGGATGAACCAAACTTTCTTTGGATTTTCCCATGTTGTCCAGCAAATAGGCACTGAGTTTGAAGGTAGGCCTTGAAATACATCCACAGGTACACCTCCAATTGACTCAAATGATGTCAATTAGCCTATCAGAAGCTTCTAAAGCCATTACATAATTTTCTGGAATTTTCCAAGCTGTTTAAAGGCACAGTCAACTTAGTGTGTGTAAACATCTGACCCACTGGAATTGTGATATAGTGAATCATAAGTGAAATAATATGTCTGTAAACAATTGTTGGAAGAATTACTTGTGTCATGCACAAAGTAGATGTCCTAACCGACTTGCCAAAACTATAGTTTGTTAACATGAAATCTGTGGAGTGGTTGAAAAATGAGTTTTAATGGATTCTACCTAAGTGTATGTAAACTTCCGACTTCAACTGTATATTTTTCATATGTGCTGTGATGTTTCACAGAATTTTTTAATCTTTCTATTCTTATAGTTTCTATAGATTGTAAATTAAACATAAATATTTACTAAGAGTATTATTATAATATTGATTGATTGACTATGGCTTTTCAAATCACCCAACAGTGCTATTTGCAGAGATAGCTTTAAGTAAATATTGTGATTTTTAAGCCATTCCTGAACCTGCAACCAAAAACAAGCTACAGAGCCTTCAGAAAGTATTCTTTGTCTTATTCCACATTGTTACAGCCTGAATTCAACATGGATTAAACTGAAAATTAAAATGTGTTTTTAGAGAATGTTGCTAATTTATTGAAAAGGAAATACTGTCAGTTTCTTCATTGACAGACATTTTCAAGTCAGCCATAGATTTTCAAGCTGATTAAGTCAAAACTGTAACTATGCCACTCAGGAACTATCAGAACTCAGGATATGACACAGATATTTTTTATTTCACCATTATTTAACCAGGTAGGCCAGTTGAGAACTAGCTCTCATTTACAACTGTGACCTGGCCAAGACAAAGCAAAGCAGTGAGACAAAAACAACACATGGGATAAACAAACGTACAGTCAATGAACCTATAGAAAATCTATATACAATGTGTGCAACAGATGCAGACAGTTTGAATCACAGATGTTTATTACAAAACAGGGGGCAGGCAGACAACAGGTCAAGGGCAGGCAGAGGTCGGTAATCCAGGGCAGAGTCAGTAAGGTACAGAACAGGCAGGCAGGCTCAGGGCAGGCAGAGGTCAGTAATCCAGGGCAGTGTCAGACAGGTACAGAACAGGCAGGCAGGGTCAGGGCAGGCAGGGTCAGGGCAGGCAGGGTCAGGGCAGGCAGGGTCAGGGCAGGCAGGGTCAGGGCAGGCAGGGTCAGGACAGGCAGGGTCAGGGCAGGCAGGGTCAGGGCAGGCAGGGTCAGGGCAGGCAGGGTCAGGGCAGGCAGGGTCAGAGCAGGCAGGGTCAGGGCAGGCAGGGTCAGGGCAGGCAGAGTGGTCAAAACCGGGGCTAGAGAGAAACAGGAGTTCGGGAAAAACATGCTGCTAGGCTTGACTAGACAAGACGAACTGGCAACAGAAAACACAGATATAAATACATAATGTGGAAGATGGGCGACACCTGGAGGGGGCGGAGACAAGCACAAGACAGGTGAAACAGATCAGGGTGTGACAGTAACATTCAATGTCGTCTTGAATTAATCTCCCAGTGTCTGTTGGACAGCAGACTGGACAGCAGACTGGACAGCAGACTGAACCAGGACTATTCAGGTCATACAGTTTATTTCTTTGCCACATTTTTTACAGTTTTACTTTAGTGCCTTATTACAAACAGGAAGCATGTTTTGAAATATTTGTATTCTGTTCAGACTTCCTTCTTCTCACTCTGTCATTTAGGTTAGTATTGTGGAGTAACTACAATGTTGTTGATCCATCCTCAGTTTTCTCTTATCACAGCCATTAAACTCTTTCTGTTTATAAGTCACCATTGGCCTCATGATGAAATCCCTGAGCGGTTTCCTTCCTCTCCGACAACTGAGTTAGGACTCCTGTATGTTTGTAGTGACTGGGGGTATTGATACACCATCCAAAGTGTAATTAATAACTTCATAATGATCAAAGGGAGATTCAGTGTCTGAATAGACATTTCAGCTTTACATTTTTTATTATAAAAAAATAATAATCTAAAAACATAATTCCACATTGACATTATGGTGTATTGTGGGTAGGCCAATGACACAACAATTCAGGCTGTAACACAACAAAATGTGGAAAAAGTCAAGGGGTATGAATACTTTCTGAAAGCACTGTACATTACCAAATCAAGTGATCTAATGAGTCTGTCTCTTCGCAGCAAAATCTGCAGACCCATCATATTATTATTATAAACAGGACAGTTCAATTGTATTTGTAGATGTTGTAGAAGCCAGGTTTGTGAATTGACTGAATTGAAAACTGAATTGGTGGAACCTAACTTTGTTACACATAGTCTAGTGATGAAACTTTGGCTTCTTCTATTTTTCATATTTTTGTCTTTCTTCCTTTTTCCAGAGTTCCAGACAGGGAAACGTTTAATGACTCAGCCCTTTTCTTTCAGGCGAGCTCAACAGAGCAGAGCAATGATAAACAAGCCCTTTAATATTTGCCCAGTTTCTTAAGTAGGTCTCGTTCATCCAGGTTCTACATCATCCAGGAGTTCCGATGCTCCAACAGGGCTCTAACAGTGATCCAACGCACAGTTCGGTACTGCCTCCCCCCCTTATTCTACTATGTAGGTATAAGAAGATTACATTTTATAGAGAACAAAGGCTTTTCCAAGATCCATCCTCATCTACATACAGTGGGGAGAAGAAGTATTTGATACACTGCGGATTTTGCAGGTTTTCCCACTTACAAAGCATGTAGAAGTCTGTAATTTTTATCATAGGTACTCTTCAACTGTGAGTGACGGAATCTAAAACAAAAATCCAGAAAATCACATTGTATGATTTTTAAGTAATTAATTTGCATTTTATTGCATGACATAAGTATTTGATACATCAGAAAAGCAGAACTTTTCTATTGGGTTCAGGTCTGGAGACTGGCTAGGCCACTCCAGGACCTTGAGATGCTTCTTACGGAGCCACTCCTTAGTTGCCCTGGCTGTGTGTTTCGGGGCGTTGTCATGCTGGAAGACCCAGCCACGACCCATCTTCAATGCTCTTACTGAGGGAAGGAGGTTGTTGGCCAAGATCTCGCG
Source organism: Thymallus thymallus (assembly GCA_023634145.1). Taxonomy (NCBI): domain Eukaryota; kingdom Metazoa; phylum Chordata; class Actinopteri; order Salmoniformes; family Salmonidae; genus Thymallus; species Thymallus thymallus. Next base: position 48,551,517 of record CM042388.1, read on the forward strand.
ATACAAGGCCCCATCCATCCTCCCCTCAATACGGTGCAGTCGTCCTGTCCCCTTTGCAGAAAAGCATCCCCAAAGAATGATGTTTCCACCTCCATGCTTCACGGTTGGGATGGTGTTCTTGGGGTTGTACTCATCCTTCTTCTTCCTCCAAACAAGGCGAGTGGAGTTTAGACCAAAAAGCTCTATTTTTGTCTCATCAGACCACATGACCTTCTCCCATTCCTCCTCTGGATCATCCAGATGGTCAATGGCAAACTTCAGACGGGCCTGGACATGCGCTGGCTTGAGCAGGGGGACCTTGCGTGCGCTGCAGGATTTTAATCCATGACGGCGTAGTGTTTTACTAATGGTTTTCTTTGAGACTGTGGTCCCACTCTCTTCAGGTCATTGACCAGGACCTGCCGTGTAGTTCTGGGCTGATCCCTCACCTTCCTCATGATCATTGATGCCCCACGAGGTGAGATCTTGCATGGTGCCCAAGACCGAGGGAGTTTGACCGTCATCTTGAACTTCTTCCATTTTCTAATAATTGCGCCAACAGTTGTTGCCTTCTCACCAAGCTGCTTGCCTATTGTCCTGTAGCCCATCCCAGCCTTGTGCAGGTCTACAATTGTATCCCTGATGTCCTTACACAGCTCTCTGGTCTTGGCCATTGTGGAGAGGTTGGAGTCTGCTTGATTGAGTGTGTGGACAGGTGTCTTTTATACAGGTAACGAGTTCAAACAGGTGCAGTTAATACAGGTAATGAGTGGAGAACAGGAGGGCTTCTTAAAGAAAAACTAACAGGTCTGTGAGTGCCGGAATTCTTACTGGTTGGTAGGTGATCAAATACTTATGTCATGCAATAAAATGCAAATTAATTCTTTAAAAATCATACAATGTGATTTTCTGGATTTTTGTTTTAGATTCCATCTCTCACAGTTGATGCTACATGCTTTGTAAGTAGGAAAACCTGCAAAATCGGCAGTGTATCAAATACTTGTTCTCCCCACTGTATATGCTATCTCTACACACACACACTGTTGGTCTGTGCAGTACACTCCCTGTCCATCAGATCCTTCTCACAAGGATGATTCTCACTCTGCTTGTATACTTCCCAGATTTAGTATTGATCGTTTGATCCTGCTCTCATATTTCTCCTGTAGAGAAGGAGTCCTGTATGCAGACTGAGGGGACGTCCTCTCTCTCTAACAGCAGTTTGGCTTTGCAACTTGCAGCTTAAATACTTAAATATTTAAAGGGACTGATCTGGCAAATAAACATTTTGCCCTCAAGGTGGGCATCAACACAATCTCTGTCACTTTACCTTTACCTACCTAAGTACCACCTGTATATAGCCTCCTCACATTGATTCTGTACTGGTACCACCTGTATATAGCCTCCTCACATTGACTCTGTACTGGTACCACCTGTATATAGCCTCCTCACATTGACTCTGTACTGGTACCACCTGTATATAGCCTCCTCACATTGACTCTGTACTGGTACCACCTGTATATAGCCTCCTCACATTGACTCTGTACTGGTACCACCTGTATATAACCTCCTCACATTGACTCTGTACTGGTACTTCCTGTATATAGCCTCCTCACATTGACTCTGTACTGGTACTTCCTGTATATAGCCTCCTCACATTGACTCTGCCTTATTGGCCATATACCACACCTCCTCGTGCCTTATTGGCCATATACCACACCCCCTCGTGCCTTATTGGACATATACCACACCCCCTCGTGCCTTATTGACCATATACCACACCCCCTCGTGCCTTATTGGCCATATACCACACCCCCTTGTGCCTTATTGCTTAAATCTGCCCTTCTCATCCCTCTTACAATAGTATCTCTCTCTGGCACTTTGTCCCTTCCTTCTAGAACATTTACCACAGATCAATCATTTACCTTTGGCATTTAAATCCCTGCACTGGGTTATGTGGGCATCCTTTCCCCCAGTCACCAGAGCTCCTTGGCCAACTGCTGAGCCTGCCGTCTGGCTTTCTACCCCCCATCAGCTCCTTGATGGGTTAGCTTGTTAGCTTCACCTTCTGCTGCCTGAGCGGGTACAGTGGGGTTAGCATGTTAGCATCTCCTTCTGCTGCCTGAGCGGGTACAGTGGGGTTAGCATGTTAGCATCTCCTTCTGCTGCCTGAGCGGGTACAATGGGGTTAGCATCTCCTTCTGCTGCCTGAGCGGGTACAGTGGGGTGAGCATGTTAGCATCTCCTTCTGCTGCCTGAGCGGGTACAGTGGGGTTAGCATGTTAGCATCTCCTTCTGCTGCCTGAGCGGGTACAGTGGGGTTAGCATGTTAGCATCTCCTTCTGTGCTGCCTGAGCGGGTACAGTGGGGTTAGCATGTTAGCATCTCCTTCTGCTGCCTGAGCGGGTACAGTGGGGTTAGCATGTTAGCATCTCCTTCTGCTGCCTGAGCGGGTACAGTGGGGTTAGCATGTTAGCATCTCCTTCTGCTGCCTGAGCGGGTACAGTGGGGTTAGCATGTTAGCATCACCTTTGACTGTCTATGACAAAAAATGACAATCACAACCTCTCCACCTTCTTTTGGGAATATTGTATTTAACCATACATACCAATACCAAACATCCCTAACAAATCATAATTCAGACACAACTAAATCTACACTCCTCTTGTAAAAAAAAAAAATACAATATATATATACTGAAATATATATAAAAATATATATTTCAGTACAGTACTCCCAGACTCACCCTTCTTCCCCTTGGCCTGGTTCTGGTTCTCCCTCTCATCCCAGCGCCTTACCTGCTCCTGGCGGATCTTATAGAACAAGATTTGGTTCTGCTCCTCGTTGAGCTCTGCCAGCAGGTCCGGATCGATGTCCCTCAAAATCTGCTGCATCATCTTGCCAACACACAGCTTCCAAACACCCAAGATATCTCAGGGTTAAGCTGAGTTTAGGGTTATGGGGCCATGAACCCCTTTTATCATTTCACTTAATGTTTGGGATATTCTCATTCCCTCTGTCTATACTCCTGTCACTGTGTTCATACGGTCTTCAGAGACCTTGCTGGACTGTAGAGTTCAGATCCTTGTTCCTCTTCTCTCATCATCATACTGGATCCAGTACCAGAACAAGCACAGGTGCTTCCCTCTGCCTCCATGTGCTTTGAAGTGAGGGGTTTTAACCTGATCTCCGGTACGTGAGCACACAGATCCCTTTACCTGATGTGTAACATGGTAAGTCTTTACTGCAGGAGAGAAAGAATGAAACTCATGTACAACCAAAGGAAATGTAAACACATGCTATTAGTATCAGATTAGTCTTGTGATTAATGTTTTATTCATGTTCAGAGCTAGACAACAGGTTATTCAGTATTATAATGAAATTATATAAACCGCCTAACTTCAGTCAAATACCTTATTCATGAAAGTCATTAAACTGTAATCTGCCTTGGATTTATAACAATCGCTTTGATTTGATTTAGCAACATCTCCTCTCTCTCCCACCAGCTAAATAAACCATCGACAGTACAGTAAATAGGGCAGATGTAAAGTCTCCCCTAGCTCTGCTCTGCTTCACACAGGATGACTTCCTCTACTATTCCCTGTGCTGTTGTCAGTCTGCCTGCCTAGTCATTTCAGACAACACTCACAGATAAAGCAGACTGGAACCCTGTTCAGGGGTGGACAGGGCAGTTTTGTCTTCATAGGCCAACACTGAAAATACCGCAGCAAACACCAGGTGGTCATGGCTGTCAGCTGTGTGTGTGTCAGGATCTTAGTATTCAGTAAGCATACAGCCCAACATAATATGCTCTGCTGGGGACTGCCATCCACAAACTGCTATGAGGCACATTTCTCTCTCTCTCTCGCTCTCTCGCTTGATTTATGAAGGCTTCAGGGCTGTGAATATGGAGCCACCTCCCCAAGTGGCAAGCATCTGAAGCATAATTCCACAGCAGTATAATGAATCAAACTTTGGATTTCACCGACCATTTTAGTGGAGAAGAAGCTGCTGGTGTACATCCATAAACAGTGGACAGTGTGAAGACACACTGAGATATACAGTACATGGCTCATACAAGCATACATACTGTATACACCAGGGGTAGTATACAGCATGCACACATACACATGATTTATTGTACAACTGTTTCACTACCAAAAAAATTACAGGCCGACAATAAAGCTTCCTAGCCCTTTGTTTCCACAAAGCTTTGCCTGTTGTTAACCGTATGTACAGAGTGGTTTTCAATCTGAAGAGAAAAGCATCTTTGTGTGAGTACACACATTGTAAACCATGCAAACAATACCAGCATAAACTACAGGCCTTTTGGTTTCAGCTCCTGTGTTAGGAACACATTGTACTTCCTGTGTTAGGAACACATTGTACTTCCTGTGTTAGGAACACATTGTACTTCCTGTGTTAGGAACACATTGTACTTCCTGTGTTAGGAACACATTGTACTTCCTGTGTTAGGAACACATTGTGCTTGAGCGGATGTGATAACTAAATGTGTGTTGATGTACCTAGGGCTGTGGCGATCATGACATCATTTGCACTCTGTATATATATTCTCTATTGTGTTATTGACTGTACGTTTGTTTATTTTTTTTGTCACACTGCTTTGCTTTGTCTTGGCCAGGTCGCAGTTGTACATGAGAACTTGTTCTCAACTGACCTAACTGGTTAAATAAAGGTGAAATAAAAATAAATAAATACAATTTTTATCAGCTGGTTATTGTTTTATAGTAAGAAGAATATAATTGAATTTAACAGACTAAAATAGAAAGGATATTTTTTCCATTCCGGAACAAGTGTGCATTTGAAGTGGCTATGTTGAGTGTAAAAGTGATCTACACCTGTTGTATTGTTGGTTAAGGGCTTGTTAGTAAGTATTTCACTGTAAGGTCTACACCTGTTGTATTGTTGGTTAAGGGCTTGTTAGTCAGCATTTCACTGTAAGGTCTACACCTGTTGTATTGTTGGTTAAGGGCTTGTTAGTAAGTATTTCACTGTAAGGTCTACACCTGTTGTATTGTTGGTTAAGGGCTTGTCAGTAAGCATTTCACTGTAAGGTCTACACCTGTTGTATTGTTGGTTAAGGGCTTGTCAATAAGCATTTCACTGTAAGGTCTACACCTGTTGTATTGTTGGTTAAGGGCTTGTTAGTAAGCATTTCACTGTAAGGTCTACACCTGTTGTATTTTTGGTTAAGGGCTTGTTAGTAAGCATTTCACTGTAAGGTCTACACCTGTTGTATTGTTGGTTAAGGGCTTGTTAGTAAGCATTTCACTGTAAGGTCTACACCTGTTGTATTGTTGGTTAAGGGCTTGTCAGTAAGCATTTCACTGTAAGGTCTACACCTGTTGTATTGTTGGTTAAGGGCTTGTCAGTAAGCATTTCACTGTAAGGTCTACACCTGTTGTATTCGGCGCATGTGACAAATATATGATATTCCGCCCAAACTCTGTATGCCATGGGCTCTCCAACCCTGTCCCTGCTGCTAACCAGTGATTAATTTGGGAAACCAAGTGAAATCTATAGTAACATGTTTTCACAACAAAACATACTTCATTAAACTGTTGACAGCCACTCTCTCTGCATGCTTGAGAAATATGCACGGTGGTGAGATATTCTGTACCTTAAGGTAATGTGTCAGCCTATTAATTCTGAAAATATAAAACATGCCCTATTACTAGGCTATTCAAAATCAAGTACAAATTCACCTTAATTGTAGACTAACTCTGTAAGCCGTACTGCACAATCAATGAACCAACATTATTGCCTAGGCCCTAGGCCTGTAAGTTATCTTTCAGACTAATGGATAGAAAGTTTGGAGCGTAGCATAAGGTAACCAGTCCATCCAGTATGTATAATAATACAGTCAATAAAGGCGATTACTAGAATTTGCTTAATTTTGGAGCATAGGCTAGATCAATGATGTACCAAAGACATCTTAAACCAGGTTTTTGTATGTTTTTTCTGCCGTGCATAACGTGTGGAAGGCTATGTATAATTATTTTAACTATGGGGTTTTTTGGGGCTTGGGCTCATATATAGGCCTATGCATATGCAACTATGCATATGCATATGCAACTATGCATATGCAACTCTACCCCACTTTGTCTTGATCACGTTGAGGGAGAGGTTGTTGTCCTGGTAACACACGGCCAGTTCTCTGACCTCCTCCCTATAGGCTGTCTCATCGTTGTCGGTGATCAGGACTACCACCGTTGTGTCGTCAGAAAACTTTATAATGGTGTTGGAGTCGTACCAGGCCATGCAGTCGTGGGTGAACAGGGAGTACAGGAGGGGACTGAGCACGCACCCCTGAGGGGCCCCAGTGTTGAGGATCAGTGTGGCAGATGTGTTGTTGTTTCCTACCCTTACCACCTGGGGGCGGCCCGTCAGGAAGTCCAGGATCCAGTTGCAGAGGGAAGTGTTTAGTCCCAGGGTCCTTAGCTTAGTGATGAGCTTTGAGGGCACTATGGTGTTGAACGCTGAGCTGTAGTCAATGAACAGCATTCTGTAGGTGTTCCTTTTGTCCAGGTGGGAAAGGGCAGTGTGGAGTAAAATAGAGATTGCATCATCTGTGAATCTGTTGGGGCGGTATACGAATTGGAGTGGGTCTAGGGTTTCTGGGATAACGGTGTTGATGTGAGCCATGACCAGCCTTTCAAAGCACTTCCTGGCTACAGACGTGAGTGCTATGGGTCATTTAGGCAGGTTACCTTAGTGTTCTTGGGCACAGGGACTATGGTGTTCTGCTTGAAACATGTTGGTATTAAAGACTTAGTCAGGGACTGGGCATTAATATGGAGTTGGTCCCCCCTTTGCTGCTATAACAGCCTCCACTCTTCTGGGAAGGCTTTTCACTAGATGTTGAACATTGCTGGTCTGGGCATACTGCATAAATTGTATAATAAAAGAAGAGTTGATTAGATTTCAGTAATCCCTATCTGTAAAACTGACCAGGCCAATTAAACATGACACCAAACGCTCCAAATATCAACTGAGAGACCATTTTTTTCCAAACTAAACAAAAATTTGAGAGCTGAGCTCTAATGGTAACGTGGTAATAGCCTTTTTGAGTGGCATTGCTGTTGGCATTGGAAATATGGCCTGGCAGTGTGTCCTCTGGGCAGTCCTCATGGCTCATGGAGCCTCATGGAGCCAGCTAAACAACTCCTAATGCTGAAGAGACAGATGAATCTGGCAGATGACACCACCCTGCCAACCCAGGATTAGGAGGAGACATGGCATAAGCCTCAAGAGCCTGATATAATGAGGAAACTAATTGTGCCATTGAAGAGAAAGAACAGAGAGAACAGAGAGAACAGAGAGGGGTAGAGAGAACAGAGAGAACAGAGAGGGGTAGAGAGAACAGAGAGAACAGAGAGAACAGAGAGGGGTAGAGAGAACAGAGATAACAGAGAAGGGTAGAGAGAACAGAGAGGGGTAGAGAGAACAGAGAGGGGTAGAGAGAACAGAGAGATCAGAGAGGGGTAGAGAGAACAGAGAGGGGTAGAGAGAACAGAGAAGGGCAGAGAGAACAGAGAGGGGTAGAGAGAACAGAGAGGGGTAGAGAGAACAGAGAGAACAGAGAGAACAGAGAGAACAGAGAGGGGTAGAGAGAACAGAGAGAACAGAGAGGGGTAGAGAGAACAGAGAGAACAGAGAGAACAGAGAGGGGTAGAGAGAACAGAGATAACAGAGAAGGGTAGAGAGAACAGAGAGGGGTAGAGAGAACAGAGAGGGGTAGAGAGAACAGAGAGATCAGAGAGGGGTAGAGAGAACAGAGAGGGGTAGAGAGAACAGAGAAGGGCAGAGAGAACAGAGAGGGGTAGAGAGAACAGAGAGGGGTAGAGAGAACAGAGAGAACAGAGAGAACAGAGAGGGATAGAGAGAACAGAGAGAACAGAGAGAACAGATAGGGGTAGAGAGAACAGAGAGGGGTAGAGAGAACAGAGAGAACAGAGAAGGGTAGAGAGAACAGAGAGAACAGAGAGAACAGAGAGGGGTAGAGAGAACAGAGAGGGGTAGAGAGAACAGAGAGGGGTAGAGAGAACAGAGAGAACAGAGAGAACAGAGAGGGGTAGAGAGAACAGAGAGAACAGAGAGAACAGAGAGGGGTAGAGAGAACAGAGAGGGATAGAGAGAACAGAGAGGGATAGAGAGAACAGAGAGAACAGAGAGGGACACAGGACGTACCGGGCTGGGGAGACACACAGGACGTACCGGGCTGGGGAGACACACAGGACGTACCGGGCGGGGAGACACACAGGACGTACCGGGCTGGGGAGACACACAGGACGTACCGGGCTGGGGAGACACACAGGACGTACCGGGCTGGGGAGACACACAGGACGTACCGGGCGGGGAGACACACAGGACGTACCGGGCTGGGGAGACACACAGGACGTACCGGGCTGGGAGACACAAGAAATTGGCTGTTGAAATTTATCAGCCTGCAGCATGACAAGCCTCCGAGGACAGGCCATTCATTCGCCGAAAATGACGAGCCACGTTCACTGATTCTAGCAGCAAAGAGGGCAAACCTGGGGAGTCCGAGTCGTGCACTTTCACCGATGATGACAGCTCTCTGGCTGGACAGGCCTAGCCACACCTCCAAACAATGATGACAGCTCTCTGGCTGGACAGGCCTAGCCACACCTCCAAACAATGATGACAGCTCTCTGGCTGGACAGGCCTAGCCACACCTCCAAACAATGATGACAGCTCTCTGGCTGGACAGGCCTAGCCACACCTCCAAACAATGATGACAGCTCTCTGGCTGGACAGGCCTAGCCACACCTCCAAACAATGCCGGCGAAGACCCTACTATCTTGGACCCGGACTCAGATTCGTTGTTCCCCGTCCCGGATGACAGTGGTGGTGCTGCTGCTAAATCCGACTGCCAGACAAAATATATGAACAGTTCTTTACGGGATATGTTAGTGCAGGCTGGGCCACATCAGGATAAGGAGGGGAATTTTCCAACTAAAGTTTTCGGTCGCCCACTACAATAGGAGGATGTTGAACGGGGAGAGGGTGGAGACCATGGCTCAAACTCATCAAAAACGCCTGCGCTCTGCTATGAATCAAGAGAGACTCGATGGACTCGCCACCATATCAATTGAGCACGAGTTGTCTTACCTCTCTCTATCTCTCTCTATCTCGCTCAGATGATTTGATTTCAGGACCATGGACAGCTACAGAGAGAAAACTTAGCTGACTGCAATGCAGCACCACAGCGGAAGAAAGAGGCCACTCTAGGCACAGACAAAATATATAAATACTAAAATGATGTTGGACAATCAAATTGGATATGTAAATAAATAACATTTGTTAAGGCTGGGTCATCGACATAACGCTTATTTTGCACAGCTCCAGCGAAACGAGGCCCGCCATGCTTTTATGAAAGCACGTGTTTCTAAAGCTCAAACGATCCCAATCTTTTTTTACAGTTCTACAGTTATTTTTATTGTAATTGTAACAGTTATGGGATCGTGCCATGTGTGATAACAGGTGGCATATTATTATTAAGAAACTGGGTTTCCTACTAGAGGTAGTTGGCTGCAACATTGTAACTCTCTGATGCAGGGGTTAAAGTAATATTCCCTTCTGTCTGGTGAGGGTCCTCCATTTATTACAGATAATTGGAGCCTATTTCTTCCTGTTCACAATAATAAGTGGTACGCCTACCTGTTTGATAAACACAATTCTATCCATAGATGTCGGTATAGCCAAATACTGTCGCATGCACTCCTTAAATACCTCTGTGTCTGGGAAGGGCTTGGTGTATTTGGTTAAAACCAGTGCTCGAATTGAGTAAGGGTATCCCATACCCTTTGTTAAAGAAAATTACAAAAAGGATACCTATTGTTTGCTTAATATTTTCAAAAAAATACATGAAAGTATCCAGATCATATAAAGCGTTATATAAAAAGGCTTAGCTCCGTGATGCTTTATGGTAGAAACGAGCTTTAAAATGCCCGTGAAAGACGTGACTGATTCTTATGTGAATATATTGATTCCTCTCTATGACATTCTGAAGCTGAGCTGCAGACTATAATATTCAAGGAGACAAACAATTTGACTTTGCCATTCTGTTCCTATTAACTGAGCTTTCCGCTTTCTGTTTATTTAAACCAAGGCAGCTATTAGGGAAGCACTACATTTTTCTGCCTCGATAGAGCGTCTGTCTGGGTGGAAATTTTACTTTTAAAAGTGCCATGCTTAGATTCATAAGGATATCTAAGATTTAATTATTTGCACACAAGATTGTAAACAATACACTTTGGTTTGACGTTGGAGAAATTAGGCCTATGCTATTATGTTCTGTTCCTCCGACTTTTGGCTGAGATAATAATTGGCCCACGGGGGGGCGGCATATTTTTGTTTTGCCTAGGGCGGCAGAATGTCCAGGGCCAGCCATGTATATACAGTACATATGACAATCTTAAACCACTTCCTTATGTCAGCTTAGCACCTCCCCCACAATATTAGACTCTAAAGAATTAAGAGCTGTCATATACAGTGCATTCAGAAAGTATTTTGATACGTTACAGCCTTATTCTAAAATTCACACAAGACCCCATAATGACAAAGAAAAAACTGGTTTTTAGATTTAAAAAATAAAGGCTAATTGTCAGGTTCTGACTGTGGACAGGGCTCTCGACTCCTATAGTAGAGAGGCACAGTCAGGACCTGACTCAAGAGCTCAGGCCAACTGTTTGAGTTAATCTCCAATTGGAGGCAGCTGCCTGTAGTTGTCTCTAATTGGGGATTCTATTTATGTTCAAGCAGGTGGGTTCTTATGCGATTGTGTGTTTGCCTGACGCTCTCACATCAGTTCACGGTTAGCAGTGTGCAATCTCTGTTTATTGTTTTGTGTAAAGTGCCTTAGTACGGACACGCAGTAGTTCTGTTGTGTACTCCTATGAGCTGTATTGCTCTTTGTTTGTGTTCGCCTCTAATAAAGTGAGATGTCGAACTACTCTCGCTCTGTGCCTCGTTCCCAACACCCCCGGGGAACCAGCAGCAGCGGAAGGAGGAGGAATTCTGCCTACCAGGGGAGTTCAACCCTCAAGCAGAGTACGTATACTCCAGCATCCCGGTCTTCGAGGAGAAGCCCGGGCAGCCACGACGGTGACGCCGGCCATGTCGGAGATCAACAGGGCAGGACGCCCAAGGAATCGCGGAGATAACCCAACCGTTGGTGGTCGGGAGCATCTGGGGACGTCCGCGAGAATGGGAGTCGGAGTCCATGCCCGACCATCATGGGGGCTCGTGGCAGAGCCCCTACAACTGTGGGAGCAGTCTTCGTCCTCGTGGGGGCTGGGAGACGAGCCACCCAGAGGATTCCATTCTGAGGATGAGTCCCTTCGTCCCCGCGCCCAGCTCCGAGAGGAGGAGTCCGGGCAACGACGTCGATTCTAGGGGGCCAGAACATCCACCAGCCCCGAGGAAACCCCAGACTGAGGAGGGAGAGGGGTTAAGGGAGCCGGAGCATGACTGGGGGAGGAAGGACCAGCAGGGTGCAGCCCCGAAGGACCCCCATATGAATTGTGGAGGGGGGCTATGGGGTCAAGGACAAGGAGCAAGAAGAGCATTTAAGGAGATAATTCTGGTGGGATAATTGGGAGGTTGACGAGAGTGTGCGTTCAGTTTCCGGCCCCAACACCAGATCTCCAGTGCGCCTCAGTCCAGTCTGTCCAGTGCGTCTTCCCAGCCCGGTATGGCCAGTGCCGGCTTCTCGCACACGACCTCCAGTGCGTGTGCCCAGCCCGGTGCCTCCTGTGCTGGTTCCATGCACCAGACCTCCAGTGCGCTCTCCCAGCCCGGTACGACCTGTGCCGGCTCCTGTGACGGTTCACCGCCCGGAGCCTCCAGTGACGGGTCACAACCCGGAGTCTCCAGGGACGGTCCACAGCCCGGGGTCTCCCAAGACGGTTCATAGCCCGATGTCTCCAGTGACGCCGTCCAGCCCAGCTCTATGGCTGGAGCCTTCCCCTGCGCCGTGGCCTAGCCCGACCAAAAAAGTATTAAACAAATCCATTCATTTTATATTTGAGATAGCCACCCTTTGCCTTGATGACAGCTTTGCACACTCATGACATTCTCTCAACCAGCTTCATGAGGACCGCCACAGGAATGGAAGACCCAGAAATACCTCTGCTGCAGAGGATAAGTTCATTAGAGTTACCAGCCTCAGATTGCAGCCCAAATAAATACTTCACAGAGTTCAAGTAACAGACACATCAACTGTTCAGAAGAGACTGTGTGAATCAGGCCTTCATGGTCAATTTGCTGCAAAGAAACCACTACTTCAGGACACCAATAAGAAGAAGAGACTTGCTTGGGCCAAGAAGCACGAGCAATGGAGTCCATATTTGAGAATTTTGGTTCCAACCTCAACCAAATGTAGATGGTTTGGGATGAGTCGGACTGCAGTGAAGGAAAAGCAGCCAACAAGTGCTCAGCATATGTGGGAACTCCTTCAAGACTGATGGGAAAGCATTCTCTCAACGCTGGTTGAGAGAATACCAAGAGTGTGCAAAGCTGTCATCAAGGCAAAGGGTGGCTACTTTGAAGAATGTCATATAAAATATATTTTGATTTGTTTAACACTTTTTTGGTTACTATATGATTCCATATGTGTTATTTCATAGTTTTAATGTCTTCACTTTTAATGTAGAAAATAGTAAAAAATAAACTTGTGGCCATCAATATATAATGGGCTCATCTTTCTGTATGCCCATTGGGTCATTTACATAGATAGATTGAGAGTGTCTGTCTCTCTCACAATATCAGGATTTCTTCCTTAGTCCTCCCTAAGGCTTGTTGTTGTTATTTCCACTGGAGATGATTCATGTACACTAACTTAATTATCCTTGGAAGAGATATCCTATATTATAAAAAAGACTCATCATCTTTCAATATTTTTTTCTTTACACCATTTTATTTGACATACTGTATCATTACAAAAAGACTGGAGTGTGAACTTAATTTCTGTCAGCTCTGTGACAGGCTCTCATTCACTGCATATCGCCATGGTGACTTTGGACATAGCCGTGAGAGGCTGACAGACGGAGGGATCCCTGGGTAATTGCAGTTTTGGGTGCCTTTAAAGGTTCTCATCTGTGATTACTGTATTTACTCCAAATTGCCATAATTTCTCTGAGGCAGTGAGGCGGAGACAGTCAATGTGTGTAGCAGTGACATCTCAAACAGTGTGGCTGCTGTAAGGTAGTGTTTTAACACTGCTGTAAACCCAGGCATGACTCACGTCAGTCAACCCCTTCAGGAATCAAGTTGCTGCCACATCTTCTCTATGCGGTTTCTAAAGCCTGCACACAATGTCAGCACATATAGAGGACAAGGTCAGTATATGCAAAACTATATAGCTGTCCATCAACAAGGTGGGTGTGCCAGAGGAGCCACCTATTGGCCTCTATGAAGACCGCTCTATAATTAAACATCAATTTAACATTTTTGTTGCCTCATTTACCGTAACAATAACCCTCTCAAATGCTAATTTTAACACTAACTGCATGAATATAATTGTCATAAACAGGAACCCCGGAGCCCCTGTTCACTGTGATGTATAGAGGTTAGGGCATCTTCGTCTCTCACTGTAAATTGCCTCCAAATCACCTTATACAGTTTTTTTTATTCTAACCTTTATTTAACCAGGCAAGTCAGTTAAGAACAAATTCTTATTTACAATGACTGCCTACCTACAGGGACAGCCCCTGGAGCAAATTAGGGTTGTGCCTTGCTCTAGGACACATCAACAGGTTTCTTTCACCTTGTCAGCTTGGGTATTCGAACCAGCAACCTTTCGGTTACTGGCCCAAAGCTCTAACCGCTAGGCTACCTGCCGCTACATGCTAGACTCGTTAGGTGGAAAAGCATTCCCAAATCATTGCACAAGTTAAACATTTCACCAATTGAGGTAAGTGATGTTCAGAAATGCAGCTTTTACTGTTATTGAAGCATGTCTCTTTGTTCCTAATGACAGCCATTCTATCATTCATCCAAACAACATGAATCATGGTGTTGTTACTATTCATCCAGTTGAACTGTCAAAGATGTCAAAGACATGCATAATGTAGTAACAACAACGTTGAGTACTTAGAAAGATTTGATTCCAGAAGAGGACTCAAAATCATCCAACATGTCTCCCACCCTGCAGCTGTGTTCTCTAAACACTCTTTAGGGCCTCTATGTTTCCTGCTTTGGCAGTGGAAAATTGGGCCTGAGATATGCATGGAACAAATTGGTTCATCACACTGGAGTGTGTGGCTGTCATCGCGGCTGCATCCCAAACAAGCTTGGCTCTGTATTGGAGGGGAGATGCTGTGCTGTGTCTGTGTGGTCAGACAGATCCTCTAGTCTACACTGAGCCGTACTAAACCAAACCTATATTACAAAACCAAAAGCTGCATGGAAACACGGTCACAACGCCCAATTAAAACCCACTGGCCCAGATTACTTTGTGGCTATCGCAGCCTGATCTAAATAATGCTGTGCTCTGAGTAAATAAAGTTCTCTCAGTCTGGGCTGTGGCTTTGGTCGTGGCTGTAGTGAGTGTTGTTGGCCACTGGGGGCGGCTGTTTCAAAGCCCATAGATGCTGGTTCTTCAGTCAGGCTCTGCTCAAGGAGTGTTTTTGTAGAGACTGCGTTGAACTGTCTTCAGGATCCTGGCCAAACTGCTGGCCATCATGGACAACGTCACCCACCCTCTGCATGCCATGGTTATGACGCAGAGGAGCACCTTCAGTCACAGACTAATCCCACCACGGTGTGCCAGAAAGCGCTACAGGAGGTCCTTCCTGCCGGCGGCTATTAGACTATTTAATGCCTCACCGGGGTGCCGTGCCGTCGGCAACATAGACCTGGAACTGTTGGGGTGTTAGGACCTAGTTTAACAATTAGGCATCCATCCATCGGTGAGTAAATCTCTGGTCCATAATCACTCATTCACTCAGGACTTATTCATTCAGGACTGCATATAGATATTGTGTCCTGGAAGGCAGGTAGTTTGACCCCGGTGATGCGTTAGGTTAGTCAGACCGCTCCACCCTCTGGGGAGCCCTGCAGTTACTGGTGGTTCAGGCTGTATAGTGTTTGTTTGTTTACATTTACTTTTGTGTTCTTATCTGGTACGACAGTTGAACCCATGATGTCAGGGTTAGGTTTATAGATGCCCATAGACAGGTTTAGTAGTCTGGTTAGGTTTATAGATGCCCATAGACAGGTTTAGTAGTCTGGTTAGGTTTATAGATGCCCATAGACAGGTTTAGTAGTCTGGTTAGGTTTATAGATTCCCATAGACAGGTTTAGTAGTCTGGTTAGGTTTATAGATGCCCATAGACAGGTTTAGTAGTCTGGTTAGGTTTAGAGATGCCCATAGACAGGTTTAGTAGTCTGGTTAGGTTTATAGATGCCCATAGACAGGTTTAGTAGTCTGGTTAGGTTTATAGATGCCCATAGACAGGTTTAGTAGTCTGGTTAGGTTTATAGATGCCCATAGACAGGTTTAGTAGTCTGGTTAGGTTTATAGATTCCCATAGACAGGTTTAGTAGTCTGGTTAGGTTTATAGATGCCCATAGACAGGTTTAGTAGTCTGGTTAGGTTTATAGATTCCCATAGACAGGTTTAGTAGTCTGGTTAGGTTTATAGATGCCCATAGACAGGTTTAGTAGTCTGGTTAGGTTTATAGATTCCCATAGACAGGTTTAGTAGTCTGGTTAGGTTTATAGATGCCCATAGACCGGTTTAGTAGTCTGGTTAGGTTTATAGATGCCCATAGACAGGTTTAGTAGTCTGGTTAGGTTTATAGATTCCCATAGACAGGTTTAGTAGTCTGGTTAGGTTTATAGATGCCCATAGACAGGTTTAGTAGTCTGGTTAGGTTTATAGATGCCCATAGACAGGTTTAGTAGTCTGGTTAGGTTTATAGATGCCCATAGACAGGTTTAGTAGTCTGGTTAGGTTTATAGATGCCCATAGACAGGTTTAGTAGTCTGGTTAGGTTTATAGATGCCCATAGACAGGTTTAGTAGTCTGGTTAGGTTTATAGATGCCCATAGACAGGTTTAGTAGTCTGGTTAGGTTTATAGATTCCCATAGACAGGTTTAGTAGTCTGGTTAGGTTTATAGATGCCCATAGACAGGTTTAGTAGTCTGGTTAGGTTTTCTAGCAGACTCTATGGTGGTAATTAGTGTTGGTCCTCAATTAGAGGCAGCTGCATTGCGTGTCTCTAACTGGGGATCATATTTAGCGTGTTCCTTTTTCCACCTGAGTTGTGGATCATTGTTTTGTGTCAGTTCCATTTTAAGCTCACACGCACGTTGCTGTTGACGCTGTTTATTGTTTTCCCAGTTCGTGTAATAAAATAGTAAGCTGAACTTCAAAAGTGCTGCACCTTGGTCATTCATTTCACACACCTGTGACACCTTCATGAAACCTACTGGAGAAATACTAAAAGAGCACTGTTCTATAACCTGTAGGTAGGTAGTACTGTGGTCTGAACAGATAGTTACAGATTCTGCTCTGTTCTATAACCTGTAGTTAGGTAGTACTGTGGTCTGAACAGATAGTTACAGATTCTGCTCTGTTCTATAACCTGTAGGTAGGTAGTACTGTGGTCTGAACAGATAGTTACAGATTCTGCTCTGTTCTATAACCTGTAGGTAGGTAGTACTGTGGTCTGAACAGATAGTTACAGATTCTGCTCTGTTCTATAACCTGTAGGTAGGTAGTACTGTGGTCTGAACAGATAGTTACAGATTCTGCTCTGTTCTATAACCTGTAGGTAGGTAGTACTGTGGTCTGAACAGATAGTTACAGATTCTGCTCTGTTCTATAACCTGTAGGTAGGTAGTACTGTGGTCTGAACAGATAGTTACAGATTCTGCTCTGTTCTATAACCTGTAGGTAGGTAGTACTGTGGTCTGAACAGATAGTTACAGATTCTGCTCTGTTCTATAACCTGTAGGTAGGTAGTACTGTGGTCTGAACAGATAGTTACAGCTTCTGCTCTGTTCTATAACCTGTAGGTAGGTAGTACTGTGGTCTGAACATATAGTTACAGATTCTGCTCTGTTCTATAACCTGTAGGTAGGTAGTACTGTGGTCTGAACAGATAGTTACAGATTCTGCTCTGTTCTATAACCTGTAGGTAGGTAGTACTGTGGTCTGAACAGATAGTTACAGATTCTGCTCTGTTCTATAACCTGTAGGTAGGTAGTACTGTGGTCTGAACAGATAGTTACAGATTCTGCTCTGTTCTATAACCTGTAGGTAGGTAGTACTGTGGTCTGAACAGATAGTTACAGATTCTGCTCTGTTCTATAACCTGTAGGTAGGTAGTACTGTGGTCTGAACAGATAGTTACAGATTCTGCTCTGTTCTATAACCTGTAGGTAGGTAGTACTGTGGTCTGAACATATAGTTACAGATTCTGCTCTGTTCTATAACCTGTAGGTAGGTAGTACTGTGGTCTGAACAGATAGTTACAGATTCTGCTCTGTTCTATAACCTGTAGGTAGGTAGTACTGTGGTCTGAACAGATAGTTACAGATTCTGCTCTGTTCTATAACCTGTAGGTAGGTAGTACTGTGGTCTGAACAGATAGTTACAGCTTCTGCTCTGTTCTATAACCTGTAGGTAGGTAGTACTGTGGTCTGAACAGATAGTTACAGATTCTGCTCTGTTCTATAACCTGTAGGTAGGTAGTACTGTGGTCTGAACAGATAGTTACAGATTCTGCTCTGTTCTATAACCTGTAGGTAGGTAGTACTGTGGTCTGAACAGATAGTTACAGATTCTGCTCTGTTCTATAACCTGTAGGTAGGTAGTACTGTGGTCTGAACAGATAGTTACAGATTCTGCTCTGTTCTATAACCTGTAGGTAGGTAGTACTGTGGTCTGAACAGATAGTTACAGCTTCTGCTCTGTTCTATAACCTGTAGGTAGGTAGTACTGTGGTCTGAACAGATAGTTACAGCTCTGCACCTTGGTCATTCATTTCACACACCTGTGACACAAGGCATTTTATAAGTTATTTTCTTCAAGAATCAATGGGTACATATCATTAATTAATTGTCAAAAAATGGACGTAGCAACTGCTAATTGCCCCTTTAAACAACTTTAGGCAGACAAATAGGAGAATGCTTTACCACAGTGAAATCTCTTATGATCAACAAAAAATAAATACAACTCAATCATTTTATTATCTGGAAAGTCATCCCCTTGATGGGCACAGTGGTTTGCCTGTTAACCTGCCATGCATGCGCTGATGTAATATTCTGTAAATATCAGTGAAGTGTGACTTGACATAGAGATATCATTGAAAGTCAAAGGACTAGAAGTGCTTCACCTGTTGCTGGGCATCTCTTGCTGGTGTGCTGGCACTGGAGCCAGAACCCTGCAGTCGAGCCCTGCTCTCTGCACTCTCCTCGTCAGCAAACTCTCTTCAACGGCCTTGGCTGATTATGTGTAATGGACTCCCAGCCTGCTGTCTGATAGCGTCCCCTCTTGCTGTTCTTAAATGATGAGCTTGCTGCCACGGCAGGTTCCTCCCTGGTAGCAGAGACCCGTGGCGTCCCAGGACGCTGTGTGGTTCTGGACACAGTGATTAGCTTACTAACAGGATTATCCTTCTCTCTCTTTCTTCCCTCTCCTTCATCCCTCCACTCCTTCATTCTCTTCTTTTATTTTGTGGTGCTGGCATTAGGCCAACCCTCCACAGGTGCTCAAGGTGATGCAAGGGCCAATAAGATTAGCGAATTCAACAGCACAGGAAACAAAGGCATGAACGTGAGTATGAAATAAAGGCTTCAGTAGGGATAGGCTGCCTCAGTACCTCAACCACCCAATCAGCAGGTTCAGGTTCACATCTCTATTTCATTCCATTTTTGCACCAAACTAAGCTGGGCCAACAAACAGGAAGTGATGTTTTCCTAATGTAAACTAAGCTGGGCCAACAAACAGGAAGTGATGTTTTCCTAATGTATTTTCATTTAACATTGGAATAACATCACTACCTGTTTGTTGGCCCATCTTAGTTTGTTGCAAAAGTGATTGGGTCAGGGTGGTCGATATGCTGACTAGTGAGTATCAAACACAACAACGTCCTGTAGCCCGGGGCAGTTTGGTGGGCCAGGTTCCCAACTCAGCTCATGCAAGAGAGACTCTCTGTGACTGTAGCCCAGAGTCAATAGGAACCCTTGCGGGTATTCTGGCACAGGCCATGGTCATTAAGCCTCTGCGTTTTTAGCTTTTACTCAGGTTTGATGTGCATTAGCCTGATGAAGTGGGACAAGTGGATCAGTGGTGGAGCGCAGGGTGGTTAACTACCACAGAGCAGAGACAGACATCTGTGTGGTGTTGGCCCTCTAGTGCCGGGCACTGAGGCGGGCAGAGGCGTAAAGAGTAAGGTCAGAAAGTCTTCTCTTCAATGTGTCTTTAGTGAGGAGAAGATGCACATATAGTATTTTGTGTGCTAGTTCTTCTCATAGGGCTGAGACATTGGTGAGACATTGATCCCATGGTCCTTTCTCCATTAGTCACACAGGTCAGTTATCATGCTGATTTGTCATTATTTTGATGGAACACATCAACCAATACATAGCAGAATAGCATAATCCAGATTATTTTCCCCATGTTGAGCATGCTGGTGCTACATTAGGTGTTGTTTAGCCTACAGATAACTGCCAAAATAATGGAAACACTTGAGTAAATGAAGGTTCTGGAGGTTCTGTTATGGTGTCGTGTGCATTTTCCTGGCATGGTTTAGGTCCGCTCAACCCCGCTTTAGAGGGCAAGGTAAATGCCAGTAAATACACAGCCATTCTGAGTGAATCATTTCTATTAAGTAAACTATTATTCCCCTCGCTCATATCATACGCATTTTTAGCTACTGAAGTGTTTCTCTGCCATCGACCTGTATAGTATAGGTAACCATCCAACATCCACCAATGTATAGTGTACATATTCAGCCAACCACTCATACTATGCAATGTCTTTTTATAGCTTTTCTGCACTCCAGACTTCTTGTATTTCTATACTTTTTCATACTGACGCTCTATGTATCATGTACCGTGTATCTGTCTTTTGTGTACTTTCGTTGTGGCATTTTGCACCTGCCCTGTGTTTTGTTGTATCTATCTATCTATCTATCTATCTATCTATCTATCTATCTATCTATCTATCTATCTATCTATCTATCTATCTATCTATCTATCTATCTATCTATCTATCTATCTATCTATCTATCTATCTATCTATCTATCTATCTATCTATCTATCTATCTATCTATCTATCTATCTATCTATCTATCCTGATGGGAGTGGATGACAACGCCCCCATCCACAGGGCACGAGTGGTCACTGAATGGTCTGATGAGCATGAAAACCATGTAAACCAGATGCCATTCTGTCTCAGTCACCAGATCTCAACCTAATTGAACACTTATGGGAGATTCTGGAATGGTGCCTGAGATGGCGTTTTCCACCACCATCAACAAAACACCAAATTATTCTGACAGTTATCCATGTCTCTGCTAGTCAGAGAGCAACTCTCTCTGCAGTGCATGGTTTGAGGTTCTCTCTGCAGTGCATGGTTTGAGGTTCTCTCTGCAGTGCATGGTTTGAGGTTCTCTCTGCAGTGCATGGTTTGAGGTTCTCTCTACAGTGAATGGTTTGAGGTTCTCTCTGCAGTGCATGGTTTGAGGTTCTCTCTGCAGTGCATGGTTTGAGGTTCTCTCTGCAGTGCATGGTTTGAGGTTCTCTCTGCAGTGCATGGTTTGAGGTTCTCTCTGCAGTGCATGGTTTGAGGTTCTCTCTACAGTGCATGGTTTGAGGTTCTCTCTGCAGTGCATGGTTTGAGGTTCTCTCTGCAGTGCATGGTTTGAGGTTCTCTCTGCAGTACATGGTTTGAGGTTCTCTCTACAGTGCATGGTTTGAGGTTCTCTCTGCAGTACATGGTTTGAGGTTCTCTCTACAGTGCATGGTTTGAGGTTCTCTCTGCAGTGCATGGTTCGCAGTGCTTACAGTGCCAGCCCACAAGCCGACATCCGCAGGCACAAAAGTATTTGTCATTCACTGGAAAACCCATGGTTTCTGTATGCTAATGTAAGATAAAAAATGATTGTTAAAATTCTTGAGAGAGAGAGAGAGAGAAAAATATGGTTGCAGCAGTGTTGAAGAAGCAACAAGTAATGAGTCTTGCTGGTGTCTCGGAGGTGAGTGGCTGGCTAATCCCTCCTCAGTACTATGGGAGCAGACTGAGTCAGGCAAATCCCTCCTCAGTACTATGGGAGCAGACTGAGTCAGGCAAATCCCTCCTCAGTACTATGGGAGCAGACTGAGTCAGGCAAATCCCTCCTCAGTACTATGGGAGCAGACTGAGTCAGGCATAAGCACCCCCCCTGTAGGTTGCTGTAGGTATTGTAGGTTGTTTCACCCCCGAACCCAAACCACTCCTATCTCCTACCACTCCTATTGTCAGCATGTGTCAAAACTTGTCAATTTGTGTTCTAGGATGCAGTCTAGACAGGATTTCCTGACCCGAAACAATCCCACGTAAGGAGCTAAACTGAGGGAATTGGCGTTTCCCAGGGGTCTGTGCAATGTCCGCTGTGCTTTGCCTTTCCACAGTGAGTTGAGTTGGTAACCAAGACAGGAAGAATGACTGACAGCAGAAAACACAGCCTCCTCTGACCTAATTCACATTCACAACACACTGGAGCAAGCCAAGTGCTCATACTTTGGTTAAACTTTTTTTTAGGTTTAAAATACACATAAAAAAAGGGTGGGTTATTTATATTAACCTTTTACATTTTAGTCAATTAGTAGACACTTTTATCCAGAGCGATTTACATTAGTAAGTGTATCAAAGGGTAAATATTAATTGTTTCAAAAGTACGGGCTTTGTGAAAATATTGCTCTGTGGGAGACCACAACAGCCCAGAGGCAGGTTCTCGATCTGGTGTAACATAAAGTAGTTGTTATTTTGATTTGTATTCCCTCACCAAGCTGATACATTTTACTACCCAATAAAGGTAACACTTTACAATGATGTTCAGTAATAAACCATTTTTTATAAATTGTTTTCTCACCATTAACTAAAACTTGAAATTAGGAATTGTTGATGTCACAAGAAGAAGTAGTATTTCAACTTGATAATTTGAAAGTATGGTGTTCAGTTTATGAATTTTTAATCTTATTAAAAGATATATGATTTTGATAGTTTTATGGACTGAAATTAAAATGTAATGCAATTTAAAACCTTTAAATTTTTCCTTCTCATCTTCATACATAATAGTAATGTGTCTGCTGTACTCCAAATGGAAACATGTAATTTAGACAAAGTATTCATTTATATGTGTGGCTGTCAATAAATGTGTTGACTTGTTATTGATATGTACATTACATGGAAGCCATTGATGAACAAACCAAGATTACGAAAGGTGAAGAGGTCACTGGTGTTTATCTTTGCAGAGAATGTTAATCTGATATCAGGGTTTGTGATTAAAGACTGTGTAATAATTAGAGAAGCCTGGAGAGAAAAAGCCACTTTGAGGTGAGGAGACATTTGTACTTTAACAAGGGACTCACCTTCATGCTGCCCTCCGCTTAGGTGGTAGTCTTTCCAGGATGCCACGTCTGTTGGTGGTAGTCTTTCCAGGATGCCACGTCTGTTGGTGGTAGTCTTTCCAGGATGCCACGTCTGTTGGTGGTAGTCTTTCCAGGATGCCACGTCTGTTGGTGGTAGTCTTTCCAGGATGCCACGTCTGTTGGTGGTAGTCTTTCCAGGATGCCACGTCTGTTGGTGGTAGTCTTTCCAGGATGCCACGTCTGTTGGTGGTAGTCTTTCCAGGATAAACAAGCAATTAAAAAATGTAATCAACCCTGCGCCCACACACACACACACACAGACACACACACACACACACACACACACACACATAGACACACACACACACACACACACACACACACAGACACACACACACACACACACACATAGACACACACACACACACACACACACACACACACATAGACACACACACACACACACACACACACACACACACACACACTCTCCTCTGCGTCGTTGCCCAGGGTGGGCACGACGTGCAGCCCCGCTATGTAGCCCCCCACACCAGGGTCCAGACAGGACTTGGTGCTTCGCGGGAGTACTGAGGGGGGAATCATCGCGCCGGGGTCCGGACCGGACCGGGCGTGCAACGGTGAGGCAGGAGGGGAGCAGCCTTCACTGCTTACGTCACGCCCGAAGCCGGGGCCGGAGCCCCCACCAGCAACCACCCCAGTACTCCGCCCTTTCCCCCCTAGATTTGTGTAAATGTTTTGGGAGAAAGGGGGGATTATTTGCGGTCGGGAGCCCGCACCTTGGGGGGGGGGGGTACTGTGAGGGTTTGATTGTGGTTAGGCCTCTGACTCCCAGCAGGGGGAGTGGAAGGACCACAATCAAGCCCTCACACCCTAACTAAGCGGAGTTTAATGATCCCCAATCAGAGACAGCTGTACAGGGTTGTCTCTGATTGGGGATTGTATTTAGGCTCCACACATCCACCTGTGTGGATCATTGGCTTTGTTTGACTGCACTGCATTACTCAAGTAAGTCACATTGTTTGTTATACTCTCCTGTTTTACTTTATGCTTGGTGAGAACATCTCATATAATAAAAAGGATGACACTCCACCAGCACTCCGTTTACCGTCCCATTACTCAGCATCGTGACAGACAGTGCATGTCAGAGTTTGCGTTTACCCTTCACTATACTACTGGCCCTTTGTGTTTTACAAAAGGTCTGCTCAACTTCTGCTACCAGATAACGGATAAAAAACACACATGTTCCAGAACAAACAAACAAACAAACAAACAGTTCACCAATAATTCTCTTTCTTTCGGTTTATGATTTATAATTCACCAAAACCTCGCAGCTTAGAACTGATAACTCACCAATACCTTGCAGCTTAGAACTGATAACTCACCAATACCTCGCAGTTTAGAACTGATAACTCACCAATACCTCGCAGCTTAGAACTGATAACTCACCAATACCTCGCAGCTTAGAACTGATAACTCACCAAAACCTTGCAGCTTAGAACTGATAACTCACCAATACCTCGCAGCTTAGAACTGATAACTCACCAATACCTCGCAGCTTAGAACTGATAACTCACCAATACCTCGCAGCTTAGAACTGATAACTCACCAATACCTCGCAGCTTAGAACTGATAACTCACCAAAACCTCGCAGCTTAGAACTGATAACTCACCAATACCTCGCAGCTTAGAACTGATAACTCACCAATACCTCGCAGCTTAGAACTGATAACTCACCAAAACCTCGCAGCTTAGAACTGATAACTCACCAATACCTCGCAGCTTAGAACTGATAACTCACCAATACCTCGCAGCTTAGAACTGATAACTCACCAATACCTTGCAGCTTAGAACTGATAACTCACCAATACCTCGCAGCTTAGAACTGATAACTCACCAAAACCTCGCAGCTTAGAACTGATAACTCACCAATACCTCGCAGCTTAGAACTGATAACTCACCAATACCTCGCAGCTTAGAACTGATAACTCACCAAAACCTCGCAGCTTAGAACTGATAACTCACCAATACCTCGCAGCTTAGAACTGATAACTCACCAATACCTCGCAGCTTAGAACTGATAACTCACCAATACCTCGCAGCTTAGAACTGATAACTCACCAATACCTCGCAGCTTAGAACTGATAACTCACCAAAACCTCGCAGCTTAGAACTGATAACTCACCAATAATTCTCAGAGGTAATATTAGCTATCAAAACAATCAATTTAGCAGCAAAAAGCAGAGACCAAGACCTTACTGTAACATTTCTGACGAAGAAAATTACGGAAAATCGGCATATAATTTGTAACATATGCAACATTAACACCATTTGTAACACTTATATTGTATCCAAATATCGTACATTTGTTAATTCTTTGTAACATTTAAACTTCCTGCAAGGTCTGTCATTGAGCCAAACACTGCCAAACACTGCTAGTAGCACCTCTAGGGATGGTGGTGATGCCAGGTATTAGCAGGTTCGGGAGAGTACAGGGTCGAATAGTGAGAGGTCAGTAAATAAATTAGTTGTTTTTCAAGAAAGTCTGTCTAGAGAGGGCTTTTAAAGTTGTTTTCACAGTATCCGCTGGGAGAGATTAATGTTACACTTGCTGTGCCTGCACCTGCTCTTGTCATCAGGGACAGGAGCCAAGTGCTGCCTCATCATGTAAGAATACTCACTCACCCACTCACACACGTCTTGGGACATCTTAATACACAGGTGAAGGCACGGTATGTACAGAGGAGCTATCCATCTAAAGGTCTGTCTGGTCTGTGCTTGCACGTATAGGGGAGGGGAGATGGAGGTAAACCTGCTGGAACCAAAGAGGTCAATGATCAGAGATGCAGCTAGCACTAACATGTTCACCAGAATGACAATAGGGGGCAAAGTTATTGTAATTACAATGTATCTCACTGCTATAACAAGACAATGGGCTGTCTCTAGCACCAATAGCACAAACATGTTATCCTTGTGCTCAGTAAAGGAGAGACTGCCTGCGTGAGTGTTGAACGGTCAGAGGTGGAGGAAGCAGTAGGAGGTCTAAGTTGACAAACAGATTTATTGATATTGGGATTGAGAGACTGTCTTCAGGCTTGAATTTGTGTTTCATATGAGGGTGGCAGGGGGGGGTTGCACGTGGTTAGCCACCTCCATTCATCTGAATAAGAGCCACATGGTAAAAAGGCAGCAATAGTTTTTCTCTCCTTAGCTGGAGGGAAAATATGCCTGGGAAAGAATAGATTTTGCAGAATGAATGGAGACAGTTTGGTGTAATATTTATCTCCACTTGATTGACGAGCCACTTGGTGGCAAGCAGGAGTTAGAACCGCTTCAGAAAACAGAACCAGAAAATAATGACATTTTCAAGGAACAGAATCAGAACTGGGAATGAAAGTGATGTATACTGTTCCGTAACAGAACCATTATTCTAAGGGAGTGGGAACCGTTTAATAACTATTTTTTACATTCCATTTTCTTCCAGTCCCACAACAAAGTGCCTATGCAAAGCCCTCCCTCTGTCCATCAGAAACGTCTCCCAGTGTCTGCTTGCCAGCGTGTGTGTGTAGGCTACCTTCCCCTCCACCTACAAAGCGTAGCTGTAGCCTACTGACGTAATAAGTGTGATTCAGAAGGTAGGGAGTGTCAG
This sequence comes from Thymallus thymallus, assembly GCA_023634145.1. Lineage (NCBI taxonomy): Eukaryota > Metazoa > Chordata > Actinopteri > Salmoniformes > Salmonidae > Thymallus > Thymallus thymallus. The sequence goes on from CM042388.1 coordinate 48,577,794, forward strand.
GCTCTGGCCATAGAGAAGCTTTGCTTCTCTATAGTTCTATGTTCAGAGTCTGGCAGATCTAGTATTTCTACTTCTGTGTGGTGTTGTGTGTGGGATCCCTAATTGGAGGCAGCTGCTATGCATTACCTCTAATTAGGGATCCTACTTATATGTCTGTGTTCCACTCCCTTGGCGTGGGTCATTGTTGTATGTTGTCTCGTGTCGTGAGTATGTGTGTTTCAGTTCAGTTATCTATAGCATTGTCATTTTGTATAGTCGATGTCAAGTATAGTTTATTCATCAAATAAACGATGTCGAACTATCGCTATGCTGCGCCTTGGTCTCTCTACACACCCGAACGTGACAGGGAGAGAGATTTTTAATTAGAGAAGAATGGATTACATTTTTCAATTATAGTTAGGGATACTATAGTTATCACATTTTACATTGGATTTATGAACTACAAAAAGATAAGTCGCTTTTTTAATTCTGATAACGCTCTGTTCACACAAGCTTGTTAGCTAGCTAGCTTCTCTGGTCCAACGTTAAGTCAACTCTGAAGTTCAAAGACATTCAAAGTTCCTAATTACAAGCTTCTCTGTAGATATAACTCTGTTGGTCTAATTCAGATAATGCATGTCATCACAAGATGCCCAGTGCTTCAAGCTAAGCCTCATCCACCCCCCTCTCTCGCTCTCTCCCCACCCATAACATTTCAGTTGCATGTTTCGCCTGACCAGAGCCGGGTGGCCCTATATGCTCACTACGCAAGTTGAGTAGGGCCCCGCAAATTACGCAAGGGCCCCGCAAGCGTCCCAACTTCGATGAGAGGATGAAGCGGAACTATCCTTCTGGTCACGAAAAGAGAAAAAAAGAACAGAGTGAAAAAAAAAAAGACCATGAGAGTGAATTGTGGGAACAGCAATCAGGTAAACTAGTGTTCTCTCCTCTCCAAGTTTGATGTCAGCAAATAACAGTAACGTTAAGTTGATGTGCTAGCTTGCAGTGCATCTCTCTCTAGTCTGTCTGTCTGACTAACCTAGCTGGGCAGTGCATCTCTCTCTAGTCTGTCTGTCTTGCTAACCTAGCTGGGCAGTACATCTCTCTCTAGTCTGTCTGTCTTGCTAACCTAGCTGGGCAGTGCATCTCTCTCTAGTCTGTCTGTCTTGTTAACCTAGCTGGGCAGTGCATCTCTCTCTAGTCTGTCTGTCTTGTTAACCTAGCTGGGCAGTGCATCTCTCTCTAGTCTGTCTGTCTTGATAACCTAGTTGGGCAGTGTATATCTTGGTCTGTCTGTGTCTTACTTGTCAGCCACTTCCAGGTCTGTGTTCTGTGACTTTGTATACAATTATTTATTATGTTTGATAAACGCCAACGGGCAACAGTGTTTATAAACTGCAGCTCAGAAAACATGGTTCATATACGCGTGCATGAAATGAAACTCACGCTTTCCAGCAGTAACCTCTGTGGGAACCAGTCCAGACAATATATGGGCCTGATGGCTCTCCTCATAGGAGCACATTATTTTAAAACAAGACAATGATTATCTAGTCTCTCAGTCAAGGTTTAGTTACAACTCTGGACTAATGCAAGATGGAAAGCAATGGATTGACATTGACTATTGATTTATATATTGAATTTAACATGTTGTTTAGCTGGGCATACTGGGCAATAAGGATGCACATCTCTCAGTAAATAATAACCAGTATTCAGCCAAGCCATAGTATATTTAGTATTTAATATTTTAAAATGTATAAAAGGAAATCTGGGGAAGCCAGTTTGAATGGGCCTGATGCAGCTGATAAAATTTATAATTGTATTGCTTAAGTTAGTCAGTAGAGGAGATGCTGGATCATCAGCCAGTACACACACAGACTCAGTTGATCCACATTCAGCCTCAGCCAGTACTAACACAGACCCAGTACAGCCGGCTTCAGCAAGTACTAACACAGACCCAGGTGAAGTACATGCAGCCTCAGCCAGTAGCACAACCAGAGGTGTACAGCCAGTATCAGATACAAGCAGCTCAGACCCTAATAGAACAGTTGCTGCTCCACCAAATGACCCAGCAGATTGGCACCCAGTCTTAACAGACTTTAGGAGGACTGAGTTAGTGCGCAGAGGTCCATTCAAACCAGGACTGGATTTTTCTTACCCTAAAGACAAGTCTAGAAGAGGTTTCCATTCAGGCTTATTACAGAAACAGCTGTCAAATTGTGAAAATATTACCAGGAGCTGGCTTTCATACTCAGTCAAAAACAACGCTGTGTATTGTTTTTGCTGTAAGCTCTTTTCTACAAAAAACTACAAAATAATAAAGGAAGGCGTGAATGACTGGTCAAATATCAACGTCATTCTAAAACACCATAAGGGTCGTCCTGAACACACAAACAATATGATTAAGTGGAGAGAGAAACACCTGACATTAGTCACCAGGAGCAAATGTCCATTATTCTGAGAAGTGTGGTTTTATAGAGAAAGCCAGAGATCAAGGAGCACTTCTTCAGTTTGGGAATGTTGAGGTTACAACAGGCTTGAATCTGTCCACTGTCATCTTAGATAAACTGAACGAGCTGAAGATTCCATTTGAAGATTGTAGAGGGCAAGTTTATGATAATGGGGCCAACATGAAGGGCAAGCACCAAGGAGTACAAGCCAGACTGCTCAAAAAACCTCCCAGAGCCGTGTTCGTCCCATGTGGAGCACATACTCTACACCTTGTCATTGCATATGCTGACAAATCTTCAAAAGATGCAGTTGGGTTTTTTGAGCATGTGCAAAAGCTCTTCACCTTCTTTCAGCTGGCACACAAAGATGGAGTGTTTTGAAGAGACACGTGAACAAAACCGTGAAGTCATGGAGTGGCACAAGACGGGAGAGTAGGTTCCAAAGTGTTCATGCAATCAGGTATCAGGCTCCTGAGGTTCGGGAGGCATTACTGGAAGCCAGACAGACGATCAACGATCCAGAGGTACAAGCACTTGCAGAGGAAGTCCACTTAACCACTTCTTGATTTGCTGTGTCGTATGGTGTGAGACACTGACAATGACAAACTAGGTGAACAATCTCCTCCAATCCGCCTCAAGGCAGTTGGATATCACAGTGAATTTAATCTCAAATGCAAAGGCCTCCCTCACTACATAACGGGAAACTGGATTCTCTGAGGCCCCCAGACAACAGCCTAAAGCATTTGTGAAGAAATTAATGTGGAGGCTGTTCTGAAAGAGAAGAGACTGAGAAACAGCAAGAGGCATTTCAGCTATGAGGCTCCTGATGAACCAGTGACTGATGCACTGAAAAACCTGGAAGTCAACTACTTCAACACTCTGCTGTGACATCCATGGATGAGAGATTTGAAACCAGGTGAAAACCAAATGTGGAGTGCTGCTGAACTTCAGCACTGCCTCTCAGATGTCCAGTGAATCTTTAAAGGCTCACTGCATGGAAGTTGAAAACACTCTAACCTTCAGAGATGACAGTGACATCAGTGGAATGGATCTGGCACACGAGATTCAGAATTGACCTGATCTGCTATCAGATAAGATGACTGCCTTTCTCTGGAAACGTTATATTGCTGGTCAGAACAGTGGAACGGAACAAAAACAATGATGGTTCCAACCCCTGGTGGCAAGGGAAACTTAATTGAACATCTCCCACAACCCTCTTTCTCTTTCTGTCATTCCCTCTCTGTGTCACTTTCTTTCTACCCCAGCTAACAGATGAGGCTGGTTCTCGACTCTCAAAGATGAATGATGATCTCGCAGCAGCTTTGGCAGGTTTATTACGATTGGCATCATATTCTACAGATATGCATGTTGAATGCTTACCCACTCACATGAAAAGTGACTTTAATGAGCCAGTCAAGCAGCCTCAGTCAGCCATCATAAGCCTGTGTGAAGTGCTACAATGCTGTCTCCTTCACTCCAATTCACACACTCCTCACAAAACAATGGCATTTGTCAAGCATCTGTTTATTCTGTCAACAACAGAGACAGGTACATGTATCAATTTATGTGATGTGTGATAGGGTACTAAGGCAGACACAACCGTGCTTTTCTGACTGTGGTTTCAAGGAAATTGAAATAGTTGTTGAAAAAGTTTGGTGCTATGTCAAATGTGTTGACAAGTAAAGGTTGTGGATCAGTATTTATATATTTCTTAGTCATGACTTGAATACATTATTGTTTGCTACAATCATGTTTCGGTATCAGATATTCTATATATGTTTTTCTATTGATCAGAATACTATCTGTATTAGAATACTAATACTAATATTGAATAGCTGCCACTGCATGTTGAACACTGGAACCAGATTGCCCACTATTTGTCAGCTTAATGAGCAGGGAACCATGATACATTCGGTTTCAAAACAGTGCCATATGCAACTTCACAGAGAGGCTTATTAGGAAGCACACAGCTGCTGCAGGACTGACTCAATGATGCTGGGAGATGGACAGCATGGGGTCTGAAACGTAGAGCTGCTGTGTGGCTTCTTTCTTCCTTGATTATTAGTGTGAGTTATAGAGATGCTGCTGGGTATCGGCCGTACGCCACTGGCTCCCAGCCCCCAGCACATAGCACACAGCTTGGCCTAGCCCTGTAATAAAGCAAGCAGGTAGGCCCCCGTCAATGCTCTGATAGAACATTTCTGATGAGGTCATATTTGCACCACAAAAAATGCAGTACAAATACAGGGTACAGAACTTGTCAATACCCCCCCCCAAAAAATCTAAGTCTAACTCAAATGCTGCACTGTTACTTAAAATAACCAATCTCAGTTCTCTTTAAAGTGAATTCTGGGGTAAAAATAAAAAGCGAAATAACTCTGTATTCACACTGCCCTTTCCTTTGGATGAGGACTCAACTCTTTTACCAGTTCACTTCACCTCTTTTTTGGTCAAAGTCCTATTTGCATTCACATTGCTATGTTTAGAAATGAACCAAATATCTTTTCCCAACATTCACTCAATGTACTATGGGTTTTTACAAAGTGCAGGACAAGCCATTCTGTCAGATGTGTTGTTGGACAGCTAAAAATACCTACTCACATTTTGGAAGATAATAGATTGCTTAGTTAAAATATAAGGCATAATAATTGTAATCAGAAGATACTATTAGCATGTAAATGTAAATGAATAACTGCAGATTAAATAATGCTAGAATTGAAAATTCTACAACCAATGTAGGCTTTAAGAGCTAGAATACATTTTGTACGCCATGTTTTGATTCTAACCAAATATGTATCTGTTTGTGTCTCACACTACTCAAACCAGAGGAGGCTGGTGGGAAGAGCTGTAAGAGGATGGGCTCATTGTAAAGACTGGACTGGAGGTGTAGACCTTACCGTGAAATACTAATTACAATACAACAGGTGTAGACCTTACCGTGAAATACTAATTACAATACAACAGGTGTAGACCTTACCGTGAAATACTAATTACAATACAACAGGTGTAGACCTTACCGTGAAATACTAATTACAATACAACAGGTGTAGACCTTACAGTGAAATACTTATTACAAACCCTTAACCAACAATACAACAGGTGTAGACCTTACAGTGAAATGCTTACTAACAAGCCCTTAACAAACAATACAACAGGTATAGACCTTACAGTGAAATGCTTACTAACAAGCCCTTAACCAACAATACAACAGGTGTAGACCTTACAGTGAAATGCTTACTAACAAGCCCTTAACCAACAATACAACAGGTGTAGACCTTACAGTGAAATGCTTACTAACCATCCCTTAACCAACAATACAACAGGTGTAGACCTTACAGTGAAATGCTTACTAACAAGCCCTTAACCAACAATACAACAGGTGTAGACCTTATCGTGAAATACTTATTACAAACCCTTAAACAACAATATAACAGGTGTAGACCTTACAGTGAAATGGTTACTAACAAGCCCTTAACCAACAATACAACAGGTGTAGACCTTACAGTGAAATGCTTACTAACAAGCCCTTAACCAACAATACAACAGGTGTAGACCTTACAGTGAAATGCCTACTAACAAGCCCTTAACCGACAATACAACAGGTGTAGACCTTACAGTGAAATGCTTACTAACAAGCCCTTAAACAACAATATAACAGGTGTAGACCTTACAGTGAAATGCTTACTAACAAGCCCTTAACCAACAATACAACAGGTGTAGACCTTACAGTGAAATGCTTACTAACAAGTCCTTAACCAACAATACAACAGATGTAGACCTTACAGTGAAATGCTGACTAACAAGCCCTTAACCAACAATACAACAGGTGTAGACCTTACAGTGAAATGCTTACTAACAAGCCCTTAACCAACAATACAACAGGTGTAGACCTTACAGTGAAATGCTTACTAACAAGCCCTTAACCAACAATACAACAGGTGTAGACCTTACAGTGAAATGCTTACTAACAAGCCCTTAACCAACAATACAACAGGTGTAGACCTTACAGTGAAATGCTTACTGACAAGCCCTTAACCAACAATACAACAGGTGTAGACCTTACAGTGAAATGCTTACTAACAAGCCCTTAACCAACAATACAACAGGTGTAGACCTTACAGTGAAATGCTTACTAACAAGCCCTTAACCAACAATACAACAGGTGTAGACCTTACAGTGAAATGCTTACTAACAAGTCCTTAACCAACAATACAACAGGTGTAGACCTTACAGTGAAATGCTTACTGACAAGTCCTTAACCAACAATACAACAGGTGTAGACCTTACAGTGAAATGCTTACTAACAAGTCCTTAACCAACAATACAACAGGTGTAGACCTTACAGTGAAATGCTGACTAACAAGACCTTAACCAACAATACAACAGGTGTAGACCTTACAGTGAAATGCTGACTAACAAGACCTTAACCAACAATACAACAGGTGTAGACCTTACAGTGAAATGCTTACTAACAAGCCCTTAACCAACAATACAACAGGTGTAGACCTTACAGTGAAATGCTTACTAACAAGCCCTTAACCAACAATACAACAGGTGTAGACCTTACAGTGAAATGCTTACTAACAAGCCCTTAACCAACAATACAACAGGTGTAGACCTTACAGTGAAATGCTTACTAACAAGCCCTTAACCAACAATACAACAGGTGTAGACCTTACAGTGAAATGCTTACTAACAAGCCCTTAACCAACAATGCAGTTTTAAGAAAAAGAAGGGTTAAGGAAATATTTACTAAATAAACTAAAGAAAATTAACAAAAATAAGAGCAACAATAAAATAACTATAACGAAGCTACGTATATACAGGTAATGTGAGGAGGCTATATACAGGAAGTACCAGTACAGAGTCAATGTGAGGAGGATATATACAGGGGTACCAGTACTGAGTCAATGTGAGGAGGCTATATACAGGAAGTACCAGTACAGAGTCAATGTGAGGAGGCTATATACAGGGGTACCAGTACAGAGTCAATGTGAGGAGGCTATATTCAGGTGGTACCAGTACAGAGTCAATGTGAGGAGGCTATATACAGGTGGTACCAGTACAGAGTCAATGTGAGGAGGCTATATACAGGTGGTACCAGTACAGAGTCAATGTGAGGAGGCTATATACAGGTGGTACCAGTACAGAGTCAATGTGAGGAGGCTATATACAGGCTATATACAGGTGGTACCAGTAGATAGATAGATAGATAGATAGATAGATAGATAGATAGATAGATAGATAGATAGATAGATAGATAGATAGATAGATAGATAGATAGATAGATAGATAGATAGATAGATAGATAGATAGGTACTTTATTGCTCCCCCGAGGGGAAAATTTCATTGTCAAGCAGCTACAACAAAACACAGTGCAGGTGCAAAATGCCACAACGAAAGTACACAAAAGACAGATACACGGTACATGATACATATAGCGGCAGTATGAAAAAGTATAGAAATACAAGATATCTGGAGTGCAAAAAAAAGCTATAAAAAGACATTGCATAGTATGAGTGGTTGGCTGAATATGTACACTATACATTGGTGGATGTTGGATGGTTAACTATACTATACAGGTTGATGGCAGAGAAATACTTCAGTAGCTAAAAATGCGTATGATATGAGCGAGGGAATAATAGTTTACTTAATATACAGAATGGCTAAATGAACAGGTAAGTGAATATTTTGCATGGTTAAATTAGCTGTACAGGTAAATATACAGTTATATTTACAGATAAGTGAATACTTGCATGGTTACATAAACTGTACAGGTAAATGACAGGAAGAGATACTTTAATAGCTAAATGTGTGTATGATATAATTTGGGGTAATAATAGTAATTAAAATACAGTCCTTAGTGCGCAGGGTTAAATTACAGACAACTGCACGTATTGCACATTCGATATACTAAAAGCAATGAGAAAAGGTGCAACTGGCAGGATACTAATATGCATTCCTGAGTGAATGCCTACGTAAGTTAAGTCCAATAATTACTTACAATATTGCATGTGATATGATATAACAACTGTACATGAGTATGTATATACAGACCTGTATGAATAAATAAGTCCTGAGTGAATGAGTGCTGATGGACCAGAGTTATTCACGATGGATGCATAATTGTTAAACTAGGTCCTAGCACCCCAACAGTTCCAGATCTATGTTGCCGACGGCACGGCACCCCGGTAAGGCATTATATAGTCTAATAGCCGCCGGCAGGAAGGACCTCCTGTAGCGCTCTCTGGCACACCGTGGTGGGATCAGTCTGTGACTGAAAGTGCTCCTCTGCGTCATAACCATAGCGTGCAGAGGGTGGGTGACGTTGTCCATGATGGCCAGCAGTTTGGCCAGGATCCGTCTCTCCGCCACCTCCTCTAGAGTGTCAAGGCTCATCCCCAGGACAGAGCTAGCCTTCCTGAACAGCTTATTTACCCGAGAAGCATCACCGGCTTTGATGTTTGCTCCCCAGCACACCACTGCAAAAAAGATGGCACAGACTGGTAGAAGGTATGCAGTAGTTTACTGCACACGTTGAAGGACCTGAGCCTCCTCAGAAAGTAGAGTCGGCTCTGGCCCTTTTTGTACAGGGCCCCGGTGTTACCGGCCCATTCCAGCCTGTTGTCCATATGGACTCCCAGGAACATGTATGACCCAACCATTTCCACATCCATCCCCTGTATAGGGACTGCAGTCAGTTGTGCCTTGGTTCTCCTGAAGTCCACCACCATCTCCTTTGTTTTGCTGATGTTGAGCTGAAGGTGGTTCTGCTCACACCACAACACAAAGTCACTGATTGTGCTCCTGTACTCCTCCTCCTGCCCACCCCTGATGCACCCTACAATAGCAGAGTCATCCGAGAACTTCTGTAGGTGGCATGTTTCAGAGTTATATCTGAAGTCTGAGGTGTAGAGGGTGAACAGGAAGGGGGACAGGACCGTTCCCTGGGGGGCCCCTGTGTTGCTAACTGCCCGTTCTGAAACACAGCTCTGTAGTCGCACAAATTGTGGCCTTCCGGTCAGGTAGTCCGTGACCCAGGAGACTAAGGGTGCTTCCACTTTCATCCTCCTCATCTTCTCACCCAGTAGCAGGGGCTGAATGGTATTGAAGGCACTGGAGAAGTCAAAAAACATAACCCTCACAGTGCAACCTGCGTTGTCCAGGTGAGAGTAGGCCCTCTGCAGAAGGTAGATGATTGCATCTTCCACCCCGATGTTGCGCTGGTATGCAAACTGCAGGGGGTCCATTGATGAACACACCAGGGGTCTGAGGTGAGCGAGGACTAACCTTTCCAGGGTCTTCATGATGTGGGATGTTAGCGCTACAGGTCTGAAGTCATTCAGGACAGTGGGGTGTGCCTTCTTGGGCACTGGGACGAGGCAGGATGTTTTCCACAGCACAGGGACCCTTTCTAGGCTCAGGCTAAGGTTGAAAAGACGCTGGAGTATTCCACACAGTTGGTCAGCACAGATCCTAAGCACTCTTGGGCTGATGCCATCAGGGCCCGCCGCTTTCCACTGATGTAGTCTCTCCAGCTCTCTCTTCACTTGGTTGGTGGTGAAAGCCAGCCCAGGTGGGGAGGTAGGGGGAAGGGGAGTGTTGAGGATCAGTCCAGGGGGAGCAGGGGCGGAGGTGGGGTCACTGATTGTCTCAGCAGAGGTGCTGTGAGCAAAGTGGGGGTGGGACAGCCGTGAGGGTCTGTGGTCTGGGGAGCTGGAGGAGAGGTGGACAGGGCCAGTATCAAACCTGTTAAAAAATTGGTTCAGCTCATTGGCTCTGTCCTGGGTCCCCTCCGTCTGCCCACTGTTTGACTTTTTGAAGCCAGTGATATTTCTCATACCCTTCCACACCTCTCTCACCTGGCTCTGCCTCAGCTTGTCCTCCATCTTCTCCTTATACACTCTCTTCCCCTCAGCAATCCGCAACTTCAGCTCCCTCTGGACGCATTTCAATTTGTCCTTGTCCCTCTCCTTGAAGGCCCTCTTCTTCTCATTCAGCAGGGCCTTCAGGTCGCTGGTGACCCAGGGTTTATTGTTTGGGAAACAGCGTACCTTCCTGGTGGGTACAGTGTTGTCTACACAAAAATTAATATAGTCTGTTATGCAGTCAGGGGTACCAGTACAGAGTCAATGTGAGGAGGCTATATACAGGAAGTACCAGTACAGAGTCAATGTGAGGAGGCTATATACAGGAAGTACCGGTACAGAGTCAATGTGAGGAGGCTATATACAGGAAGTACTGGTACAGAGTCAATGTGAGGAGGCTATATACAGGAAGTACCAGTACAGAGTCAATGTGAGGAGGCTATATACAGGAAGTACCAGTACAGAGTCAATGTGAGGAGGCTATATACAGGGGTACCAGTACAGAGTCAATGTGAGGAGGCTATATACAGGGGTACCGGAACAGAGTCAATGTGAGGAGGCTATATACAGGTGGTACCAGTACAGAGTCAATGTGAGGAGGCTATATACAGGTGGTACCAGTACAGAGTCAATGTGAGGAGGCTATATACAGGGGTACCAGTACAGAGTCAATGTGAGGAGGCTATATACAGGGGTACCAGTACAGAGTCATTGTGAGGAGGCTATATACAGGGGTACCAGTACTGAGTCAATGTGAGGAGGATATATTCAGGGGTACCAGTACTGAGTCAATGTGAGGAGGATATATTCAGGGGTACCAGTACAGAGTCAATGTGAGGAGGTTATATACAGGGGGTACCAGTACAGAGTCAATGTGAGGAGGCTATATACAGGTGGTACCAGTACAGAGTCAATGTGAGGAGGTTATATACAGGAAGTACCAGTACAGAGTCAATGTGAGGAGGCTATATACAGGTGGTACCAGTACAGAGTCAATGTGAGGAGGTTATATACAGGGGGTACCAGTACAGAGTCAATGTGTGGAGGCTATATACAGGTGGTACCAGTACAGAGTCAATGTGAGGAGGCTATATACAGGTGGTACCAGTACAGAGTCAATGTGAGGAGGCTATATACAGGAAGTACCAGTACAGAGTCAATGTGTGGGGATACATGTTTGTCGAGGTAATTATGTACAACTATGCAGGGTTCATTAGTTCCAGATAATGTACAGAGTGGAGGCGTTTATCCCTCTTATACTGTACCATGGTTACCATAGAAAACAATACTAAAACAATCCTAAACATTTACCAGTGTTTTGATAAGTAAATTCGTAGGATTTCATTCTTGGAATAAACCTAGTCATTAGTTCTATCCGTTATGTTGTTAGAGAAGTGCACCGGTCGTTTTGGGGATTAGCAGCCATGCAGTCGTTTACGCCACCACCACCGTTGTTGTTGACTGGGAATCTTGCGGAAAATTGGCGGAAATGGGAACAAAGACTGAACCTGTACTACTTAGCCAGCGAGCTCAATGACCAGCCAGAAGCTAGGAAGATAGCTGTGTTGCTACATTGCATCAGCGAGGAGGCACTGGAGATATACAACACGTTGGATATTCCATATGCTGATTCAGAAGATAAGAAACTGTCTGAGGTACTGAAAGCTTTTTGAAAATTATTGTGCACCATGTAGAAATACTGTTTTTGAAAGACATCAGTTTTGGGCACATAAATTCAATGAACAAGCTGGTATTGACAAGTTTGTAACTGAACTGAGACAAAATGCACGGAACTGAAAGATGGTATTGGTGCAGTTTTGATGCAAGGTAACTGTCCTATAGCTTTTGCATACAGAACTCTGTCTGGCGCAGAACAAAATTATGCCCAGATTGAAAAAGAGCTCTTGGCTATAGTGTTTGCTCTGAAGAAGTTCCACCAGTATGTCTATGGTGTCCCAGTAAGAGTACAATCGGACCACAAACCACTTGAGGCTATAATCACCAAGCCCATTGGAAAGGCGCCAGCACGCCTTCAGAGAATGCTGCTTCAGATATTCAGATATTCAGGTTGATTTTGAATAAAGAGCCAGTAGTAGTAAGAAGTCAGTCTCCGTTGCCAATCATTTCTAGAGTGCCTAAAAGAGCACGACATATCCCTTGCTAGCTAGCCAAAACAGAGAAGACGGCTCATAGAGCTTAACATATCATACTGTACAAAGACTCACATAAAGTAGATTAAAAAGAAACGATTAACTATTGTGTTTGTCTAACAAATGTTGTGTGCTACACTACATGCAGGATATGGTCCACCCACACAGACAGTGTGGTGAACATGGAGCAACAGATCCTCTTGAACCTCAGGAGGCTGAAGAAATGTGGCTTGGCACCTAAAACCCTCACAAATTTTTACAGATGCACAATTGAGAGCATCCTGTTGGGCTGTATCACTGCCTTGTACGGCAACTGCACCGCCCGCAACCACAGGGCTCTCCAGAGGGGGCAAACATATTACCAGGGGAAAACTACCTGCCCTCCTGGACACCTACAGCACCCGATGTCACAGGAAGGCCAAAAAGATTATCAAAGACATCAACCACCCGACCTACAGCCTGTTCACCCCGCTATCATCCAGAAGGCGAGGTCAGTACAGGTGCATCAAAGCAGGGACAGACAGACTGAAAAACAGCTTCTATCTCAAGGCCATCAGACTGTTAAACAGCCATCACTAGCACACTAGAGGCTGCTGCCTATAGACAGATTAGAAATCACTGGCCACTTTAAGAAATAGAACACCAGTCACTTTAATAATAGATCACCATGACTTTTATTCCCAGGAAAAACATACCCTTACCCTGCCTCCATCTCTAACCCCGCCTCCATGTCTAACCCCGCCTCCATGTCAAACTCAGTGCAGAGAAAATATGACTTGATGGTAGAAAATAAATGACAAGAAATTTGTGAAAATAAGTTATTTGACCAAAGAAACTGAATGCTTTGAAAATAATTGAATACATTTGAATTCTACATTTTTTTAAATCATTTTTATTTCAGTAAAACATTTAAGTAATTTTTTCTTTTGGCTCCTTAGGCTACTCATGAGAAAAGGTTGGCGCCACTTTTGGTTACGAGGGGAGGTCCTTGGGACAAGTTAAACACAGGTCTGTCAAATAAATGACAGTTAACCAACGTGCCAAGGTTTATTACATTCAAGAGCAATAAATTGCAATTCATACAATTAATGACAGGTTTCCCACAGATAAAAGCACACTGTCTAGGACTATGGCTTTAGACACAATGAACTAGCAGCAGGGTAAGAAATAACACGTATCCAAGACTAACTTTGCACGTGAAACACTTCTAGGAAAATATCATGCAAACTTTAGATAAAGTATATTCACACCTGTAAGATAGCAGATATGACTAGTATACTGTTTACTAAAGTGTTTTTTGCGGACATGACTAGTCAGTTGTAGTAACATCTGCCGATTAGGGTTAGCACACCTACCAGACTACGCCTACTGTTAAATGAGGGGAACACCTTAACCAGAACATAAGATACAGGTTTATTGAGTTGGGTCAACAGTTCTGAGAAATGGAATGGACCAGACAACACTTTAGCAAAAATATTCATTTTTTATTGTAATTGTAACGTCTAAACGTTAGACAGGTTCTACGCCCATTAACGGGAAATAGTACAACGACCACATAGATGAGATTTTGTTTTAAACTGCTGGAGGTATCTGACAGCTTCGAGAAAGATGCGAACAAATTTGCAGAGCAAGCAGAGGGCAAATCCGGCACCTTGATGGATCAGCTCATCACCAAGTCCAACACCCTCAGGAGGAGACATGAGGAGAAAATGTGTGAATTAAAACAAGTCGAGGCAGAGTTTTTTAAGAGTAAGGCCACAGAACTAAGACACATGCCATGATAAAAGAGAGAAAGAGGAGAGCAAGTCAGTGGGGGCCTATGTGTTTTTTCCCTCCATTTTGAGCATCTGGCAGGTAGTGGAATGGCATCATATATATATATATATATATATATATATATATATATATATATATTTATATACAGCTTACATTGCACTGTTGTAACCCTGTATGTGAAATGTTTCAATGTTAATAAACACATTTGGACATAATGTCCCTAAACTTATGTATGTAATTGGTGCCCTTCAGCACTTTTTGCTGAGTTGTTTCTCTTGAAATTGGTCTTGAATTGCATTCCAAGTGGCATTAAAAAAGGTCTTAAAAAGTCTTTCTATATTTAACTTGCTGAAACCTGCAGATACCCTGAGCATACAATCTTGAGTGCAACTTACTTCTCTGTGCTCTGGAGATATTGCAGGTAATTGGTCTTGCCTCTATTTCTCTGTTACTCATAAAAGTAATATATTACTGTACGTAATTATTACCCCCAACACCGGTCCCAAGTGATTCTGTTGCAATTTGTCTATTTTTTTCACCACATACATGGTATATGTGGTGTAGATTTCAGAATGTTACAGATAGAAATGCAATGACGAGAGCTGATGTGATTCCTTATCAGAGACGCGTTCCTTCTACATGGTATATGTGGTGTAGATTTCAGAAGGACAATACATAGTTCTCTTTTAGATGCTCAGTTATCATAGAATACTAATGATTCCCATCTTTCAATGATAAACTCATTTTAATTAGATCAGATAGACGTGTTGCAAAATAATAACATTAACATGTAGCGGCAGGTAGCCTAGTGGTTACAGTGTTGGGCCAGTAACCGAAAGGTCGCTGGATTGAATACCCGAGCTGACAAGGTGAAAAACCTGTCGATGTGTCCTTGAGCAAGGCACTTAACCCTAATTTGCTCCAGGGGCTGACCCTGTAGGGTCTGACTTTCCTAGTTAAATAAAGGTTAAAACAAACATTAATTGCTGAGAATGTGTGGTTAGGGTGACTCCCTTAGGAGGTCTCGAACCCTGTCCACCAGCACCAATGACTAACACCCTAACCCAATAAGGGATATTTCAGAAGCATGTGCTTATTCGGACCTGCTCTATTAAAAGTACACTCAAGAAAAACGTTTATTGATCATGGTGATTAGGAGTATCATTAAAACAGGTTAATATGCCCCAGCAACAATAGACAACTATACAGAAAGCCCTTCAATCGTTGAAATAAATTAATCAAATCAATGATAAGAGCATAGTCAAATTAAGTGATAACTGACACAGACATGTTGACATAGCAAGAAGATCTGAATTATGTGAACCAAGAGGTTATGAGTTCCCAAGTGAGGACATGTTGATTAATAATTACTGTATAAATTAACATGCATAATGTTTTCATGTAACATTGTGTTTTGACATGGTAAGGGTGGTATACAGAATATATCCCTATTTGGTAAAAGACCAAGTCCATATTATGGCAAGAACAGCTCAAATAAGCAAAGAGAAACAACATTCCATCATTACTTTAAGACATGAAGGTCAGTCAATACGGAAAATGTCAAGAACTTTGAAGGTTTCTTCAAGTGCAGTTGCAAAAACCATCAAGCGCTTATCCAATCACAGCAGCCAGACCCTCAAGACAGCCTTGCCCATTACGCAGGGTTCACAGAATGTACTGTATCCAATCACAGCAGCCAGACCCTCCAGACAGGCCTGCCCATTATGCAGGGTTCTCAGAATGTACTGTATCCAATCACAGCAGCCAGAAAACTGCCAGTGTTACTTGAACGTGTGAAGAGAGAATAGATACAGTACATGACCAAAACATGTGGACTTGCTTCCATTCAGTTGGTCCCCCCTTTTGCTGATATAACAACTTACACTCTTCTGGGGACATTTCTGGGACTTGCTTACAGTCAGCCACATTAGTGAGGTCGGGCACTGATGTTGGGTGATTAGGCCTGGCTCACAGTCTGTGTTCCAATTCATCCCAAACGTGTTCGATGGGGTTGAGGTCAGGGCTCTGTGCAGGCCAGTCAAGTTCTTTCACACCAAACACCCGCCCGCATAGTCCGGAAGCCAGCTGCACCAATATGTTGGAGGAAACACAGTTCAACTGACGACCGAAGTCAGCCTGCATGCGCCCGGCCAGCCACAAGGAGTCGCTAGAGTGCAATGAGCCAAGTAAAGCCCCCCAACGAAACCCTCCCCTAGCCCGGACGACACTGGGCCAATTGTGCTCCGCCCTATGGTACTCCTGGTCACTGCCGGTTGTGACACAGCCTGGGATTGAACACTGGTCTGTAGTGACGCCTAAATCACTGCGATGCAGTGCCTTAAACCACTACGCCATTCGGGAAGCTCGACAAACCATTTCTGTCCGGACCTCACTTTGTGCACGGGGGCATTGTCATGCTGAAACAGGAAAGGACCTTCCCCAAACTGTTGCTACAAAGTTAGAAGCACAAAATCCTCTAGAATTTCATTGCATGCTGTAACGTTAAGATTTCCCTTTACTGGAACAAAGGGGCCTAGCCCGAACCATGAAACATTGCTTGGAAATTGATTTGTAACCCCTCCCAGACTCATTGGCATCCGTCTTCTGAGGGCCTCGGGTAGGTCTTTTGATCTTTTGAATGATGTGTTACCACACACCCATATGGTTAAGACCAGACCAATGTTCTTATCTTTATGGAAGGCTGGACCCTCCTAAGTTTCTCTCTAATGTTTTCTAATCATTTGCACCTATTAGAGTGTACCTGTGTATGTGAGAAATACCAACTACAATGTATGGGCAGGATAGTATGCTTGTAAATACCTCTGCAGGCACAGTAAATGTAGCAAGTTTATGCTTGTGCATAGGCAACACACTATCTACAGTATGACTACCTACAGTACTCTATGACAGTGAGCCTCCCTCATTTCTTTTGGAAGTTAAATACATATGGTGCATAGCCCAGTCTGACCTCTTAGCTTCCTCAGTAGCTCCAGGTATAAACAGCATATAAAGCCATAGGGCTGTACATCCTGTTTAACAGAGCTCCAGCAGCCTGCTCCAGACTGACCCCCAGCGTCCCTCTGTCTATAACCCAACACGGTGAGCTCCAGCTGGGGTCAGGAGTAATGGAGGACACTGGGATGAGGTAAACATGTCTGGGTCTGATATTTCTGCTATCTTACTGAGCCTTGTCTACCTGTGTGGACAAATGTGATAAACATAAGACTCAGACATAACAACTTTTTAGAATCAGTATGGCCAGGAGCGATGATATTGGAGAAGCGCTTATGTTGATACTCTGGGCAGTTTCAATCCTAGATGATATCAATATACATTTTGCTCTGTTTATGATATAGACTAGAAGGCACACAATAATACAACCCTTGTCATTATTTAATTATGTCGAGAGGAGAGAGCATTCCTTGAAGCTATTTATGGTAGCAAGTTAAGATGGTTATAACAGGGAAACTCTAGTTTGGCCTCTCCCATCCTTTTCTCTCCATCAAGTGCAGTTACCATGCAGATGTAGGATCTTAATTTGATCACCCTGTTGCAGGAGAACTTTCCTTGTAGTGTATTTGAGGTTTAAAAAGTAGTAATTTCCACTTTGACATTTGTTACCGAAAATGTATCAACCCCCTACAAAAATGCAGATTTAATTATAATGCACATAATAATTCACATTTTATGTTACTGCAGGATAATTTTCCTTCTGTAGTAAACATGCTCAAATGAAGGTCCTTTACCTGTAGAAACCTTGTATTCTTCAACCTAACTTGGTAACTGACACTATGAAATGATCTCATTAATCAAAAGCATCAACAGCAAAAAGAGGCTGACCAACCAGTGTGATTCAGACAAACTATTCTAAAGGGGTTATAGGTTGTGTACTACAAGGACATGTGTGGTGTCAACTTGCTCTGACTTCTTGATGTCTTGTGTCTGTTAAACTCAAGGCTCTTCCCATCAATCCCCTCATTCTCAGAAGGTGAGACACAGAGGCTCTCATGGTCGCAGTCGGCTTTGCCAAATGAGGCAGATACAATAGACTCTCAAGGTATCTGTCATAAAGTGCAAGGCAGAATGATGACAGATAAACTGAGATGGAGCTACAGGGTTGACTTCATGTCACAAGTATATTTTAATAATCTATGCTTCTTGTACTCCTATCAGTAATGTAATCATTACAGCGGTGATCACATCTGGATTGCTTTATTCATGACAATGTTAACGGGCACAGTATCTCAGGAGGCCATTTTGATTCGGCCTACCTATTTGAGAAGCAGAAGAAGTGCTGGATCTGATGTGTGCAGAGGAATCTTGGTTACGTTAAAAGTCATAGAAGCCCAACTTTCCATCCTTCAATTTAACCCATACAAAGACATACATACATACATACAAGCGTTACAATTCTGCTATTCAACCTGTCTCAACCTACATTTGAAAATTTCAGGGCTACTGTCTCAAAACCATTCTCAGCAGATGAGGGATACTGAACGTAACCCTTTTCTCACAGTGTTCCTGTGTGTGTGCTTTCACTCATTCATCTGTGATCGAACCCCTACTTGACCAGGACTGCTTTTAAGAGCTTCTGTGAAAGTCAGACAAACGTCAGGCAAAGTGGAGAGAAATATGAGGCTACACTGAACTCATTTCTGTAAATACAATAAATCCACCTGTGTCACCATTAAGGAATCCATCCATGCATTCTACTGACTCAATATGACAACAGATACACTTCCTTTAGAGAGCATTCTCACCCCTTGACCTTTTCCACATTTTGTTGTTACGGCCTGAATTTAAAATGGATTACATTTAATGAATAATAAATGTAAAGCTGTATAATCTTGAGTCAATAGGTATTAAATCCCTTTGTTATGGCGTAGATAAGCAGTACAAATGTGCTTAACGAGTTACATATTAAGTTGTTGAGTCTGCCAATAAGAATGCGGTGATTGACAGAGTCGAAAGCCTTGGCCTGGTCGATGAAGACGGCTGCACAGTACTGTCTTTTATCGATGGCGGTTATGATATCGTTCAGTACCTTGAGCGTAGCTGAGGTGCACCCATGACCAGCTCGGAAACCAGATTGCATAGCAGAGAAGGTACGGTGGGATTCGAAGTGGTCAGTTATCTGTTTGTTAACTTGGCTTTCGAAAACTTTAGAAAGGCAGGGCAGGATGGATATTGGTCTATAACAGTTTGGGTCTAGAGTGTCTCCTCCTTTGAAGAGGGGGATGACCGCGGCAGCTTTCCAATCTCTAGGGATCTCAGACGATGCGAAAGAGAGGTTGAACAGGCTAGTGATAGGTGTTGCAACAATTTTGGCTGAAAATTTCAGAAAGAGAGGGTCCAGATTATCTAGCCCAGCAGATTTGTAGGGGTCCAGACTTAGCAGGTCTTTCAGAACATCAGCCTTCTGGATTTGGGTGAAGGAGAAGCGGGGGGGGCTTGGGCAAGTAGCTGCCGGGGGTACAGAGCTGTTGGCCGGGGTAGGGGTAGCCAGGTGGAAAGCATGGCCAGCCGTAGCAAAATGCTTATTGAAATTTTCGATAATCGTGGATTTATCGGTGGTAACAGTGTTTCCGAGCCTCAATGCAGTGGGCAACTGGGAGGAGGTGCTCTTATTCTCCATGGACTTAACAGTGTCCCAGAACTTTTTGGAGTTAGTGCTACAGGAAGCAAATTTCTGTTTGAAAAAGCTGGCCTTTGCTTTTCTAACTGACTGTGTGTACTTGTTCCTGACTTCCCTGAATAGCTGCATATCGCGGGGGCTGTTCGATGCTAATGCAGTGCGCCACAGGATGTTTTTGTGTTGGTCTAGTGCAGTCAAGTCTGGGGTGAACCAAGGGCTATATCTGTTCTTAGTTCTACGTTTTTTGAAAGGGGCATGCTTATTTAGGATGGTGAGGAAAGCACTTTTAAAGAACAACCAGGCGTCCTCTACTGACGGGATGAGGTCAATATCCTTCCAGGATACCTGTGCCAGATCTAATAGAAAGGCCTGCTCGCAAAAGTGTTTTAGGGAGCGTTTGACAGTGATAAGGGGTGGTCGTTTGACCGCTGACCCATTGCGAACGCAGGCGATGAGGCAGTGATCGCTGAGATCCTGGTTGAAAACAGAGGAGGTGTATTTGGAGGGCAAGTAAAATATAATGTAGGAGAATATAACACATTAGATCTGGTAAAAGATAATGTAGGAGAATATAACACATTAGATCTGGTAAAAGATAATGTAGGAGAATATAACACATTAGATCTGGTAAAAGATAATGTAGGAGAATATAACACATTAGATCTGGTAAAATATGATATCTTTGAAATGCAAGTGAAAGGACATAATATTAATTAGGAGTCCAGAAGCAAACCTGTAGGAAACGTTATGCTGAAGCACTGAAATTCCCACAGAAGAACGTTGTTTCTTAATGTTCTCTGAACTATGAGAACATTCCCAATTTCAAACTGGTTTGAGAATGTTCCTAGAACATTACCATAAATGTGGCCATGTTTGATCTTTTAGGAAACGTTCATGAAATACCATGTCATGTTTTTTTGTCAAGTTCCTTACATGTGCTGAGAACATTCCAAAGCCAAGCAAATATCCTGCACCATTCCCAGAAAGCTGTGGGAAGGTTGTATGCAAAATAACCTTAGGACAACCACTCTCACCAAGCTCTAAGAAACATGTTTCTCAGAATGTAATGTTCTAGCTGGCATCCCCCCATTGTACTATACCTCAGAAGGCTGCGGTAATGAATTGAGAATTAAATCTTGCTGTAATATAAACTTACTGTGTTGTATTACACTATGGTGGGTGACTAAACCACTTTAGTCAGAAGGTTGTATTGTAACCCATGGTGAAGCTGATGTTGTGACATGGATAAGTCCTTGTTTTCTCTGTACTGGTGACACCAGGAGTGGCTTTGTTTGATGAGGATCTGTTAATTCATTCCTTTGATGTATAAATAACACAACTTCCTTATAACTGCTCTGGTTTCGACGTCCTCGTTCAACACTTGTCACTCACCTAATAATTCCAAGCTGTTTAAGACAAATGTGTGTTTTAGTTTCAAGTTAGAGCGACGTGTGTGCATGCGTGTGTGAAAGCATGTTTAAATGTCTATATGCATGTGTTTTCCTTTTTATACCCGTGCTATATATATGTGTATGAGTGTAAATGCATGTGTTTAAGTGTGTATATTGTAGCTAGTATTTGGCAACATGTCAGGGCAAGGCCCAGGGCTGTGTCAAATGAATCAGCCGCAGCCATATGGAGATTCAATCGGCCTCTGTAATAGGTCCATGCTCCGGGTGAGCTACCATGGGCCGTAATAAGCACATTTCAGGGTTGACAGCAGGCCAACAGAGAGTGAGTTACAGTAAGTACCCTATGGAGAGTGTAAATCAACAGAGAGTGAGTTACAGTAAGTACCCTATGGAGAGTGTAAATCAACAGAGTGAGTTACAGTAAGTAACCTTTGGAAAATACAAGCCCTGTACAGCACCACAATCCAACAAAATACAAGCCCTGTACAGCACCACAATCCATCAAAATACAAGCCCTGTAAAGCACCACAAATCATCAAAATACAAGCCCTGTATAGCACCACAATCCCTCAAAATACAAGCCCTGTACAGCACCACAATCCATCAAAATACAAGCCCTGTACAGCACCACAATCCTTTAAAATACAAGCCCTGTATAGCACCACAATCCATCAAAATACAAGCCCTGTACAGCACCACAATCCATCAAAATACAAGCCCTGTACAGCACCACAATCCATCAAAATACAAGCCCTGTACAGCACCACAATCCATCAAAATACAAGCCCTGTACAGCACCACAATCCATCAAAATACAAGCCCTGTACAGCAGCACAATCCATCAAAATACAAGCCCTGTACAGCACCACAATCCATCAAAATACAAGCCCTGTACAGCAGCACAATCCATCAAAATACAAGCCCTGTACAGCACCACAATCCATCAAAATACAAGCCCTGTACAGCAGCACAATCCATCAAAATACAAGCCCTGTACAGCACCACAATCCATCAAAATGCAATCCAACAATCCAACATTAAAAAAGTGTAACTTGTTGTCAGCAGCACAGTTGCAGTCACCAACGCTCCGTGAGCTGTTCTCTCATTTGTGTCTGGAAGTAGTTGGCCAACGTTAGCCAGTTAGCTTGGGTGCTTGACGGCTGTTGTTAGGACAGAACGCTCGGATCAACCCTTAAAGAGATGGGTGGGGCTAAAGCTTAAGAGTGTGTGAACAATGCTGAATGGGTGTAGACAAAGAAGAGTTCTCCAGTAGGTACCAAAAATTCATAGGCCATTTTCTCAAAAGTGAGATTTCAAGTTGATCAAATTTCAAAGCAGAATGACTTTTCCATTGTTCCTCAACTATAGTGTATAATATAACATGTTGTAGCTCTGAGTCTCTACTTTTATCCAAAGTAAAAAACACCATTTCAAATGTTGCTCCATCAGACTGAATGGAGCCGGTCGGTCACACATAGTATGACCATGATGAAGCACAGGTAGAAAGGCTGACGGCACAATCTGCTTCCTGCTGACGAGAGAGAGACAACATCTGTTTATGTTACAAAAACCCACTTTAAATAGTTGTAGTATCTTAAAACCCCCTAGAATCTAATTAGCAAAATAATACAAAATCCCCATACAAATCTGTCAATTTAAGCTAGAGATATCAGTATTTTTTACCAAATGAACCAATGTCACACTTCCGTAAGGTGAAAGGTGAAAGGTGACAGAGCTAGAGAGGTGTTTATCAAACTGAGACATCCTGAATGGTTTGGCATACAAACTATTATGACCCCTCTATGGAAAGATGAGACTCCTACGAACATGATGGTTCTGAATTCAGGACAGCAGACCTGCGTCCCAACAAACACGTTTGTTGTTTTGTTCGCCCACAAGAAACGTCCCCCGGTACCAGTTGAAAACATTTATGGAAGTATATATGGAGACTGTTTAGTGCCAAAAATAACACATGTTTCCTGATCTTTCTTCTATCTCTCAGATAGAACAGACACTTCAGAACAAACGATCTGTTGTTCCATGTAGTGAATCTGTTATTCAATGTGTTTGTATGGTCTAATAGCGCCTGAGTTCTGTCACTAAAATAATCATGAAAGCATGAACAGACGTCAGAGCTCAGGCCTGTCAAGGACAACTTATTCAATAAAATAGCATGATCAACAGTATCAAAAGCTTCTGACAGAACATTTCATTTTAGTGTCTAAAGCATTAACAAGCTCATTAATAACTAAAGTGGTTGCTGTAATAGTGCTATGATTGGTTTCCATTCTGAATACATTTATCAGATAATTTACCAAGGATTCATGAATCTTAGCTCGAAAAATAAACCTTAAAAATAGGGCGGTAGTTCTTAAGATCACTACCATCCCGCCCTTATGGCAGAACAAGAGCTGATTTCCATACTTTTGGAATATTTCCTGATTACAATGTTAAATAAACGTAAATAAATGTCAAATGTTTTGCAACCCTGTCTATCAGCTCTGAACACATTACAACCCTCAGCACATCAACCCTGTCTATCAGCTCTGAACACATTACAACCCTCAGAACATCTACCCTGTCTATCAGCTCTGAACACATTACAACCCTCAGCACATCAACCCTGTCTATCAGCTCTGAACACATTACAACCCTCAGAACATCTACCCTGTCTATCAGCTCTGAACACATTACAACCCTCAGCACATCTACCCTGTCTATCAGCTCTGAACACATTACAACCCTCAGCACATCTACCCTGTCTATCAGCTCTGAACACATTACAACCCTCAGCACATCAACCCTGTCTATCAGCTCTGAACACATTACAACCCTCAGCACATCAACCCTGTCTATCAGCTCTGAACACATTACAACCCTCAGAACATCTACCCTGTCTATCAGCTCTGAACCCATTACAATACCGGAGTTATACCGGAGTTATACCGGAGTTATACTGGAGTTATACTGGAGTTATACTGGAGTTATACCGGAGTTATACTGGAGTTATACCGGAGTTATACCGGAGTTATACCGGAGTTATACCGGAGTTATACCGGAGTTATACTGGAGTTATACTGTTATACTGGAGTTATACTGGAGTTATACCAGAGTTATACCGGAGTTATACCGGAGTTATACCGGAGTTATACCGGAGTTATACTGGAGTTATACCGGAGTTATACCGGAGTTATACTGGAGTTATACTGGAGTTATACCGGAGTTATACTGGAGTTATACTGGAGTTATACCGGAGTTATACCGGAGTTATACTGGAGTTATACTGGAGTTATACCGGAGTTATACTGGAGTTATACTGGAGTTATACTGGAGTTATCACACTGAGTTTCATTAGTTGAAATCCCATTCAGCAGTGTTTATAGATCAAGATACTTGTTGTTTGTTAATTAGCAGCTGAGCACCGATCATCCCGTCACTAGCATACAAACTAAAATCTTCTATATATATTGGAAAGGAGCATCAAGGTCATACATTCCCCTGTAGTGGAACTAAACTGTGTAACAATCGCATTCTTCATTTAAACACACAAACAGATCCCACCATGTCAAACTAACCAATCGCATTCTTCATTTAAACACACAAACAGATCCCACCATGTCAAACTAACCAATCGCATTCTTCATTTAAACACACAAACAGATCCCACCATGTCAAACTAACCAATCGCATTCTTCATTTAAACACACAAACAGATCCCACCATGTCAAACTAACCAATTGTCTGGTCGACATTTACACAACTGTGCCGACACTTCCTTTTTCCATATTGTTCTGCTGATACCAATTGAATTGGAACAGCATCAGAGGAAGCTACAACAAGACTATGTATCATAATATCTACATGTGTTATAGAGTCAATGAAAGCCCAAGTAAGACATGCTGTAGTGCATAGTGTTCATGGGCTTTGTTTCCTCTAAAGACAAATCAAATCCTGTGTAATTATTCCAACATTGCTCCTTAAGTCTCATTCCACATGCTAGTAAACCCTGCATTATAATATATTGCATGTACTGTACATCCTAATGGTCTGTGTTGTCCTGCCTACTTAATTAGTCAGAACAATGTAGAGTTTCAATTCACAGGGATATCGACTCATTACATGCCATGCAATGTAATTGATGTTTCTACAAGTAAATGTGGACTACCCTGCACACAAACCAGCCAGGTCACCCGTAAAACAAGACCAGCCAGGTCACCCTGCACACAAACCAGCCAGGTCACCCTGCACACAAACCAGCCAGGTCACCCGTAAAACAAGACCAGCCAGGTCACCCTGCACACAAACCAGCCAGGTCACCCGTAAAACAAGACCAGCCAGGTCACCCTGCACACAAACCAGCCAGGTCACCCGTAAAACAAGACCAGCCAGGTCACCCTGCACACAAACCAGCAGACAGACAGACAGACAGACAGACAGACACACACACACACACACACACACACACACACACACACACACACACACACACACACACACACATACAAGTCCCTTTCCCTCTCCTGAGGTGTGATAAGTGTCCTCTGATGTTATCCCTAACGACTGTCCCTTGGCACACGTGTGTACCTTGCATTCGCATGGTGGTACTGTATGTGGCGGTGAAGTGGTGGCGATATCTGACTGAAGCAGCATGTGTTGGGCCAATGGGGGCAGAAGTAAGTCTTTAAAAGCCCTGCTTTTGAGATAAATGTCACTGCATCTGCACCATGTGACCTTACTGGCTCCTAGGCTCTCTCCTCACAGTGATGTTTGATAGGCTGTCCTAACTGTGTCTCTGAAGGAGAGTGCAGAACACTGTCACCTACTTGCCCATTCCCACACGACATCTCTCTGTCTGGCTATGACCAAAGTCCACAAAGCAGAAGGCATTTTCTTCTCCATTTCTGACAGAGCGCCTCAAACACAATGCCTTTAATACATTTTCAGTTATTTCACATACAATTCATTTTGGGCTCCAGGAAGAAGAACAGGTCCAAAGAAATATCCCTGATTATTATTCAGCTTTATTGCAGCTTCAGTGTTTCCCTTCATATGTACCAGCTGCCATGCTCTCCAGGCTGCCATGCTCTCCAGGCTGCCATGCTCTCCAGGCTGCCATGCTCTCCAGGCTGCCATGCTCTCCAGGCTGCCATGCTCTCCAGGCTGCCATGCTCTCCAGGCTACCATGCTCTCCAGGCTGCCATGCTCTCCAGGCTGCCATGCTCTCCCAGGCTGCCATGCTCTCCAGGCTGCCATGCTCTCCAGGCTACCATGCTCTCCAGGCTACCATGCTCTCCAGGCTGCCATGCTCTCCAGGCTGCCATGCTCTCCAGGCTGCCATGCTCTCCCAGGCTTACAGCTAAACATTGTAGTACTGAGTATAGAGGTCAGGTCCATTCCCACGGCACACTTCAGACTGTTAGGAAGTGGCAGTTAGCCAGCTACATCCTCTGATATAGTCTTTCCAAAGGAATGATCAGAATTACTTGGCGTCCTTATAGGGAGCAGGTGCTAAAAAAGATAATATCCTCCATAGAAAAAAAAAAAAAAAAAACATAATTATGGATGGAAAGGTGGTTAGGAACATACATCTATCCAGTCTCCACCCACCCTCTTTTTTATTTTTCTATTTAACTTTTATTTAACTGGGCAAGTCAGTTAAGAACAAATTCTTATTTACGATGACAGCCTACCCCGGTCAAACCCTCCCCTAACACGCCGCCCTATGGGACTCTCGATCACAGCCGGTTGTGATACAGCCCGGGATCGAACCAGGGTCTGTAGTGATGCACTGAGATGCTGGGCCACTCTGGAGCCCTCTACAGTCATACCACTTACAGGAGGCCCTGTGTTTCTGAGTCTGAGTTGACTGTGAGTAGAACTGTTTCTAACCACTTAGAACATGTTTCCTGTCAGGTTCTCTGGTTAGGTGTGGGCTGACTCTGAGGGTGGTGAGTGGGAGGAGAGGGATCTTTGTCCTTGTGTCTCAACAGCCTATAGGTCCTCCCTAGGACATTAATGCAATGCAATCTGAAGGACCGCATCCTGTGTGTGTCTGAGTGTGTCACTTCCAAAGTAGGCCTGTGCCTTTGGCTAGGACTGGGGAGATAATGCTGACACTGCTTCCATTGCAGTGTTGCTCAATACAGGGCAAGATGGCCTCAGCCTTTCTTTCAATAACAGCATGCACACCAGAATGGCACGGATCTGACCCCTCATATCGCCATGTCATTTATTGATTTTGCACTTCATTCAAATTCAAATGAGAACCTAGATCCATAATTGTTCCCCCTGCATCTCTTGGATCAATCCTTATTCTGTAATGGCTCACATGTTTATTGAAGAATAAACATTGTAATGCCTTAGGATTGTGATCCAAAAGAGTTGCGTCAGCGCGGACTGCTGGCGTTGGCACGGTAACAGTGCCATGGAAAAAATTATACATAGATGTTGTTTTACTTGTTAAAATTGGGTTCGTTGCATTTGTCAAAAAAGCTTTTAGAAAACAATTCAACCCTACGCTCAAAGTAATGGGCTAATGACAGATAATATTATGTTACTGAATCAGGTCTCCATACAAATAATAGAACCAAATGCAGCTCAGCTCTCACTAAACTGGAGAGACTGTGTAATGTTTTCACTCCACTCATGCGGGTATTAAATTTCATGTGAGCACTTAGATTTAACTAGATGCAATAAGCCGGTTGTCGAGTGTTGGCCAAGGTAATTTCTGTTATGCTGTACAAATGGCTGTGTAGAGATAGAGACAACTGCATATGGGTTACCATCTGTAAGAGCAAACGGATGAGAGCCAGAGTTAATGCCTAACCTTAACGTTAAACACTTCGAAAATTGATGTTTGAGAAACATGGATGAACGTCTAATTCTGACGTGAGACTGTGAGAGCTTGTAACACACACACAGACAGAGACAAACACACACACACACACACACACACACACACACACACACACACACACACACACACACACACACACACACACACACACACACACACACACACACACACACGTGACCAACAGGGAAGGTGCAAAAGGCCAGAACAAAATACACAAAAGACAGATACATGATACATAGTGTTGCAGTACGAAAAAGTATAGAAATACAAGAAGTCTGGAGTGCAAAAAAGCTAAAAAGAAGCATTGCATAGTATGGGTGGATGGATGAATATGTACACTATACATTGGTGGATGTTGGATGGTTAACTATACTATACAGGTCGATGGCAGAGAAATACTTCAATAGCTAAATGTGCGTATAATATAAGTGAGGGTAATAGTATTTTAATTAATATACATTCTGGTAAGTGAATATTTGCATGGTTAAATTAACTGTACAGGTAAATATACAGTTACATGTACAGGTAAGTGAATATTTGCATGGTTAAATTAGCTGTACAGGTAAATGTACAGTTAAATATACAGGTAAGTGAATACTTGCATGGTTACATTAACTGTACAGGTAAATATACAGTTAAATGTACAGGTAAGTGAGTACTTGCATGGTTACATTAACTGTACAGGTAAATGACAGGAAGAGATACTTAAATAGATAAATATGTGTATGATATAATTTAGAGTAATATTAATAATCCCCTTAAAATACAGTCTTTAGTGCGCAGGGTTTAATTACAGATAAATGCACGTATTGCACAGCCGAGTGAATGACTACGTAAGTTAAGTCCAATAATTACTTACAATATTGCACGTGATATGATATAGTCCCCACAAGGTAAAATGCTTTTTCTAGGGTGTTTTGGGTTAAAGTTAGAACTGGGGTTAGGGTTAGAATTAGGTTTAGGGTTAGGAGCTAGGGTTAAGGTTAGGGTTAAGGTTAGGAGTAGGGTTAAGGTTAGGTTTTGGGGTTAAGGTTAGGGTTAGAGTTGGGGTTAGGTTAGGGTTATGGGAAATAGGAATGTGAATGGGACTTTCCCCACAAGGTTAGTTATACAATATTGTGTGTCGGCACACGTCTTTGTGTGTATGTGTTTGCATCCATGTGTGTTTGTTAGAGAGCCGCTTGACGCTGAGCTAGCTGAATAGGAGTGAAGGACTAACATCCTGGCTGGCTCTGAATCGAGTACCCCCCCCCCCCCCCCCCCCCCACTCCCCACCAAAAAAAGAAAAAAGTGCCAGAAAATAGAAGGGCACTTTTAACATTTAACATGTGTTCCTATCGGAATATGTGCATGTTCAGAGCGCCAACATTAGGTATCTACAAAATAATAAAAAAAACATAATTTTGGATAAATAATGATCTATATTAAATTATTAAATGTTTTAATGTGCTCTGGTGAATAATGTGCTCTGGTGAATAATGTGCTCTGGTGAATAATGTGCTCTGGTGAATAATGTGCTCTGGTGAATAATGTGCTCTGGTGAATAATGTGCTCTGGTGAATAATGTGCTCTGGTGAATAATGTGCTCTGGTGAATAATGTGCTCTGGTGAATAATGTGCTCTGGTGAATGAGTTACAGCCTGAGGGAGGATACTATGTGACCATGTGGGATCATCTAGCACACATCATCCTCATGTCACGTAGTGACTATTGTTGTGTGCATAATGAGTAATGTAATATAAGTATGATATGAATTTATATCCGTCTTTACATTTTGCAGAGGTCTGCCATTGTGATGTGTAATAAGAGCATGCTGTGTTCAGTGTTATGGAATACAACATATTATTTATTCTGTGTCTAATATGCTGACCATGAAAGTGAAATAAATTAACTACAGAATGCTATTCTCACAAAAGTATTTAAAACTAAACGTTGCGCTACAAGTGTTCGTTTTTCATTAAAGCTATTTGCGACCCCCACAAGAGAATAGCCTTAAATGGAGGGATGTGCCTCCCATATGAGAGCTGATATTAGTAACATAAATTATCCAACTGTGGAGAGAAAACGACACTCATCCACACACAAACACCATCTGGAAGCCATCTTTGTAGGGCAAGATGGCTGAGGGAGAAGTATCATAGCGTGGGACTTGAAATCAGTGTGGGAGGGGTTGGGAGAGTCTATGTCTATGACAGTCTGTAAGAGTCATGAACCCATATATGGATCTCTGAAGGGAGAATGAACAAAGTCAGCCCTTGACACAGAAAGGAGCAACATTTGTGACTTTTTGCCAAACTCTGGTCTAAACGTTATCGTACACATTAGGTGGAAGTCCTTGAAGCTCTTCCTATTACCAGCTTCATGTGTTCTAGTCAGATGGACCGCTCACTTTGCCCTCACTCCTATTTTCTGTTGTCGTATATCTCTCCCTACACGCTCTCAAATGAAAATACATCTGTCACCAGTTTCAAAGGCCATCCAGAGATTAAATGTGACTGGGATGTCATGAGGAGGGAATGAAAATTAAATGCATTCAAGATAACCTTTTATATGGTGCAGCCATATTGTCCTTCTAACAGCATAAGAAAGGTCTATATCTCTGACATTCTCATTGTTTCAAAACAGAGGGTCATCTAAGACCAATTGCTTTCTTCCTCTCCCTGTCCTCTGTCTCACTTTTATTGTAACCACATTGTGTATCTTAATTCACATCAAAATTAAGCTGTCTGCTGCAATCTCTGTTTATGTACTGTATTTTTCTGTCACCAATATGGGGCATATGCCTCACCTGAACCAACGAGAAAAGCCATTAGCTCCAAAGGCTAAGAGTGAAGAATGAGTGATGCAGAGGCTGGAGAACAGTCTGTATGAGATGGGTTACTTACCAGTTTGGAAGGAGAGTATGCAGTGGACTCCTGCTGCAGGAGACAGTCACACCTTTCTTTTTTATACACATTATTCTACTTTCTTTACCTCTATTTAACTTGGCAAGTCAGTTAAGAACAAATTCTTATTTACAATGACAACCTAACTACAGGGTCAGCCCCTGGAGCAAATAAGGGTTAAGTGCCTTGCTCAAGGACACATCAACCAGTTTTTCACCATGTCGGCTTGGGTATTCGAACCAGCAACCTTTCACTTTACTGGCCCAACACTCTAACCCCTAGGCTACCTGCTGGACTTACTTTCACAAATGTAATCCACTTGGTTTTAAGTTGATACATATTGTTTTTGTTTGTTTCTTAAAAATCTAATTTCTATCTAATTTAAAATTATCTTTACTGATGCTAGATTTAATTGGTGCAAGTTTCAAATCAAATCAAAAGTTTGCTTTTGCGTGGCGATTAATTATATTGTGCCTGAAAGTATTAATGTGCTTTGAAAGATGATCTTACCATATCTAATATATAATCAGGTCTTATATCATTTTGAAGTTCCTGTTTTAGAAAAATGTCTAACTACACTGAACAAAATATTTTACTAAGTTACTGTTCATATCAGGAAATCAATCAATTGGAATAAACGCATTAGGCCCTAATCTAAGGATTTCACATGACTGGGATTACTGACATGCATTTTCTGGTCACTTACAAACAAAAAGGTAGGGGTGGGGATCAGAACCAGTCAGGTTCTGGTGTGAACACCATCTGGCTCAAGCGACGCGATACATCTCCTTCCCATAGAGTTGATCAGGCTGTTGATTGCCTGTGGAATGTTGTCCCACTCCTCTTCAATGGTTGTGCAAAGTTGCTGTATATTGGAACTGGAACATGCTGTCGTAGACGTTGATCCAGAGCATCCCAAACATGCTCATTGGGTGACATGTCTGGTGAGTATGCAGGACATGGAAGAACTGGGACAGTTTCAGCTTCCAGGAATTATGTACAGATCCTTGTGACATGGGGCCGTGCATTATCATGCTGAAACATGAGGTGATGGTGGCGGATGAATGAACGACAACGGGCCTCAGGATCTCAACACTGTATTTCTGTGCATTCAAATTGCCATCAATATAATGCAATTGTGTTCATTGTACGTAGCTTATGCCTGCTGATACCATAACCCCACCATGGGGCACTCTGTTCACAACCTTGACATCAGCAAACTGCTCGCCCACACGACGCCGTACCCGTACCCACCATCTGCCCGGTACAGTTGAAACCGGGATTAATCCGTGAAGAGCACACTTCTCCTGTGTGCCAGTGGCCATCGAAGGTGAGCATTTGCCCACTGAAGTCGGTTACAATGCCGAACTGCAGTCAGGTCAAGACCCTGTGAGGACAACAAGCATGCAGATTAGCTACCCTGAGACAGGTTGAACTGAAATTCTTCAGTTGTGCAAACCCTCCGTTTCATCAGCTGTCCTGGTGGCTGGTCTCAGACGATCTTGTTGGTAAGAAAGCTAGATGTGGAGGTCCTGGGTTGGCGTGGTAACACGTGGTCTGCGTTTGTGAGGCCAAATTATCTAAAACAACATTGGAGGCGGCTTATGGTAGAGAAATTAACTTTAAATTATCTGGCAACAGCTCTGGTGGACGTTCTTGTAGTCAGCGATCCAATTGCATGCTCCCTCAAAACTGCAGATTTTAGAGTGGCCTTTTATTGTCCCCAGCACAAGATGCACCTGTGTAATGATCATGCTGTTTAATCATCTTCTTGATATGCTACACCTGTCAGGTGGATGGATTATCTTGGAAAGGTGAAATGCTCACTAACAGGGATGTAAACAAATTTGCAAGAAATACACTTTTTGAGTGTATGGAACATTTCTGGGACCTTTTATTTCTGCTCATGAAACATGGGACCAACACTTTACATGTTGTGTTTATATTTTTGTTCAGTGTAGAGGATAATCAGCTTCATCCTGTGTAACAACACACTCTGGCATTGCCTTACCCCATACTGCCATGCAGTCTAAATAATGAATATATGCTCATGTAGAATCATGGGACATTAGTGTCATGTTCCATGCATTAGTAGGCAAGTTGTATATGGTGACATGTCAAACAGATGACTATAACTAGCATGCCCTCCAGCTTACAGAATGATGAATGATGACTTCTTAAATTACAACACATCTAAAATATCTTCAGTGATTTGTCAAGTTGACAAATCTGCTTAAAATGTACCATGGTAGCATGCTAGCTTCAGCTCTAGAAATCCATCTGTAGTGGTGTTTGTCATACAGATATGTTGTTCCTGGATGCTGTGTCTCAGTGCCCAGCTCCCTATCCCAGTGCCAGCTCTTCTAGCTGTAGTGGTGTTTGTCATACAGATATGTTGTTCCTGGATGCAGTGTCTCAGTGCCAGCTCTTCTAGCTGTGTACAGGATGATGCCGAGGAATAATTCAACGTGGGCCTCTGTGTGTCTGCATTCAGACAGTAAAATAGCAGCCCACTGTGGTGCCATCAACATGTAAATAGCACGCCTTCCCATTACTTTTGTACTCATTCATCTTAAGCGGGTTATGGCATTTGTGATTAATATCAGCTCCACTTGAGTGTTCCATCAATGTCGCCGCATTACCGGCTTGCAACATTCATCAAGGCCCCTTGACAGCCTCCACATTTTTAAGCAGAGATAAGAATCTGGATATTTGTATTTGTATGTATTATGGATCCCCATTAGTTCCTGCCAAGGCAGCAGCTACTCTTCCTGGGGTGTATTATGGATCCCCATTAGTTCCTGCCAAGGCAGCAGCTACTCTTCCTGGGGTTTATTATGGATCCCCATTAGTTCCTGCCAAGGCAGCAGCTACTCTTCCTGGGGTGTATTATGGATCCCCATTAGTTCCTGTCAAGGCAGCAGCTACTCTTCCTGGGGTTTATTATGGATCCCCATTAGTTCCTGCCAAGGCAGCAGCTACTCTTCCTGGGGTTTATTATGGATCCCCATTAGTTCCTGTCAAGGCAGCAGCTACTCTTCCTGGGGTTTATTATGGATCCCCATTAGTTCCTGCCAAGGCAGCAGCTACTCTTCCTGGGGTTTATTATGGATCCCCATTAGTTCCTGTCAAGGCAGCAGCTACTCTTCCTGGGGTTTATTATGGATCCCCATTAGTTCCTGTCAAGGCAGCAGCTACTCTTCCTGGGGTTTATTATGGATCCCCATTAGTTCCTGTCAAGGCAGCAGCTACTCTTCCTGGGGTTTATTATGGATCCCCATTAGTTCCTGTCAAGGCAGCAGCTACTCTTCCTGGCAGTTACACAATTTAATGACGTTCCCCTGGTGAACATCCTTCCATAAGAAAATACAGATTAAATAAATGATGTGAAATGAAAGCGTTGTGTGGTGAGGAAGTGGAAGCAGCCCCAGGGTGGGTCCCCTGTAGGCAGGTCTAGCTGCGCTTCATTGAGTCTCAATGTAGTAGGCTAATACTCAAGTAACAAAACTATCTACTTGATGATTGACCAGATCTAACTTTAATGGCTGTATACTGAAGGTGAAAAAGTATTGATGTTATCTGATATAAACTGACATGAATCTTTAGTAGGCCGACTACAGGCTTTGACATCTTCATGTGGGATTTGTGGACACGCTCTGGCACATGGTGAAACTACATCATGCAAATAGAGGCCTACAGAGGGCACATTGAACTACTATATATAACCATAGCAGCAACAAGATAAATACATACCAACCAATACGAGCCACATGCAATAACACTCATTCTACAGAGTATCAGAGTGCACCCTAACATCAAGAACCAAACTCCTGGTTAACATTCATTTATAAATACGCGAGGCACCATCAAGACATGGATTCTAAAACGTGGTACCTGCCAAAGTCTCTACAGGGGTGTCTTTCATTCAACATAAACTATTTTCCTCACGTTTCACTTCTTTTAAGTTGAACTAAAAAGTCCAATCCAAGAACTGGAAACAGGTTAGAAAAATCTAATGGAAATCTATCCAAAAAAGCCCACAACTTCCTTTTACTAAATCAATCAGGGATGGGCAACTCCAGTCCATCACACCTGATTCCAATAATCAACTCATCTTCAGTTTAGAATACAATTAGTTTAATCAGGTGTGTTGGTTATAGGGCTGGAGGAAAGGTGTGACACTAATCAGGCCACCAAGGACTGGAGTTGGCCATCCCTAAAATATATGCTAATAATTCATGTCAACTCCTTTTGGGTATGTAATTATCACTTGTCTGAGTGTGGGTCTTCCCAGTCTGTCTGTGGCTGCTAGAGGAAGCACAACTACACACATTCAATGGAGCGTTGATGGAGCTACCACTAACATCCTTTTTTCAAATTCCTTTTACTTCAATATTCAGTCACTGTTATAGCCTCGGGCCTTTAGAATAGCAGCTTTATGGCTGTGTTTTAGGGAACATGTTTTATTTAAACATAATCTATTAAGTTTCACACAAATGCTGCTTTCGAAGCTTAGGGACATATTTATCAAGCAATGCTGTTGAAGCTGCATTTGATGCCACTAATGAGTGGGAGCTTCGTCTCCTCCACATTTCTGATGCACATGCTTTGTCCCCACTGCAATTCATTTATTCTCCCCCACAATAAAACACTGTGTAGGTAGAGTGTCTACAGTTACTGTAAGTGAGGGAAGATACAGAATTCACATAATATTGACTCACTAAATGATATCCGCAATGTCGCTGTCTCAAGAATGGGAATTTTACATCTTAGAGGTCAATAACACACTCACGCACACACACAAACCTGTCAGAGTTATTTTTGTCTGAGAACCCAGATGTGTCTATGGTGGATATCTGTCAATAGAGAGGAAGCTGCATGTTTCCTTCCTATCCAATCACTTCCATTGAGGTGTTGTTCCTCCTCACCTGCTCAGAGACCTGCTCGGAGACCTGCTCGGATACCTGCTCGGAGACCTGCTCGGAGACCTGCTCGGAGACCTGCTCTGAGACCTGCTCGGAGGCCTGCTCGGAGACCTGCTCGGAGACCTGCTCGGAGATCTGCTCAGAGACCTGCTCGGAGACCTGCTCAGAGACCTGCTCAGAGGCTTCCCTGCAGAAACCTGCTCTCTCCCCACTGTCTCCTTAGTGTGAAGTGTGGAGAAATGCAGCGCCTGAGGGCTTGGTGTCAATGACTTTTCCCCTTCACTTGGGAGGCATTACCCTTACAGGCAATTATACAGTATATGAAGATGCTGAATTGCAGACAGATAATAAGTGAACAAGATGGAAAAAGCCTTGGTAATGTCTGTGACCCAGAAATAATAATAGCAAATGTAAGACCGGCACCTACTTTCCAGAGACAAAACATGATGAACCCCCAGCGTCTTTAACAAGCAGTGGCGGCTTGGATTTAATCAAAAAAGCTCATTCCGCTTAATCTCCTCCGCTTAAGTCTTCTAGTTTATTCTGCTGATAGTCAAGGTCGGTGATGCTAAGATTCTCACTGAGAACAGTAAAGCACAAACATTTCTTCAAACTATTTATTTACAGGCCTACATTATCTGATTAAAGTCAAATATGATTTATTTAGCTCAGAGTAAAACCTGTAAATGACTCTGCTTCTCCAGTTGGTCTACTTACCAGAACAAACACTAGTTGCCAATAAAAAAATTTAAACCTGAGAATTCCAAAACAAACACCTTAGCAGTAGCTAGTTGTGTTCTTAGATATATCATTAACGTTAACTTTTATTCTACCCCAAATCTCAATCTAATTTAAATGTTCACTGTTCTCTGCACAATGAAATATAATTACCCTTCTGAAGACCAGCATCAATCCCATAAATATAACTGTATATTTACCTGTACAGCTAATTTAACCATGCAAAATATTCACTTACCTGTTCATTTAGCCAGTCTGTATATTAAGTAAACTATTATTCCCTCGCTCATATCATACGCATTTTTAGCTACTGAAGTATTTCTCTGCCATCAACCTGTATAGTATAGTTAACCATCCAACATCCACCAATGTATAGTGTACATATTCAGCCAACCACTCATACTATGCAATGTCTTTTTATAGCTTTTTTTTTTTTTGCACTCCAGATATCTTGTATTTCTATACTTTTTCATACTGCCGCTATATGTATCATGTACCGTGTATCTGTCTTTTGTGTACTTTCGTTGTGGCATTTTGCACCTGCCCTGTGTTTTGTTGTAGCTGCTTGACAATGAAATTTCCCCCCCGGGGGATCAATAAAGTATCTATCTATCTATCTATCTATCTATCTATCTATCTATCTATCTATCTATCTATCTATCTATCTATCTATCTATCTATCTATCTATCTATCTATCTATCTATCTATCTATCTATCTATCTATCTATCTATCTATCTATCTATCTATCTATCTATCTATCTATCTATCTATCTATCTATCTATCTATCTATCTATCTATAGTTAATGCTCTAGGGTTTTGTGGAATGATTGGATGTCTGTTGACTGTGTTACTCCTGGCCTTGTTATAACTCAGGAAACAAACTTTTCATCCTTAGTGAACCAGTCTTTTGAAGTGACAGACAGGCCTGCAACACTCCAATCAACAGGTCTAAGACAGAGAGAAAAGAAACAACAATCCCATTCTTATGCTTATCTTTTTAATGTTCTGTCAGCGGATTGAAGAGGATGGGGCTGACCTAGCCCCTTCATAGACGCTAACTACCTTTAGCATCTATTCATGAAGTTATCTTCTGGCCAGAGGGAGCCCCAACGCTTGTTCTGAATGTTAACATGCATCACTTGCGATATAGTTTTGAAAATATAAGGAATGTAGCTTTTTATTTTTATTTTTTCTGTTAAATTACTACAGACTTTTATAGGGTTAGGGTTTGTGTTCCCACACGGCCATATTTTAATGTTACAGCGCTTGTTTACGGAAGACAGAGGGAAGACGTGCTCGAACACATGTGTAAGCGTAACTGTTTAGTTCAAAGTGTAGTTCGTCGGCTGGAGGCACACAGATCCATATGTTTCGAAAACCATGTTGCAAGCGATGATTATTGACATTTCTAAACGTTAAAACAGAGTGTTGGGATTCTGGTCTCACCGGTAAGCAGTGCTTATAGCTGAGGATCTTTGGGATGAGGCAGAATGCCTTGTTAATGAGTTGGGTTCTCGAGAGCAAGTGCTGACCAATAGCTCGACACAGTCCTCATCAGGATGTTGTCAGACAGGAGAGTGGTGCCAGAAAAACAACCTCTCACTCAACCAACAAAACAAAGAAGCTGATCTGGACTTTCTATTTATTTAACCTTTATTTAACTAGGCAAGTCAGTTAAGAACAAATTCTTATTTACAGTGACGACCTACAGGGACAGCCATAGTAGTATGGCGCCACTGGAGCAAATTAGAGTTAAGTGCCTTGCTCAAGGATATGGCCACCTTGTCAGCTCAGGGATTCAATCCAGCAACCTTTCTGTTACTGGCCCAAAGCTCTGACCACTAGGCTACCTGCCTCCCCTAAATGATGTTATAAAGAAGTCCAATAGTTTTGGTGTATAATCGTCCAGCTTCTGCATAAAGGTGGACTCAAGAGCAACAGTTGTAAGGGGGAGGAAAGATCTTCTGAACAGATAAGGACAAAAGATGATCTGAGAGTCAGAATGCTATTGGGAAACTCCTCCCATAGCATGTGCACAGTGAGAATGTTCAGACTAGTCTTTAAAACATATTTAATTGTAGATTAGAATATTGACTATTTTCATTCAGCTGTATTTTGTACCTGAGTGGGCTGGCCATCTTTCTTTTAAGTACTTCACAGGAAGGGCCTGAACGATGTCTTGTCTTCGATATGAGAAGGTCTTTGCCATTTTGGCTCTCACAATGTTGTAGTTGTCACTAGGGTTGCACATTTTGGGGAATGTTCAGAGGTGGAAACTTTCCGTGGGAATTAACGGGAATATTTGGAAATTAATGGGAATATTTGGGAATGAACAGGAATATATGCAAATTCATATTAATACCATTTAAATGTAGATTTTTTTTGCATTGGATATATTTATCATATCATATGGAGACAGAAACATAAACCTTTTACTTTCATAAGTAGACAATCGCAAATGATTAAATCCTTCCAATAGATATTAAAGTTTTTTTAAATTGTTACGAATTTGACTTTAATTAAATGAGTTTATTCTTCACATGGGATGATTTTACTGAACAACAAAAGAAAGGGAATATTGAATGATCCCCAATGATCCATCACATCTCCCAAAAATGTTTTCAACATACATCTGTAAAATGATAGTCTAGAAACTAAAGCTTTGGTTGTCTTCCTCTCAGGCTTCCATGTCTTCTCCCTGGACCTCCTCAATGTCCACCTCTTGAACATCAGACTCTGAGGCCTCATCTTCACTGTCACTTTCCAACCTTGTTGAGGATGGCTCGTTGTCAGGCTCAAAAAGCCTCAAATTTGCCCGGATGGCCACCACTTTTTTAACCCTTGTATTGGTCAGCCTGTTGTGTGCTTTGGTGTGTGTGTTCCCAAACAAGGACCAGTTGTGCTCTGAGGCGGCTGATGTTGGTGGGATTTGGAGGATGATGGAGGCAACAGGGGAAAGAGCCTCAGATCCACAAAGTCCCTTCCACCAGGTGGCTGATGAGATATGTTGACACGACTGCCATCCCAAAGCCCTTGCTTGGAAGTGTACTTCACCAGACTGCCAAGAACCTTGCCCTCATCCAGGCCAAGGTGGCGAGACACGGTAGTGATGACACGATAGGCCTTGTTCCTGGTTCCTCTCTAGGTTTCTTCCTAGGTTTTTGCCTTTCTAGGGAGTTTTTCCTAGCCACTGTGCTTCTACATCTGCATTGCTTGCTGTTTGGGGTTTTGGGCTGGGTTTCTGTATAGCACTTTGTGACATCTGCTGATGTAAAAAGGTCTTTATAACTACATTTTATTTGATTTGATGCACCTGACAGGATGCTCTTGCCAGCATACTTGGGGTCCAACATGTACGCTGCGGTGTGCATGGGCTTAAGGCAGAAGTCTTCACGCTTTTTATGTATTTCAGAACTGCAGTTTCCTCTGCTTGGCGCAACAGTGAAATGGACAGGGCAGTATGGATGTCTTCTCTGCAAGCAGAGTCTGAACATCAGACAGGATGGCATTGTCTCCCTCAATCCGTGCAGTGGCTACTGCTAAAGGTTTCAGTAGTTTCAGGCTGCTTACCACTCTCTCCCAAAATACATAATCCAGGAGGATCCTCTTGATGGGGCAGTCCATATCGGCAGACTGTGATATGGCCATTTATTGGAGAGACTCCTTCCCCTCCAGGAGACTGTAAAACATGATGACACCACCACCCCAACGGGTGTTGCTGGGCAGCTTCAATGTACTGCTCTTATTCTTCTCACTTTGCCTGGTGAGGTAGATTGCTGCTATAACTTGATGACCCTTCACATATCTAACCATTTCATTGGCTCTCTTGTAGAGTGTATCCATTGTTTTCAGCGCCATGATGTCCTTGAGGAGCAGATTCAATGCATTAGCAGCACAGCCAATGGGTGTGATGTGAGGGTTGGTGTATAATGTGAACATCCCAAAAGTTGCCAGTTCAAATCTTATCATGGACAACTTTAGCATGTTAGCTAACCCTATCCCTAACCTTAACACTTTTACGTTACTCTTCCTATAACCCTAATCTTAACATAACTGGTCAATTTAACCCAAACCTTAACCCTAACCCCTAGCCTAGCTAACGTTTGCCACCTAGCTAGAATTCATAACATATTGTACGCTTTGCAAATTCGTAACACAGGAAGAGGAATAATGGTCTGAGTCTGGTTTTCATGGTTCAGGCCTCTTAGTTCTAGTGAAGGGAAATCATAACGCTGCAGCATACAATTACAGATTCTGTGCTTCCTTCTTTATGTGGCAGCAGTTTGGGGAAGGCCTTTTCCTGTTTTTAGCATGACAATGCCCCCGTGCACAATGCGAGGTCCATACAGAAATGGTTTGTCGAGATCGGTGTGGAAGAACTTGACTGGCCTGCACAGAGCCCTGTCCTCAACCCCATCGAACACCTTTGGGATGAATTGGAACGCCGACTGCGAGCCAGGCCTAATCGCCCAACATCAGTGCCCGACCTCACTAATGCTCTTGTGGCTGAATGGAAGCAAGTCCCTGCAGCAATGTTCCAACATCTAGTGGAAAGCCTTTCCAGAAGAGTGGAGGCTGTTATAGCAGCAAAGGGGGACCAACTCCATATTAATACCCATGATTTTGGAATTAGATTTTCGACTAGCAGGTGTCCACATACTTTTAGTCACGTAGTGTACCATACAAAATGTAAATTATACTGAATGGAGTGTCTGACATTTACGTACAGAATAATACAAAATGCTGTGAGACCAGGTTGTGTGACTTAAAGCAATCAATCCCCACCTTGAATGATGAGACCGCACATTTTGAAAGATTAGATGTGAATGCCCATGTAA
This sequence comes from Thymallus thymallus, assembly GCA_023634145.1. Classification (NCBI taxonomy): domain Eukaryota; kingdom Metazoa; phylum Chordata; class Actinopteri; order Salmoniformes; family Salmonidae; genus Thymallus; species Thymallus thymallus. Next base: position 48,619,306 of record CM042388.1, read on the forward strand.
GACGTTTTTCAAGTCAAGCTAAAGGTAATGAGAATACTTCCTGTTGTGTATATGATGAACACACTCAGCATTCATTTTAAGGAGCGTGAGCAGAGGGAGTGTTGGGATTTATCTCAGGGGTTGTCATGGAATCATAATATTCAAAACCCCCATTTACCAGAGGAACATTTCAGCACTCCAACAGAGAGAGAGATCCATACAAAGTTGTTCACATGAGGCCAGAGGGATTGAGTTTATTAAACAGTTTGAGGTCCAGATGAGGAAAAATATTCCTAAAATCTAACAGGGGAAGTAAGCGTTGAGGCACCCTGGCAATAACTGTACGCAGAGTTTGGTTGTCATCAATATTCTACCACCATTAAGGTTATAATTGCAACTATAATTGAACACTTGGTGGATAACAACCCTGATCTTTGATGCTCTAGCAGTGTGTTGTTTAACAAGGATGTAGTGAATGTTGGTTGGGTGAGTATTACATCTAGCAGAGGCCTGAGTTTATTTATTTGGTTTGAAAGGGAATATTTATCATTTTGAATATTACTGGATCCATAACAGCTGACCCCTTTCTATCCAACTACCCCTCTATGGACCACTCCTGTGTGTATGCGTGTGTGCACGCGTGTGTGTGTGGTTGTGTGTGTGCATGTGTGTGTGTGGTTGTGTGTGTGTGTGTGGTTGTGTGTGTGTGGTTGTGTGTGTGTGTGTGGTTTTGTGTGTGTGTGTGGTTGTGTGTGTGGTTGTGTGTGTGTGTGTGTGTGTGTGTGTGTGGTTGTGTGTGTGTGTGTGGTTGTGTGTGTGTGTGTGGTTGTGTGTGTGTGTGGTAGTGTGTGTGTGTGGTTGTGTGTGTGTGTGTGGTTGTGTGTGTGTGTAGTAGTGTGTGTGTGTGTGGTTGTGTGTGTGTGTGGTAGTGTGTGTGTGTGTGTGGTAGTGTGTGTGTGTGTGTGTGGTAGTGTGTGTGTGTGTGTGTGGTTGTGTGTGTGTGTGGTAGTGTGTGTGGGTGTGTGGTTGTGTGTGTGTGTGTGGTAGTGTGTGTGTGTGTGGTAGTGTGTGTGTTTGTGGTTGTGTGTGTGTGTGTGGTAGTGTGTGTGTGTGTGGTTGTGTGTGTGTGTGTGGTAGTGTGTGTGTGTGTGTGTGGTTGTGTGTGTGTGGTAGTGTGTGTGTGTGTGGTAGTGTGTGTGTGTGTGTGTGGTTGTGTGTGTGTGTGTGTGGTAGTGTGTGTGTGTGTGGTTGTGTGTGTGTGTGTGGTTGTGTGTGTGTGTGTGGTTGTGTGTGTGTGTGGTAGTGTGTGTGTGTGTGGTAGTGTGTGTGTGTGTGGTAGTGTGTGTGTGTGTGGTAGTGTGTGTGTGTGTGTGTGTGTGTGTGTGTGTGTGTGTGTGTGGTTGTGTGTGTGTGGTAGTGTGTGTGTGGTAGTGTGTGTGTGTGTGGTAGTGTGTGTGTGTGTGTGTGTGTGTGTGTGTGTGTGTGTGTGTGTGTGTGTGTGAGGTTGTGTGTGTGTGTGTGGTAGTGTGTGTGTGTGTGTGTGTGGTTGTGTGTGTGTGGTAGTGTGTGTGTGTGTGGTTGTGTGTGTGTGTGGTTGTGTGTGTGTGTGTGTGTGTGTGTGTGTGTGTGTGTGGTAGTGTGTGTGTTTGTGTGTGTGTGGTTGTGTGTGTGTGTGTGTGTGTGTGTGGTTGTGTGTGTGTGTGGTTGTGTGTGTGTGTGTGGTTGTGTGTGTGTGTGGTAGTGTGTGTGTGTGGTTGTGTGTGTGTGTGTGGTTGTGTGTGTGTGTAGTAGTGTGTGTGTGTGTGGTTGTGTGTGTGTGTGGTAGTGTGTGTGTGTGTGGTAGTGTGTGTGTGTGTGTGTGGTAGTGTGTGTGTGTGTGTGTGGTTGTGTGTGTGTGTGGTAGTGTGTGTGGGTGTGTGGTTGTGTGTGTGTGTGTGGTAGTGTGTGTGTGTGTGGTAGTGTGTGTGTTTGTGGTTGTGTGTGTGTGTGTGGTAGTGTGTGTGTGTGTGGTTGTGTGTGTGTGTGTGGTAGTGTGTGTGTGTGTGGTAGTGTGTAAGTGTGTGTGTGTGGTTGTGTGTGTGTGTGTGTGGTAGTGTGTGTGTGTGTGGTTGTGTGTGTGTGTGTGGTTGTGTGTGTGTGTGTGGTTGTGTGTGTGTGTGGTAGTGTGTGTGTGTGTGGTAGTGTGTGTGTGTGTGGTAGTGTGTGTGTGTGTGGTAGTGTGTGTGTTTGTGGTTGTGTGTGTGTGTGTGGTAGTGTGTGTGTGTGTGGTTGTGTGTGTGTGTGTGGTAGTGTGTGTGTGTGTGTGTGTGTGGTTATGTGTGTGTGGTAGTGTGTGTGTGTGTGTGGTAGTGTGTGTGTGTGTGTGTGTGGTTGTGTGTGTGTGTGTGTGGTAGTGTGTGTGTGTGTGGTTGTGTGTGTGTGTGTGGTTGTGTGTGTGTGTGTGGTTGTGTGTGTGTGTGGTAGTGTGTGTGTGTGTGGTAGTGTGTGTGTGTGTGGTAGTGTGTGTGTGTGTGGTAGTGTGTGTGTGTGTGTGTGTGTGTGTGTGTGGTTGTGTGTGTGTGGTAGTGTGTGTGTGGTAGTGTGTGTGTGTGTGGTAGTGTGTGTGTGTGTGTGTGTGTGTGTGTGTGTGGTTGTGTGTGTGTGTGTGGTAGTGTGTGTGTGTGTGTGTGTGGTTGTGTGTGTGTGGTAGTGTGTGTGTGTGTGGTTGTGTGTGTGTGTGGTTGTGTGTGTGTGTGTGTGTGTGTGTGTGTGTGTGTGTGTGGTAGTGTGTGTGTTTGTGTGTGTGTGGTTGTGTGTGTGTGGTAGTGTGTGTGTGGTAGTGTGTGTGTGTGTGTGTGGTTGTGTGTGTGTGTGTGTGTGTGTGGTAGTGTGTGTGTGTGGTTGTGTGTGTGTGTGTGTGTGGTTGTGTGTGTGTGGTAGTGTGTGTGTGTGTGTGTGGTTGTGTGTGTGTGTGGTTGTGTGTGTGTGTGTGTGTGTGTGTGTGTGTGTGTGTGTGTGTGTGTGTGTGTGTGTGTGTGTGTGTGTGTGTGGTAGTGTGTGTGTGTGAGTGTGTGTGGTAGTGTGTGTGTGTGTGTGGTAGTGTGTGTGTGGTAGTGTGTGTGTGTGTGTGTGTGTGTGTGTGTGTGTGTGTGTGTGTGTGTGTGTGTGTGTGTGTGTGTGTGTGTGTGTGTGGTAGTGTGTGTGTGTGTGGTTGTGTGTGTGTGTGTGTGTGTGTGTGTGTGTGTGTGTGTGTGTGTGGTAGTGTGTGCGTGTGTGTGGTAGTGTGTGTGTGTGTGTGTGTGTGTGTGTGTGTGGTAGTGTGTGTGTGTGTGGTAGTGTGTGTGTGTGGTAGTGTGTGTGTGTGTGTGTGTGTGTGTGTGTGTGTGTGTGTGTGTGTGTGTGTGTGTGGTAGTGTGTGTGTGTGTGGTAGTGTGTGTGTGTGTGGTTGTGTGTGTGTGAGTAGATGCACATACTGTATTTACACTCTTATTAGTCCATTTTTATCCATGGTCAACAAATGTGTCTAATAAAAATAATCCCAAAAAAGATTGTGGGCAAAAAAATCCTTGTTGATAATGACAAGGCTTGGTCCTAATCCATCCTTTAAAATCCATGTTGATAATGACAAGGCTTGGTCCTAATCCATCCTTTAAAATCCATGTTGGTAATGACAAGGCTTGGTCCTAATCCATCCTTTAAAATCCATGTTGATAATGACAAGGCTTGGTCCTAATCCATCCTTTAAAATCCATGTTGGTAATGACAAGGCTTGGTCCTAATCCATCCTTTAAAATCCATGTTGATAATGACAAGGCTTGGTCCTAATCCATCCTTTAAAATTCATGTTGGTAATGACAAGGCTTGGTCCTAATCCATCCTTTAAAATCCATGTTGGTAATGACAAGTCTTGGTCCTAATCCATCCTTTAAAATCCATGTTGATAATGACAACGCTTGGTCCTAATCCATCCTTTAAAATCCATGTTGATAATGACAAGGCTTGGTCCTAATCCATCCTTTAAAATCCATGTTGATAATGACAACGCTTGGTCCTAATCCATCCTTTAAAATCTTGCTGGGTTGGTTACACTTTGTTTTGTTACTATTTCTTTAGTTTTTCAGTTTGGGTTGAGTTTTTCACATCAGCACCATCATGAATACATTCCTGATATTAATGCCGGAGAAATGATGGTTTGGCCCTTGGTTCTCTTATTAGTTCTGAGTAAGATCTTGGCGGGCTGTGACAGATCAAAAGTCTGGCCAAATCTGGTTTTAAATAGGGATGTCAAAAAATTCCTCTATTCCCCATTTCAAATGAAATGATTCAATGCTATGGGCATGATGCCACAAGCGAATCCACAAAAATTATGCCAGCTGCATTTCTGAGTGTGTTTTACATGATTAGCCAGACTAATTCCCAATTATGCTGGCTGCAGAGGTCTATTACCATAACGATTATGCTGGCTGCAGAGGTCTATTACCATAACAATTATGCTGGCTGCAGAGGTCTATTACCATAACGATTATGCTGGCTGCAGAGGTCTATTACCATAACGATTATGCTGGCTGCAGAGGTCTATTACCATAACGATTATGCTGGCTGCAGAGGTCTATTACCATAACGATTATGCTGGCTGCAGAGGTCTATTACCATATCGATTATGCTGGCTGCAGAGGTCTATTACCATATCGATTATGCTGGCTGCAGAGGTCTATTACCATAACGATTATGCTGGCTGCAGAGGTCTATTACCATAACGATTATGCTGGCTGCAGAGGTCTATTACCATAACGATTATGCTGGCTGCAGAGGTCTATTACCATAACGATTATGCTGGCTGCAGAGGTCTATTACCATAACGATTATGCTGGCTGCAGAAGTCTATTACCATAACGATTATGCTGGCTGCAGAGGTCTATTACCATAACGATTATGCTGGCTGCAGAGGTCTATTACCATAACGATTATGCTGGCTGCAGAGGTCTATTACCATAACGATTATGCTGGCTGCAGAGGTCTATTACCATAACGATTATGCGGCCTATTACCATAACGATTATGCTGGCTGCAGAGGTCTATTACCATAACGATTATGCTGGCTGCAGAGGTCTATTACCATAACGATTATGCTGGCTGCAGAGGTCTATTACCATAACGATTATGCTGGCTGCAGAGGTCTATTACCATAACGATTATGCTGGCTGCAGAGGTCTATTACCATATCGATTATGCTGGCTGCAGAGGTCTATTACCATAACGATTATGCTGGCTGCAGAGGTCTATTACCATAACGATTATGCGGCCTATTACCATAACGATTATGCTGGCTGCAGAGGTCTATTACCATAACGATTATGCTGGCTGCAGAGGTCTATTACCATAACGATTATGCTGGCTGCAGAGGTCTATTACCATAACGATTATGCTGGCTGCAGAGGTCTATTACCATAACGATTATGCTGGCTGCAGAGGTCTATTACCATATCGATTATGCTGGCTGCAGAGGTCTATTACCATAACGATTATGCTGGCTGCAGAGGTCTATTACCATAACGATTATGCTGGCTGCAGAGGTCTATTACCATATCGATTATGCTGGCTGCAGAGGTCTATTACCATAACGATTATGCTGGCTGCAGAGGTCTATTACCATAACGATTATGCTGGCTGCAGAGGTCTATTACCATAACGATTATGCTGGCTGCAGAGGTCTATTACCATAACGATTATGCTGGCTGCAGAGGTCTATTACCATAACGATTATGCTGGCTGCAGAGGTCTATTACCATAACGATTATGCTGGCTGCAGAGGTCTATTACCATAACGATTATGCTGGCTGCAGAGGTCTATTACCATAACAATTATGCTGGCTACAGAGGTCTATTACCATAACGATTATGCTGGCTGCAGAGGTCTATTACCATAACGGATGTTTTGCTGAACAAATGGCTTGAAAGCACAGACGCAGAAGTGACATATTTTAGGAGAAATGTATGGGGGTTTTGCTGGTTCATTTAATTCAAGTGTATAGTGTGTAGTCCAAAGTTATGAAATTAGCTGGAGGACACATCGCTGAATTGCCAAATATAACATCATGGACCATTTTAAAGAATGTCTATGGGCAAGATGCAAGTGCCTTTGAACGGGGGTGTGGTAGTAGGTGCCAGCCGTACCTACTACCAGTAGGTGCCAGCCGCACTACAGCTGCTATGCTTTTCTCATGTAGCAAAGGACATCCATGCAACTTGATACAACTGTGGTAAGCATTGGAGTCAACATGGGCCAGCATCCCTATGGAAACGTTTCTGACACCTTGTAGAGTCCATGCTCTGACAAATTGAGACTGTTCTGAGGGCAAAATGGGGGGTTGCTGGACCGTATTAATCATCAAAATTTCTGTTCATTTGAATTAATATGAGTAGACGAGTAATTAACTGAGAGTGGGAAAAAAGGGTTAGGGCCTAGTACCATTATCCATCAAAATGGAGAAATTCATTCCTGCCTAAGAATTGCAGTTTGGTCCCAGAATAGTAAACTTGGGAAGGAAAGCAAACACAATATGTCCACTCCCATCTGGGTATGTCTGTCTGTCCTCAGGGCTGCCTGACCTGCCTGCTAGTAAATGTTTAATTACAGTTCTGTTGGCTCTTTACAAGCCTTAAATTGATCATTTCTGTACATACAGATGGCTTATGAGTATCAGTTTATATTTACATGTGGTTAAGAGATAGGAAATTAGCCTCTGGATGAAAATGATGTCTAGAGACACATGGGACAGATACCATTGTTAGTATAAACGTCACAGCTGGTTGGGTAAAAAATAAAATCACATTGAAAACTAGCAATTTCTTTGTTAACATGAGCCTTTTGCAGAGGATAAACTCCGAAGACAATACTGTCAATACTTACAAGGCACCCCGACCTACGTTCCCGATATCTCTGTCTCTTTCTCCTGCGAATGACGGGGATTTCGGCCTTGTCAGGTGTTTAAAGTACATCCTTCCTGTCTGACTCGTTGAAGAAAACGTTGTCTAGTCCAAGGTGAGTAATCGCTGTCCTGATATTAAGAAGCTCTTTTCGGTCGTAGGAGATGTTGGCAGAAATATTATGTACAAAATAAGTTACAAATAACACAAAACACACATAATAGCACAATTGGTTAGGGACCATAAAACCACAGCCATCTCTCCGACATCATAGTCATTATTACTGTCTGAAGGCCTCATTCCCTCCTCTTTGACCTGTTGGTGGGTGTCATGAATCATCATTTAACCACGTTCTGTTTGAACCCATTACGTGGGAACTGTACTATTATTAACCGCTATTCTGCAGAATGGTGCTGACAGGATAAATCACTGTTTGATGCAATAACCTCCCGTTGTCTCCTATAACCTGACAAACACAGGGTTATGTTTAGTGGTGGAAGCTACCGTCTCCGTGGCAACCTCAGCACTTCATCTGGACTGACACCATGGTACAACCCCAGGATGAAATGTGAAATTGCCCTTTGCCAATGGCTCCCAGTCCTGTTATTCTACTGAAGGCCTCTACTAGTGATTTCCTCCAACCCCTGTCTCCCACTGTTCCCGTCTGTACAACTAGACCACAGTGGTATACCGAGGTCTACAAAGTATCTACCCTGGCCTGTGCTGTGAGGCATGTCGTCCCTCTGTAGGCCTCCTCAGTACAATGTACTATACTGTTAATGTCCAGCCTTTTCATTAACGTATTGTGTTTTACAAATATACAAGGGGACATGTAAAAATGTCCCCTTGTATATTTGTAAAAGTAAGTGTGGTGACAGGTCTAGGACGCTGAGGTTATTATGTGATCATAATATATGACTGTGTTCCTAGATCTGTTCAAAGTGCATTAGGAAAGTAGATTCAGGTGCATTTAAAACTGGCTTTGTAAAACTCCCTCCCTCTAGCAGGATTCCACAGGGAGTTGAGTTGAGCTAGGTTTGACAAACATTATGAACCAGAGTCATAGAGAGGACATACAGGTGTTAGATGTAAATAGTTTTAGCATTTGCTGTGTGTCTTTTAAAAGTCCAATGGAGTGGTTTTTATTTCAATACAAATTAGTTTCTGGTACTTTAATATGATTCTTTTCAATTGAATGTAAAAAAAAAAAAACATAGCTTCTTAGCAAAGAGCAATTTTTCAAGCAAGAATTCTACTAGGAATGTCTGTGAGTGGTCTGTGTGGGGAGGGGGAAACTGAAAACTAGCTGGTATTGGCCATCTTTTGAAACACCTATTAACCTAAAAGGGCATTATCATAATTTTCACAATTTCACAGTATTTTTCAAACCTCATAGTGTGAGAATATATATATAGAATATACCCCTTTCACTCCTACAGACAGTAAGTTACGTGATCGTGGCTTGCTATAAAAAGCAGGCAGACAGGCATTGAGGCATTCAGTTACTGTTGGATTGAACGTTAGAATGCGTGACCTAAGCAGCTTTGATCATGCTATGATCATCAGTGCCAGGCTCGCCGGTTCCAGTATCTCAGAAATGGCCAGCCTCCTGGGCTTTTCACACACAACATTGTCTAGGGTTTACTGAGAATGGTGCAACAAACAAAAATATAATGTCCTTCTCACGGATGGGCTATTGCAGCAGACGACCACACCGGGTTGTGCCTCATCTTGAAGTGTATCTCTCTACTGTACTTCATCTTGAAGTGTATATCTCTTTACTGTACCTCATCTTGAAGTGTATATCTCTTTACTGTACCTCATCTTGAAGTGTATATCTCTTTACTGTACCTCATCTTGAAGTGTATATCTCTACTGTACCTCATCTTGAAGTGTATATCTTTACTGTACCTCATCTTGAAGTGTATATCTCTTTACTGTACCTCATCTTGAAGTGTATATCTCTTTACTGTACCTCATCTTGAAGTGTATATCTTTACTGTACCTCATCTTGAAGTGTATATCACTACTGTACCTCATCTTGAAGTGTATATCTTTACTGTACCTCATCTTGAAGTGTATATCTCTTTACTGTACCTCATCTTGAAGTGTATATCTCTTTACTGTACCTCATCTTGAAGTGTATATCTTTACTGTACCTCATCTTGAAGTGTATATCTCTTTACTGTACCTCATCTTGAAGTGTATATCTTTACTGTACCTCATCTTGAAGTGTATATCTCTTTACTGTACCTCATCTTGAAGTGTATATCTTTACTGTACCTCATCTTGAAGTGTATATATTTACTGTACCTCATCTTGAAGTGTATCTCTACTGTACCTCATCTTGAAGTGTATATCTCTTTACTGTACCTCATCTTGATGTGGATATCTCAACTGTACCTCATCTTGAAGTGTATATCTCTACTGTACCTCATCTTGAAGTGTATATCTCTACTGTACCTCATCTTGATGTGGATATCTCAACTGTACCTCATCTTGAAGTGTATCTCTACTGTACCTCATCTTGAAGTGTATATCTCTTTACTGTACCTCATCTTGAAGTGTATATCTTTACTGTACCTCATCTTGAAGTGTATATCTTTACTGTACCTCATCTTGAAGTGTATATCTCTTTACTGTACCTCATCTTGATGTGGATATCTCAACTGTACCTCATCTTGAAGTGTATATCTTTACTGTACCTCATCTTGAAGTGTATATCTCTTTACTGTACCTCATCTTGAAGTGTATATCTTTACTGTACCTCATCTTGAAGTGTATATCTCTTTACTGTACCTCATCTTGATGTGGATATCTCAACTGTACCTCATCTTGAAGTGTATATCTTTACTGTACCTCATCTTGAAGTGTATATCTCTTTACTGTACCTCATCTTGAAGTGTATATCTCTTTACTGTACCTCATCTTGAAGTGTATATCTCTTTACTGTACCTCATCTTGATGTGGATATCTCAACTGTACCTCATCTTGAAGTGTATATCTCTACTGTACCTCATCTTGATGTGGATATCTCAACTGTACCTCATCTTGAAGTGTATATCTTTACTGTACCTCATCTTGAAGTGTATATCTCTTTACTGTACCTCATCTTGAAGTGTATATCTTTACTGTACCTCATCTTGAAGTGTATATATTTACTGTACCTCATCTTGAAGTGTATCTCTACTGTACCTCATCTTGAAGTGTATATCTCTTTACTGTACCTCATCTTGATGTGGATATCTCAACTGTACCTCATCTTGAAGTGTATATCTCTACTGTACCTCATCTTGAAGTGTATATCTCTACTGTACCTCATCTTGATGTGGATATCTCAACTGTACCTCATCTTGAAGTGTATCTCTACTGTACCTCATCTTGAAGTGTATATCTCTTTACTGTACCTCATCTTGAAGTGTATATCTTTACTGTACCTCATCTTGAAGTGTATATCTTTACTGTACCTCATCTTGAAGTGTATATCTCTTTACTGTACCTCATCTTGATGTGGATATCTCAACTGTACCTCATCTTGAAGTGTATATCTTTACTGTACCTCATCTTGAAGTGTATATCTCTTTACTGTACCTCATCTTGAAGTGTATATCTTTACTGTACCTCATCTTGAAGTGTATATCTCTTTACTGTACCTCATCTTGATGTGGATATCTCAACTGTACCTCATCTTGAAGTGTATATCTTTACTGTACCTCATCTTGAAGTGTATATCTCTTTACTGTACCTCATCTTGAAGTGTATATCTCTTTACTGTACCTCATCTTGAAGTGTATATCTCTTTACTGTACCTCATCTTGATGTGGATATCTCAACTGTACCTCATCTTGAAGTGTATATCTCTACTGTACCTCATCTTGATGTGGATATCTCAACTGTACCTCATCTTGAAGTGTATATCTTTACTGTACCTCATCTTGAAGTGTATATCTCTTTACTGTACCTCATCTTGAAGTGTATATCTCTACTGTACCTCATCTTGAAGTGTATATCTCTACTGTACCTCATCTTGAAGTGTATATCTCTACTGTACCTAATCTCATAGACAATGGGGCTATTGAGTTATCTTCAGAACATGACTTTGATTACGCTTACAATGATCCTGAGTAGGCTCAGGCTGGAGTACAAAATGTTCTGGGCATGATGGTTACAGCGGTGGACTGAGTGATTTGGAGGCTGAAGGCAGAGGCCTATCTGTACCTGATGTTGTCTGGCCAAAAATAGTATAACATGCCTTCTTGGCCAGACAGCATCAGATACTGTCCTCCTCCTCTGCCTTGACGACGATGGCAGTATTATCAGTATAACATGCCTTCTTGGCCAGACAGCATCAGATACTGTCCTCCTCCTCTGCCTTGACGACGATGGCAGTATTATCAGTATAACATGCCTTCTTGGCCAGACAGCATCAGATACTGTCCTCCTCCTCTGCCTTGACGACGATGGCAGTATTATCAGTATAACATGCCTTCTTGGCCAGACAGCATCAGATACTGTCCTCTTCCTCTGTCTCCACGACGATGGCAGTATTATCAGCAGCAACTGTTTTTTAACTAAAGAAATGCTTATTGTGTCTCCCTAGAGTCTGAGGGCTCGGAGCTGGGTTTCTACCAAGATAACATATGGAATTGTTTTAAGATCTAAGGTCAAAGTCATACCAAGGATAATTTAGCTATTTGATTTAGAATTTTAGGACCCTTGTAAGTATATATATTTTTTAAAAAAAGCATTAGATCACCATGTCATGCCTCAGCTGGAGTTGTGTAAAGCTCGGCACTATTGGAGCAGTGGAAACGCGTTCTCTGGAGTGATTAATCACGCTTCACCATCTGGCAGTCCGATGGATGAATCTGGGTTTGGCAGATGCCAGGAGAACGCTACTTGCCCAATGCATATTACCAACTGTAAAGTTTGGTGGAGGAGGAATAATGGTCTCACGCTGTTTTTCATGGTTCGGGCCCCTTAGTTCCAGTGAAGGGAAATCTTAACACTACAGCATACAATGACATTCTAGAAAACTCTGTGCTTCCAACTTTGTGCAACAGTTTGGGGAATGCCCTTCCTTGTTTCAGCATGACAATGCCCCCATGCACAAAGCAAGTTTCATACAGAAATGGTTTGTCGAGTTCGGTGTGGAAGAACTTAACTGGCCTGCACAGAGCCCTGACCTCAACTCTATCAAATACCTTTGGAATGAATTGGAATGCCAACTGCGAGCCAGGCCTAATCGCCCAACTTCAGTGCCCGACTTCACTAATGCTTGTGGCTGAATGGAAGCAAGTCCCTGCAGCAATGTTCCAACATCTAGTGGAAAGCCTTTCCAGAATAGTCGAGGCTGTTATAGCAGCAAAGGGGGACCAACTCCATATGTATGCCCATGATTCTGGAATGAGATGTTCGAAGAGTAGGTGTCCACATACTCTAGCTTAAACAGACATATTTTTATAGGGATTTTGTTTGAATTATCCCTAGAGCAGAGCATGGGGGGGGATTTATTTGGATATTTAAAGAAAATGTATTGTATTAATGTATTATTATGCCCAGCTCACGAGTAACCTTGCCTGAGGCAATTGCTTATTCTGTCCAATGTTAAGTTTGCCAGTGGCTAGATAACATCCATCTGCATATTGGTGCTTCCTCTCAAGCCTTTGGCCCGATAAGGGTTACATTTCATCTCCATTTTGAGTTTCCTCTCTCCTGTTCTTGATAAGGGTGCCACTGTCGAAGGGAAGTGGTCTCACATGTCTGGAGCCCAGTAGGGGTAAGGGGAAGGAGAGGTAATGCTGTCGAAGGGAAGTGGTCTCACATGTCTGGAGCCCAGTAGGGGTAAGGGGAAGGAGAGGTAATGCTGTCGAAGGGAAGTGGTCTCACATGTCTGGAGCCCAGTAGGGGTAAGGAGAGGTACAAAGCCATATATACAGATATCATCTAATGAATGTATATGACTCTAGTTAGTGGTGGGTGTCAGTGATACTCTAGTCCTGGGAGTGCTTTGCTCCTGTTGGTTTCTTGGCAGTGAGACAGTGTGCAGTGAGACAGTGTGCAGTGAGACAGTGTGCAGTGAGACAGTGTGCAGGATCAGCTGACTGTGTGTGCACAGATGTCTGCACACCTATCCACTGACCTTGGTGCACTGGGAACCTCATAGGCTGTTGCATCCCATCTTGTCAGTATCTGGCTGCTCCATGTGGTTTTTAACAGGGGTTCTCACTCTTTCTTACCTTCCCTCTCTAGTCTGCTCACATCCGCCATTCAACACTCAGACAGAATGGAGAGAATGCAATTTTAAGTCCATTGGTTGAAGAAAGAAGAAGTGCTTCTTTGAGGGTGGCATTTGTTTCAATACAAATGGAAGAAGCTCAATTTCCAATTGATCCTCACAAACCTTGAGTTGTTCCAACAGTCGATATGTCTTGTCTGGTGAGTTTTGTCAGGCAGCGACAAGCCTGAACAAGCACTTCAAGTAAAGCCTTCAAATGCAGGCAGATATGTTTTGTACTGACATACATCAGTACAGGTACATGAGCTCTTTAAAAATAATAATAACAATCATTTGGTCTTATATTTGGTCACGGGCCAGGGTCTGCCATTATCAACGGTGACCCTGGAGAAATTAGGGTTAAGTGCCTTGCTTAAGGGCACATCGACAGATTTTCACCTTGTCGGCTCAGGGATTGAAACTAGGGACATTTGGTTGCTGGCCCAATGCTCTAACCACTAGGCTCCTTGACGCCACTTGTTTGCTGGCTGTGGTTGCTGGAACTATATCAGGTGCAATATCATGAACACAGGTAGGCTACAAAGACTATGGAAAAAATACTTGGCAGCCAGATATAATGAGATTAGACTGTTCTCTGTGATTGTGAAATTATCTCATAGAGCTATTCATCAGGGAATCCCTAAAGAAATATAAGCCTGAGGCATTTCCATGGTTTTATGTCAGGGGTTGCAACAGGCACTCTGAGATGTACATATTTCACCCTGGCCTAAACCCTGTATTGATGTGCTACTGATGGAGGCTCAACTTGTGATATATGTGCATCCTTTCACTTTAGCCATGTGCTCTCCATAGATATGGAGGGGGCTATCATGTGCTCTCCATAGATATGGAGGGGGCTATCATGTGCTCTCCATAGATATGGAGGGGGCTATCATGTGCTCTCCATAGATATGGAGGGGGCTATCATGTGCTCTCCATAGATATGGACGGGGCTATCATGTGCTCTCCATAGATATGGGGGCTATCATGTGCTCTCCATAGATATGGAGGGGGCTATCTGTGGCAGCTCTCAAGCCCCCCTCTTTAGACCAGAAAGAAGCAGTGCCTCCGCTTGACAACTCTTCGCTCCAAAAGGTTGTTATCTTTGTGGGCATAGGCATACGTAATCTAATAAAGGATGTATCATTATCTAGCTCTCTAGCTACAGCTGGTGTGTATAATGAGCTGCTAGTCAGCTAGTAGCTAGCTAGACAACTTTACAAACCATAGCTATGTGAAATATCATCCGCTAGTTAACTTCCCATTGGTTTGTTAACTTGATGTCGACCTACTTATGATTGCAAATTAAAACTCATGCTCCAAATGCATTTGTAGATAACAGCAATGGAAGAGGGTGAAATGATTTCCTGCTCCAGCTGTCAGAAAGAGTGTAGGTGTACTAGTAGGTGTACTAGTAGGTGTACTAGTTAGGTGTACTAGTAGGTGTACTAGTTAGGTGTACTAGTAGGTGTACTAGTAGGTGTACTAGTAGGTGTACTAGTAGGTGTACTAGTAGGTGTACTAGTTAGGTGTACTAGTAGGTGTACTAGTAGGTGTACTAGTAGGTGTACTAGTAGGTGTACTAGTTAGGTGTACTAGTAGGTGTACTAGTAGGTGTACTAGTAGGTGTACTAGTAGGTGTACTAGTAGGTGTACTAGTAGGTGTACTAGTAGGTGTACTAGTAGGTGTACTAGTAGGTGTACTAGTAGGTGTACTAGTTAGGTGTACTAGTTAGGTGTACTAGTAGGTGTACTAGTAGGTGTACTAGTAGGTGTACTAGTAGGTGTACTAGTAGGTGTACTAGTTAGGTGTACTAGTTAGGTGTACTAGTAGGTGTACTAGTAGGTGTACTAGTTAGGTGTACTAGTTAGGTGTACTAGTAGGTGTACTAGTTAGGTGTACTAGTAGGTGTACTAGTTAGGTGTACTAGTTAGGTGTACTAGTAGGTGTACTAGTAGGTGTACTAGTAGGTGTACTAGTTAGGTGTACTAGTAGGTGTACTAGTTAGGTGTACTAGTTAGGTGTACTAGTTAGGTGTACTAGTAGGTGTACTAGTAGGTGTACTAGTAGGTGTACTAGTAGGTGTACTAGTAGGTGTACTAGTAGGTGTACTAGTTAGGTGTACTAGTTAGGTGTACTAGTAGGTGTACTAGTAGGTGTACTAGTTAGGTGTACTAGTTAGGTGTACTAGTAGGTGTACTAGTAGGTGTACTAGTAGGTGTACTAGTAGGTGTACTAGTAGGTGTACTAGTAGGTGTACTAGTTAGGTGTACTAGTTAGGTGTACTAGTAGGTGTACTAGTAGGTGTACTAGTTAGGTGTACTAGTTAGGTGTACTAGTAGGTGTACTAGTAGGTGTACTAGTAGGTGTACTAGTAGGTGTACTAGTAGGTGTACTAGTAGGTGTACTAGTTAGGTGTACTAGTTAGGTGTACTAGTAGGTGTACTAGTAGGTGTACTAGTTAGGTGTACTAGTAGGTGTACTAGTAGGTGTACTAGTAGGTGTACTAGTAGGTGTACTAGTAGGTGTACTAGTAGGTGTACTAGTTAGGTGTACTAGTAGGTGTACTAGTTAGGTGTACTAGTAGGTGTACTAGTTAGGTGTACTAGTAGGTGTACTAGTAGGTGTACTAGTTAGGTGTACTAGTAGGTGTACTAGTTAGGTGTACTAGTAGGTGTACTAGTTAGGTGTACTAGTAGGTGTACTAGTAGGTGTACTAGTTAGGTGTACTAGTAGGTGTACTAGTTAGGTGTACTAGTAGGTGTACTAGTTAGGTGTACTAGTTAGGTGTACTAGTAGGTGTACTAGTAGGTGTACTAGTAGGTGTACTAGTTAGGTGTACTAGTAGGTGTACTAGTTAGGTGTACTAGTAGGTGTACTAGTTAGGTGTACTAGTTAGGTGTACTAGTAGGTGTACTAGTTAGGTGTACTAGTAGGTGTACTAGTAGGTGTACTAGTAGGTGTACTAGTAGGTGTACTAGTAGGTGTACTAGTAGGTGTACTAGTTAGGTGTACTAGTAGGTGTACTAGTTAGGTGTACTAGTAGGTGTACTAGTTAGGTGTACTAGTAGGTGTACTAGTAGGTGTACTAGTTAGGTGTACTAGTAGGTGTACTAGTTAGGTGTACTAGTAGGTGTACTAGTTAGGTGTACTAGTAGGTGTACTAGTAGGTGTACTAGTTAGGTGTACTAGTAGGTGTACTAGTAGGTGTACTAGTTAGGTGTACTAGTTAGGTGTACTAGTAGGTGTACTAGTAGGTGTACTAGTAGGTGTACTAGTAGGTGTACTAGTAGGTGTACTAGTTAGGTGTACTAGTAGGTGTACTAGTAGGTGTACTAGTTAGGTGTACTAGTAGGTGTACTAGTTAGGTGTACTAGTAGGTGTACTAGTAGGTGTACTAGTAGGTGTACTAGTTAGGTGTACTAGTAGGTGTACTAGTAGGTGTACTAGTAGGTGTACTAGTTAGGTGTACTAGTAGGTGTACTAGTAGGTGTACTAGTAGGTGTACTAGTAGGTGTACTAGTTAGGTGTACTAGTAGGTGTACTAGTTAGGTGTACTAGTTAGGTGTACTAGTAGGTGTACTAGTAGGTGTACTAGTTAGGTGTACTAGTAGGTGTACTAGTAGGTGTACTAGTTAGGTGTACTAGTTAGGTGTACTAGTAGGTGTACTAGTTAGATGTACTAGTAGGTGTACTAGTTAGGTGTACTAGTAGGTGTACTAGTTAGATGTACTAGTAGGTGTACTAGTTAGATGTACTAGTAGGTGTACTAGTTAGATGTACTTATAGGTATACTAGTTAGATGTACTAGTAGGTGTACTAGTTAGATGTACTAGTAGGTGTACTAGTTAGATGTACTAGTAGGTGTACTAGTATGTGTACTAGTTAGATGTACTAGTAGGTGTACTAGTTAGATGTACTAGTAGGTGTACTAGTTAGATGTACTAGTAGGTGTACTAGTTAGATGTACTAGTTAGATGTACTAGTTAGATGTACTAGTTAGATGTACTAGTAGGTGTACTAGTTAGATGTACTAGTAGGTGTACTAGTCAGATGTACTAGTAGGTGTACTAGTTAGGTGCACTAGTAGGTGTACTAGTTAGATGAACTAGTTAGATGTACTAGTTAGATGTACTAGTTAGATGTACTAGTTAGATGTACTAGTAGGTGTACTAGTTAGATGTACTAGTAGGTGTACTAGTTAGATGTACTAGTAGGTGTACTAGTTAGATGTACTAGTAGGTGTACTAGTTAGATGTACTAGTAGGTGTACTAGTAGGTGTACTAGTTAGATGTACTAGTTAGATGTACTAGTTAGATGTACTAGTAGGTGTACTAGTTAGATGGGGCAGGTTGTGGGATGACATTAGATGTACTAGTAGGTGTACTAGTTAGATGTACTAGTTAGATGTACTAGTAGGTGTACTAGTTAGATGTACTAGTTAGATGTACTAGTTAGATGTACTAGTAGGTGTACTAGTTAGATGTACTAGTAGGTGTACTAGTTAGATGTACTAGTAGGTGTACTAGTTAGATGTACTAGTAGGTGTACTAGTTAGATGTACTAGTTAGATGTACTAGTAGGTGTACTAGTTAGATGGGTTGTGGGATGACATTAGATGTACTAGTAGGTGTACTAGTTAGATGGGGCAGGTTGTGGGATGACAGGTGTACTAGTAGGTGTACTAGTTAGATGGGGCAGGTTGTGGGATGACAGGTGTACTAGTAGGTGTACTAGTTAGATGGGGCAGGTTGTGGGATGACAGGTGTACTAGTAGGTGTACTAGTTAGATGGGGCAGGTTGTGGGATGACATTAGATGTACTAGTAGGTGTACTAGTTAGATGGGTTGTGGGATGACATTAGGTGTACTAGTTAGATGGGGCAGGTTGTGGGATGACAGGTGTACTAGTAGGTGTACTAGTTAGATGGGGCAGGTTGTGGGATGACAGGTGTACTAGTAGGTGTACTAGTTAGATGGGGCAGGTTGTGGGATGACAGATGTACTAGTAGGTGTACTAGTTAGATGGGTTGTGGGATGACATTAGATGTACTAGTAGGTGTACTAGTTAGATGGGGCAGGTTGTGGGATGACAGATGTACTAGTAGGTGTACTAGTTAGATGGGGCAGGTTGTGGGATGACAGATGTACTAGTAGGTGTACTAGTTAGATGTACTAGTAGGTGTACTAGTTAGATGGGGCAGGTTGTGGGATGACAGATGTACTAGTAGGTGTACTAGTTAGATGGGGCAGGTTGTGGGATGACAGATGTACTAGTAGGTGTACTAGTTAGATGTACTAGTAGGTGTACTAGTTAGATGGGGCAGGTTGTGGGATGACAGATGTACTAGTAGGTGTACTAGTTAGATGGGGCAGGTTGTGGGATGACAGATGTACTAGTAGGTGTACTAGTTAGATGTACTAGTAGGTGTACTAGTTAGATGGGGCAGGTTGTGGGATGACAGGTGTACTAGTAGGTTGTCTAATGGTAATAAAATGAATCCTGTTTCTTTTTTAATGTCTGTCCTCAGATATGGAGATCTGTGAAAGCCTGTCAGCAGATGAAGAGGTCCCAGTGAATGTCCCAAGAGACTGCTGGCACATCCTTTTATGCCATGGACTGTATGTGTACTTATGTTAGCAAATGTTGTATACAACAATACAGTTAAAGCACTAACACACCTGATTCAATTTATCAAACCTAATGAGTTGATAATAATGTGTGTTATTGATGGGCTGGAATAGAAGTCTTCTCATCCAGTACATCAGGGAGTGGAGTTAGGTTGGTCACCTCTGGTATGGACTTTTTTGTTCACCTGAAATGATTAATTAGTAATAATAGCCTACTTACTAAGATGTCTAATATTTACAAACAAGTTCATTTTTTTTAACATTTTGAAGTTATATGTTGATTTTTTTCAATGTTGATTATTTGAAGTGAAGTGTTTAAACTTGTTTTAATTGTTAACTTAAAAACATTATTCAAGATGATATAGTGTCAATGTTTATTAATCACAGATCCCAATTCTGTGTGAAAGGAATCTGTCTCTAGTTTATCTGTGTTTCTGTGTTGTATTCTCAAGTGAACATGACATTTTTGTCCGGTTGTGAGTTCTCCAATCAGTTTAATTGGATTGTCAATCTGTCTCAGCCATGTGAACCCATTTAGCATGTTATCATAATGGCATGCATCACCACTGCAGCCAGAGGCCTACAGTATCATGGTATAACTGGCCTAAGGGCCATCACCACTGCAGCCAGAGGCCTACAGTATCATGGTATAACTGGCCTAAGGGCCATCACCACTGCAGCCAGAGGCCTACAGTATCATGGTATAACTGGCCTAAGGGCCATATGTTCCAATCAAACATCTGAAGCAGAGAATTGCTAAACTCACACATCATTTGAATATTGATGAGCTAGCTATATGGTCACAATTTAAAATGAAAAGAGTAGACAACATATGAGGCTAACCCTTGTATGATAGGGTACAGCACTGTACCTGAAAATAAGGAGCTGGCAGTTTGTAGGCTAATTAAAAATGTCCAAAAGGAAAATAGTGTGGCCTGAGAAGTATTATAATTCTATCACATGTATTTGCTGAGAATGATTTTAAAGTACAGAGACAAAATGAGAAGGTCAATGGCCTGGATGAGGATTACAAAGATGTTGGTGTTGATGGTGGGTAAAGGATGAGGATAGATGAGGATTACAGAGATGCTGGTGTTGATGGTGGGTAAAGGATGAGGATGGATGAGGATTACAGAGATGTTGGTGTTGATGGTGGGTAAAGTAAGAGGATGGATGAGGATTACAGAGATGTTGGTGTTGATGGTGGGTAAAGAATGAGGATGGATGAGGATTACAGAGATGTTGGTGTTGATAGTGGGTAAAGGATGAGGATGGATGAGGATTACAGAGATGTTGGTGTTGATGGTGGGTAAAGGATGAGGATGGATGAGGATTACAGAGATGTTGGTGTTGATAGTGGGTAAAGGATGAGGATGGATGAGGATTACAGAGATGTTGGTGTTGATGGTGGGTAAAGGATGAGGATGGATGAGGATTACAGAGATGTTGGTGTTGATGGTGGGTAAAGGATGAGGATGGATGAGGATTACAGAGATGTTGGTGTTGATGGTGGGTAAAGGATGAGGATGGATGAGGATTACAGAGATGTTGGTGTTGATGGTGGGTAAAGGATGAGGATGGATGAGGATTACAGAGATGTTGGTGTTGATGGTGGGTAAAGGATGAGTATGGATGAGGATTACAGAGATGTTGGTGTTGATGGTGGGTAAAGTAAGAGGATGGATGAGGATTACAGAGATGTTGGTGTTGATGGTGGGTAAAGAATGAGGATGGATGAGGATTACAGAGATGTTGGTGTTGATAGTGGGTAAAGGATGAGGATGGATGAGGATTACAGAGATGTTGGTGTTGATGGTGGGTAAAGGATGAGGATGGATGAGGATTACAGAGATGTTGGTGTTGATAGTGGGTAAAGGATGAGGATGGATGAGGATTACAGAGATGTTGGTGTTGATGGTGGGTAAAGGATGAGGATGGATGAGGATTACAGAGATGTTGGTGTTGATGGTGGGTAAAGGATGATGATGGATGAGGATTACAGAGATGTTGGTGTTGATGGTGGGTAAAGGATGAGGATGGATGAGGATTACAGAGATGTTGGTGTTGATGGTGGGTAAAGGATGAGGATGGATGAGGATTACAGAGATGTTGGTGTTGATGGTGGGTAAAGGATGCATATGGATGAGGATTACAGAGATGTTGGTGTTGATGGTGGGTAAAGTAAGAGGATGGATGAGGATTACAGAGATGTTGGTGTTGATAGTGGGTAAAGGATGGTGGAATTAGGTTTCATAATTACTGTATCATTTACAATGTTATAATGTTTGTTACTGGTGGAATTAGGTTTCATAATTACTGTATCATTTACAATGTTATAATGTGTGTTACTGGTGGAATTAGGTTTCATGATCGGAAGATTTTCAAGCAAACATCTGCTGCTCCTCACCTGATTGGTTAATTGCAGTGGTGGCCAGTAGAGCCAGTAGAGCAGAGCTGAACCTTTTATATTGCTCCGCTAGCTGGGTTCGCACCACTCACCTTCCCACAATCTCTTGCACATTGTGGAAGTGGTAGAAACCCTACATAAAGCAGAAAAGGAACCAGGTGCTTCTGATAGAAAGTGAAGACTTCGGTTGGCTGCTCGCTGTGGCAAGCTAAAGCTTTGCTAATTTCACTCCTCCATCTTGATTCAGCTCTGTGCAGTGCTTGCTGTCTTTAAGATATTTAAAATGGGGTATAGACAGGTGTTAAGTACAGCGCCAAGTCCACAACAAAGCACTGGTTAAACAGTTCACAAGATAGAGGCAGTTGGCAGAGTGACAGAGCCAGGAGTTGTCTTTCTTAATGACTCAGAGTGACAGGGCCAGGAGTTGTCTTTCTTAATGACTCAGAGTGACAGGGCCAGGAATTGTCTTTCTTAATGACTCAGAGTGACAGGGCCAGGAGTTGACTTTCTTAATGACTCAGAGTGACAGGGCCAGGAGTTGTCTTTCTTAATGACTCAGAGTGACAGGGCCAGGAGTTGACTTTCTTAATGACTCAGAGTGACAGGGCCAGGAGTTGTCTTTCTTAATGACTCAGAGTGACAGGGCCAGGAGTTGTCTTTCTTAATGACTCAGAGTGACAGGGCCAGGAGTTGTCTTTCTTAATGACTCAGAGTGACAGGGCCAGGAGTTGTCTTTCTTAATGACTCAGAGTGACAGGGCCAGGAGTTGTCTTTCTTAATGACTCAGAGTGACAGGGCCAGGAGTTGTCTTTCTTAATGACTCAGAGTGACAGGGCCAGGAGTTGTCTTTCTTAATGACTCAGAGTGACAGGGCCAGGAGTTGACTTTCTTAATGACTCAGAGTGACAGGGCCAGGAGTTGTCTTTCTTAATGACTCAGAGTGACAGGGCCAGGAGTTGTCTTTCTTAATGACTCCTCCTCATCCTCAGTGCTGCCTTTGGAGAATTCTAATCCGACATTTGATCCTTTGTTTTCCTCTGTAACTCTTCCCCCTAAGTGGTTTTAATGTCAGCATCAACATGGGTCTCTCTGGCTGCTCAGCTGGATTCTGCTGGTGATTTGGAGTGACACATTTAGCTGGTGCCTGTCACAGTAGCTAATAGACACACTCACTCCGCACACACATCTCAGTTCACGTCAAGGCTTACTGTACCTGAACCACCTTCCTGTGTCCCTAACTTGCCATCTGCCTCCTGGCCAATAGAGGATGGTTGGGAAAGACGTCTGAGGAGAGTGACGGTTGGTGTTTACCTTCAATACCGTTCCAAGAGCTGACTTCTTATGGGAGTGGGAAGAGGAGGAGGACATATTTACTCCAAGTGCTGTGTGCTTCGTCTTCTGAGCTCTGGAAAAATTGTGCTACTCTGAGTTAGTCATCATCTCTCTGCCCCTCAGCACTTCTGCTTTTGCTCCTGAATGTGTCCTTTTTGCCTTGATATTCCTTGCATTGGTTTTTGTTTAATTTTGACCTCTAGCTGAAAGACTGAAAGGTTGGAGAGTCAAATAGATTTATGTTCTTGACTGAAATGTTTCATTGAGCAATGTTTTTTACGTGCTGTGCTGTCAATAATCTGAACTTTTGAAGACTGCCCTTGATTTCCTCACTCCAGTGCCCTTGTGTTGACCTATTGTTAAGAGGAGGAGTGTGCAAAAGTGTGTGTGTGTGTGTGTGTGTGTGTGTGTGTGTGTGTGTGTGTGTGTGTGTGTGTGTGTGTGTGTGTGTGTGTGTGTGTGAGTGTGTGTGTGTGTGTGTGTGTGTGTGAGTGTGTGTGTGAGTGTGTGTGTGTGTGTGTGTGTGTGTGTGTGTGTGTGTGTGTGTGTGTGTGTGTGTGTGTGTGTGTGTGTGTGTGTGTGTGTGTGTGTGTATTTCAAGAGTCAACATTAAAAGTGCAGTAACAATTTAATGTGTACCGTAGTGTTATTGACAGGGACATTCTGTACATGCATTACCACATTACCACTTAAATGAGGTCAGTAGTACATTCAAACCAAACATACCCAAACAACAACATTCATTTAATATTGAGTATAAGGAAGAAGTGCATCAAATTGTCCAAACGTAAATAGATAGATAGATAGATAGATAGATAGATAGATAGATAGATAGATAGATAGATAGATAGATAGATAGATAGATAGATAGATAGATAGATAGATAGATAGATAGATAGATAGATAGATAGATAGATAGATAGATAGATAGATAGATAGATAGATAGATAGATAGATAGATAGATAGATAGATAGATAGATAGATAGGTACTTTATTGCTCCCCCGGGGGGGAAATTTCATTGTCAAGCAGCTACAACAAAAACACAGGGCAGGTGCAAAATGCCACAACAAAAGTACACAAAAGACAGATACACGGTACATGATACATAGAGCGGCAGTATGAAAAAGTATAGAAATACAAGATATCTGGAGTGCAAAAAAAAGCTATAAAAGGACATTGCATAGTATGAGTGGTTGGCTGAATATGTACACTATACATTGGTGGATGTTGGATGGTTAACTATACTATACAGGTCGATGGCAGAGAAATACTTCAGTAGCTAAAAATGCATATGATATGAGCGAGGGAATAATAGTTTGCTTAATAGACAGACTGGCTAAATGAACAGGTAAGTGAAAATTTTGCATGGTTAAATTAGCTATACAGTTAGGTATACAGTTATATTTACAGATAAGTGAATACTTGCATGTTTACACAAACTGTACAGGTAAATGACAGGAAGAGATACTTTAATAGCTAAATGTGTGTATGATATCATTTGGGGTAATAATAGTAATTCCCTTAAAATACAGTCCTTAGTGCGCAGGGTTTTATTACAGACAACTGCACTTATTGCACATTCGATATACTAAAAGCAATGAGAAAAGGTGCAACTGGCAGGATACTAATATGCATTCCTGAGTGAATGCCTACGTCCAATAATTACTTACAATATTGCATGTGATATAATATAACAACTGTACATGAGTATGTATATACAGACCTGTATGAATAAATAGGTCCTGAGTGGATGAGTGCTGACGGACCAGAGTTACTCACGGATGGATGCATAATTGTTAAACTAGGTCCTAGCACCCCAACAGTTCCAGATCTATGTTGCCGACGGCACGGCACCCCGGTAAGGCATTATATAGTCTCATAGCCGCCGGCAGGAAGGACCTCCTGTAGCGCTCTCTGGCACACCGTGGTGGGATCAGTCTGTGACTGAAAGTGCTCCTCTGCGTCATAACCATAGCGTGCAGAGGGTGGGTGACGTTGTCCATGATGGCCAGCAGTTTGGCCAGGATCCGTCTCTCCGCCACCTCCTCTAGAGTGTCAAGGCTCATCCCCAGGACAGAGCTAGCCTTCCTGATCAGCTTATTTACCCGAGAAGCATCACCGGCTTTGATGTTTGCTCCCCAGCACACCACTGCAAAAAAGATGGCACTGGCTGGTAGAAGGTATGTAGTAGTTTACTGCACACATTGAAGGACAGAGCCCCCTTTTTGTACGTTGTTGTAATTGTAATTGTGACAGGTTGTATGAACACGTATCCTGGTGAACACGTATCCTGGTGATTCATGGGCATAAAACGTCACATTTCAATTGACCTTGTAAACAAAATAAATACTTTAGTTTGCTTCCATTCTGTAGCTGCAGATTCCCCTGATAAGACCCATTTATACCTGGTGCTAACATGCATCCTTCCCCCTGATAAGCCCCATTTATACCTGGTGCTAACATGCATCCTTCCCCCTGATAAGACCCATTTATACCTGGTGCTAACATGCATCCTTCCCCCTGATAAGACCCATTTATACCTGGTGCTAACATGCATCCTTCCCCTTGATAAGATCCATTTATACCTGGTTCTAACATGCATCCTTCCCCCTGATAAACCCCATTTATACCTGGTTCTAACATGCATCCTTCCCCCTGATAAGCCCCATTTATACCTGGTTCTAACATGCATCCTTCCCCCTGATAAGACCCATTTATACCTGGTGCTAACATGCATCCTTCCCACGGATAAGCCCCATTTATACCTGGTGCTAAAATGCATCCTTCCCCCTGATAAGCCCCATTTATACCTGGTGCTAACATGCATCCTTCCCCCTGATAAGCCCCATTTATACCTGGTGCTAACATGCATCCTTCCCCCTGATAAGACCCATTTATACCTGGTGCTAACATGCATCCTTCCCCCTGATAAGACCCATTTATACCTGGTGCTAACATGCATCCTTCCCCTTGATAAGATCCATTTATACCTGGTTCTAACATGCATCCTTCCCCCTGATAAGCCCCATTTATACCTGGTTCTAACATGCATACTTCCCCCTGATAAGACCCATTTATACCTGGTGCTAACATGCATCCTTCCCACGGATAAGCCCCATTTATACCTGGTGCTAAAATGCATCCTTCCCCCTGATAAGCCCCATTTATACCTGGTGCTAACACGCGTCCTTCCCCCTGATAAGCCCCATTTATACCTGGTGCTAACATGCATCCCTTGTCCTGATAAGCCCTGTTTATACCTGGTGCTAACATGCATCCTTCTCCCTGATAAGCCCCATTTATACCTGGTTCTAACATGCATCCTTCCCCCTGATAAGCCCCATTTATACCTGGTGCTAACATGTATCCTTCTCCCTCATAAGCCCCATTTATACCTGGTGCTAACATGCATCCTTTGTCCTGATTTTGTCCACATTCTGATTGTGGCTTTTCTACAGAAATGTTTGGTGATCGACAAGGAAGGCTATTGACCAGTTGGTCACCACTGCTATATCATCATTTCACACAGCTACAGCCATATAGTTCATGGGTTTTGTATAGGAGAGCTGTTCTGGCACATGGTGGCAGTAAATCTTCTCACACCAGACTTTATTATATACTGCACATGTCCTCCACAGCTCTGGGTGGTAAAAGGAGCATCAGATAGATAGATACTTTATTGATCCCCGAGGGGACATTTCTTCATCAAGCAGCTACGATAAAACACAGGGCAGGTGCAAAATGTCAGAACGAAAATACAAAAAAGACAGATACACGATACATAGTGCGGCAGTATGAAAAAGTATAAAAATACAGTCTGGAGTGCAAAAAGCTATAAAAAGGCATTGCATAGTATGAGTGAATGGATGAATATGTACACTATACATTGTTACAGTGTTAGGTGAAAAAATGATAAAAATATTGTAAGTTGATATAGATAAATAAGGAGTATTTGTGAGATGGGACCTGAGGATCTGTGGTGCAAAGACATTCCTTTTATTAGGCAAAAAAAACAAAACAACAAAAGGAGAGAACAGAAAATAACACACAAAAACCCACAACCCAGGTGGGAACTGAACTTCAATAGTCTCCCCAATTAGAGACAATGCGGTGCAGCTGATCTAACTGGGGACCAACCCAAACTGAACATAGAGTTATCCAGAGGTCTCTGGACACTAAACCTGAACACCATAAAGGTTTCCAGAGACCTCTCTGAACATGGATCCTTACAATTTGAATGGTTAACTATCCTATACTATACACGTCGATGGCATTATAACTAATTTTTCAACCACTCTACAGATTTCATGTTAACAAACTATAGTTTTGGCAAGTCGGTAAGGACATCTACTTTGTGCATGACACAAGTAATTCTTCCAACAATTGAATACAGACAGATTATTTCACTTATAATTCACAATATCACAATTCCAGTGGTTCAGAAGTTTACATACACTAAGTTGACTGTGCCTTTAAACAGCTTGGAAAATTCCACAAAATTATGTCATCGCTTTAGAAGCTTCTAATAGGCTAGTTGACATAATTTGAGTCAATTGGAGGTGTACCTGTGGATGTATTTCAAGGCCTACCTTCAAACTCAGTGCCTCTTTGCTCGACGTCATGGGAAAATCAAAAGGAATCAGCCAAGACCTCAGAAAACAAATTGTAGACCTCCACAATTCTGGTTCATTCTTGGGAGCAATTTCCAAACGCCTGAAGGTACCACATTCAACTGTATAAACAATAGTACGCAAGTATAAACAACATGGGACCACGCAGCCGCCATACCGCTCAGGAAGGAGACTTGTTCTGTCTCCTAGAGATGAACGTACTTTGCAAATCAATCCCAGAACAACATCAAAGGACCTTTTGAAGATGCTGGAGGAAAACAGGTACAAAAGTATCTATATCCATAGTTAAACGAGTCCTATATCGACGTAACCTGAAAGGCTGCTCAGCAAGGAAGAAGCCACTGCTCCAAAACCGCCATTAAAAAGCCAGACTATGGTTTACACATGGAGACAAAGATTGTACTTTTTGGAGAAATGTCCTCTGGTCTGATGAAACAAAAATAGAACTGTTTGGCCATAATGACCATCTTTATGTTTGGAGGAAAAAGGGGAGGCTTGCAAGCCGAAGAACACCATCCCAACCGTGAAGCACGGGGGTGGTAGCATCATGTTGTGGGAGTGCTTTGCTACAGGAGGGACTGGTGCACTTCACAAAATTAATGGTATCATGAGGAAAGAGAATTATGTGGATATATTGAAGCAAAATCTCAAGACATTAGTTAGGAAGTTAAAGCTTGGTCGCAAATGGGTCTTCCAAATGGACAATGACCCAAAGCATACTTCCAAAGTTGTGGCAAAATGGCTTAAGGACAACAAAGTCAAGGTATTGGAGTGGCCGTCACAAAGCCCTGACCTCAATGCTATAGAAAACTTGTGGGAAGAACTGAAAAAGCTTGTGCGAGCAAGAAGGCCTACAAACCTGACTCAGTTACACCAGTTCTGTCAGCAGGAATGGGCCAAAATTCACCCAACTTATTGTGGGAAGCTTGTGGAAGGCTACCCGAAACGTTTGACCCAAGTTAAACAATTTAAAGGCAATGCTACCAAATACTAATTGAGTGTATGTAAACTTCTAACCCACTGGGAATGTGATGAAAGAAATAAAAGCTGAAATGAATCATTCTCTCTACTATTATTCTGACATTTCACATTCTTAAAATAAAGTGGTGATCCTAACTGACCTAAGACAGGGAATCTTTACTAGGATTAAATGTCAGGAATTGTGAAAAACTTAAATGTATTTGGCTAAGGTGTATGTAAACTTCCGACTTCAACTGTAAGTGAATATTTGCATGGTTAAATTAACTATACAGGTAAATGTACAGTTAAATGTACAGGTAAGTGCATATTTGCATGGTTACATTAACTGTACAGGTAAATGTACAGTTAAATGTACAGGTAAGTGAATATTTGCATGGTTACATTAACTGTACAGGTAAATGACAGGAAGAGATACTTAAATAGCTAAATGTGCATATGATATAGTTTTGGATAATAATAATAATAATTCCCTTAAAATATAGTCCTTAGTACAGGTTTTAATTACAGTCAAATGCACGTATTGCACATTCGATATACTAAATTGCAATGAAAAAAGATACAACTGACAGGATACTAATATGCAGTCCTGAGTGATTTCAGTCCAAGAATTACTTACAATATTTCACATGATATGATATAACTGTACATGAATATGTATATACAGTCCTGAATGAATGAGTGCTGATTGAATAAGTCCTGAGTGAATGAGTGATTACAGACCAGAGAGTTACTCACGGATGAATGCCTAATTGTTAAACTAGGTCCTAACACTCCAGCAGTTCCAGGTCTGTGTTGCCGACGGCACGGCACCCCGGTGAGGCATTATATAGTCTAATAGCCGCCGGCAGGAAGGACCTCCTGTAGCGCTCTCTGGCACACCGTGGTGGGATCAGTCTTTGACTGAAGGTGCTCCTCTGCGTCATAACCATGGCATGCAGAGGGTGGGTGACCTTGTCCATGATGGCCAGCAGTTTGGCCAGGATCCGCCTCTCCGCCACCTCCTCTAGAGTGTCAAGGCTAATCCCCAGAACAGACCTAGCCTTCCTGATCAGCTTATTTACCCGATAAGCATCACCGGCATTTATGTTGGTTCCCCAGCACACCACTGCAAAAAACAGACCACAGACTGGCAGAATGTATACATTAGTTTACTGCACACTTTGAAGGACCTGAGCCTCCTCAGAAAGTAAAGTCGGCTCTAGCCCTTTTTGTACAGGGCCCCGGTGTTACCAGCCCATTCCAGCCTCCTGTCCATATGGACTCCCAGGAACCTGTATGAACCAACCATTTCGACATCCATCCCCTGAATAGGGACTGCAGTCGGTTTGGCCTTGGTTCTCCTGAAGTCCACCACCATCTCCTTTGTTTTGCTTATGTTGAGCTGAAGGTGGTTCTGCTCACACCACACCACAAAGTCATTGATTGTCCTCCTGTACTCCTCCTCCTGCCCACCCCTGATGCACCCTACAATTGCGGAGTCATCCGAGAACTTCTGCAGGTGGCATGTTGTAGAGGGTGAACAGGAAGGGGGACAGGACCGTTCCCTGGGGGGCCCCTGTATTGCTCACTGCCCGTTCTGACACACAGCTCAACCCAAGAGACTAAGGGTGCTTCCAGCGAGGACTAACCTTTCCAGGGTCTTCGTGATGTGGGATGTTAGCGCTACTGGTCTGAAGTCATTCAGGACAGTGGGGTGCGCCTTCTTGGGTACTGGGACCAGGCAGGAAGTTTTCCACAGCACAGGGACTATTTCCAGGCTCAGGCTAAGGTTGAAGTGGCGCTGGAGTATTCCACACAGTTGGTCAGCACAGACCCTAAGCACCCTTGGGCTGATGGCATCAGGGCCCGCAGCTTTCTACTGATGTAGTCTCACCAGCTCTCTCTTCACTTGGTTGGTGGTGAAAGCCAGCCCAGGTGGGGAGGTGGGGGGAAGGGGGGTGTTGAGGATCAGTCCATAGGTGGGGGGGAGGGAGGTGTTGCAGATAAGTCCAGAGGGAGCGTGGGTGGGGCTCGCTGATTGTCTCAACGGAGGTGTTGTAAGCAAAGGGGTGGTGGGACAGCCGTGAGGGTGTGTGCCCTGGGGAGCTGGAGGGGAGGTGGACAGGGCCAGTATCGAACCTGTAAAAAAATTGGTCCCCTCCGTCTGCCCACTGTTTGACTTTTTGAAGCCAGTGATATTTCTCATACCCTTCCACACTTCTCTCACCTGGCTCTGCCTCAGCTTGTCCTCCATCTTCACCTTATACCCTGTCTTCCCCTCAGCAATCCGCAACTTCAGCTCCCTCTGGACGCATTTCAATTTGTCCTTGTCCCTCTCCTTGAAGGCCCTCTTCTTCTCATTCAGCAGGGCCTTCAGGTTTCTGGTGACCCAGGGTTTATTATTTGGAAAACAGCGTACCTTCCTGGTGGTACAGTGTTGTCTACACAAACATGTATATAGTCCGTGACAAAGTTACAACATGCCAATAGATCACCTGTAGGATGTTAAGGTGCTTTGTAGGAGGAGGTGACAGGCTGTCATTAACAACCTGTCAACAAGGAAACACCTGGATCGATTCAGCAAAGAGTTTCAGCAACGAAAGAGAGACAGACAGACAAAGGTGGTAAGTATTGTACGTCTCAAAAGCAATGTTTTTCTCAACAAACATCAGAACACACTGTCAATAGAAAAATCAGAGAGAGTAGATTCTGCTAACAGGCGTCAAAGTATATTAGGTCTCTTTTTTGTGAATACTGAGGTGGACATGACTGCATGTTTTATTTCCATGTGGCTGTCTGGCAAATCAATGATTGAACAAAAACTTTAGTAGGGTGGCATCAGAAGCAATGGCTAAAGTACCAGCCTCTACTGGAGGAGGAGAGTGGCTTTGCGTTCACCTAATGGGGTTCCAGCTGAAAATACAGCCAGTGCCTGAAACAAAAACAAATCAGTTTGAAACAGAGCTTTTCTATTGAGCAACTTACTCTGAAATAGTTACAACTATCCTCCTGAAGTAGGAAACAACCAAGGTGACGTCGGCCAGACTTCAGAGACTTCAGAGACATGGCTCTGAGTAATAGATTTTAGGTGGTAAGAAATCAAAAGCATTTGTCAACATCAACAGCTGTGATGGCAGTAAAACTATGTTGATGGTTAAAACCCTCAACAGGCAGTGAGTAGCTCTGCAACACACAGGCCTCTTAAATGTTGAGGCAGATTATCCAATTCCTTTTTGAATGCTGAGCAAATTAAAAGTGATTATACCTTACAAAAGGCAAATCATGTTGCTGAAATATGGAGGCTGATTGTGAAGTTTCTCTCTGCATTGCAGCCTAGTGCTGCTGATGGAATTCAAGCACACGACGATGGCGACTCCTAGCCCCAACAACACAACATCTACCAGCCACAACAGCAATAATGCAGGATCTACAAGCTCACATCACCATCAATCCCAGTCGCAACACATGACAACAATGAGGCATCATACAATTGTCCCACCTATTACAAGACAATTTGTGATTGGTTGATACTACTGTCATAACAAAATTATGCTCTAATTGAAGTCAATGTCAATGACGTTGGCTGGTGCCTTCTAATCAGAGCCTGAGGGCTTAGCCAATGAGCGTTGAGCCCAGCTAGATTATTTCTACCAAGAGATTACCAAATAAAAATTCTGATTGGATATTTTTTTCTCTTGTATATTAACCTTTCTTTTTTCAACACAAACTGAATAAATTCAATATGAAGATCATTACAATTAAGACAAAAATTACAAATGATAATAACCTCTCTGAGGGCATAGAGGGCCCTGACGGTTCCCCACTGGATCTCCTTCAATGTGCGTATTGTTCTGAAGGGAAGTGATATTACTGAGAGGTGTGCAGCTCATTCCAAGCTCCTTGTTGAACAGGGAAATCCAGATGTTAATACATGGTTAGCAGCATGCATGCAGTCGTCACCTGATCTGAATATCAATATGCCATGATGATGCCGTTCCCATTTCTATAATAAAAAAACAATTGTTATATATTCAAAGAAATTTGGCTCAACAGAATTGATGAAATATGTAGTTAACAGGTTGAGTGGATTGTTATCCACTATGTGTGGGGGTGGGGGTGTATTGAAATATGACAGTGTATGAATCAATTGCCTCATCTGTATCACAGAGACTGCTATGTTAGATGACAAAAATGCTCCCTTGATTTCTGCTCTGATGAAGCCCACAGTTTTAGAGTTTGTGCCGTGGGTGGGTCTTGTTGGGCAGTTGGTCTCTGATGGTTATTCGACTCATCAGTAAGTGATTTGACTCTCAGTCCAACTAAAAGACCAGAGGGAACAAACCTTTCCCCTCCAGATGAATACGTCAATTGAAACATTCTACTGACCGTCATTTCTAGAAAAAAGCTGTGATGCTGCCCTTGGTCTTGAATGTGGCTAAATGGAAGTAGGAGATACATCCCACTTTCAGGACCACGGACAGAACCTCTTTTTCTCCTCAATGATCTGCACAACCTTGCATTGGTCTTGCAGACACTAACGCAACATAAGATGTTCTTCAACTATGAAGAATAGTACATGTAAGTGCCTTGCTCAAGGGCACATTGACAGATTTTTCAGCTAGTCAGCTTGGGGATTCGAATCAGCAACCTTTCGGCTACTGGACCAACGCTCTTAGCCGCTAGGCTACGTGCTGCCCTGTATTCATGCAAGTAGACCACCGATTGACCAGCTTGTCCTCTATGAGGAAATAGCAGGCATGTTTTAAACACAGTTTAAGGTTTGGTTTTTTGAGTGCTTTTGTCAAATATATGCTTTGGCCAGGATTAGTCAACTAAATGATTTGGGTATGAGTTAACAGGATATAAACTTTTAAAAGTGTGTGTGTTTTTAGGAAGGAGGGATAGTGCCAAACTCCATGCGGATGTGAAAATGATGCGGATGGGAAAATGATACGGCAGATGGGAATGATAGATGGGAATGGGAAGGATAATTCCTCTGTGGGGAAGAGTAAGAGCGGGACACAATGTGACTAACTACAATTCCCAAGAGAGGTTGCTGCGTCACTACCACAGTAGTAGTAGCACACTACCACAATAACATGAACAGTCCCACTCTAATAACACTACACACTACCACAGTCCCACTCTAATAACACTACACACTACCACAGTCCCACTCTAATAACACTACACACTACCACAGTCCCACTCTAATAACACTACACACTACCACAGTCCCACTCTAATAACACTACACACTACCACAGTCCCACTCTAATAACACTACACACTACCACAATAACATAATGACATGCAGAAACTACGTCTCAGACCACAGCTATTAGCATAGCTCTTTTAGCCATGGATGGTATCATTTTACTCACCTATACCAATGGTTACATCAATCACCTACCTATACACCAATGGTTACATCAATCACCTACCTATACACCAATGGTTACATCAATCACCTACCTATACACCAATGGTTACATCAATCACCTACCTATACCAATGGTTATATAACTCACCTACCTATACACCAATGGTTATATAACTCACCTACCTATACACCAATGGTTATATAACTCACCTACCTATATCAATAGTTACATCACTCACCTACCTATACACCAATGGTTATATAACTCACCTACCTATACACCAATGGTTACATAACTCACCTACCTATATCAATAGTTACATCACTCACCTACCTATACACCAATGGTTATATAACTCACCTACCTATACACCAATGGTTATATAACTCACCTACCTATATCAATAGTTACATCACTCACCTACTTATACACCAATGGTTATATAACTCACCTACCTATACACCAATGGTTATATAACTCACCTACCTATATCAATAGTTACATCAATCACCTACCTATACACCAATGGTTATATAACTCACCTACCTATATCAATAGTTACATCAATCACCTACCTATACACCAATGGTTATATAACTCACCTACCTATACACCAATGGTTATATAACTCACCTACCTATATCAATAGTTACATCACTCACCTACCTATACACCAATGGTTATATAACTCACCTACCTATACACCAATGGTTATATAACTCACCTACCTATATCAATAGTTACATCACTCACCTACCTATACACCAATGGTTATATAACTCACCTACCTATACACCAATGGTTATATAACTCACCTACCTATATCAATAGTTACATCACTCACCTACCTATACACCAATGGTTATATAACTCACCTACCTATATCAATAGTTACATCAATCACCTACCTATACACCAATGGTTATATAACTCACCTACCTATACACCAATGGTTATATAACTCACCTACCTATATCAATAGTTACATCACTCACCTACCTATACACCAATGGTTATATAACTCACCTACCTATACACCAATGGTTATATAACTCACCTACCTATATCAATAGTTACATCAATCACCTACCTATACACCAATGGTTATATAACTCACCTACCTATACACCAATGGTTATATAACTCACCTACCTATACACCAATGGTTATATAACTCACCTTTGCCAACATAAACTTAAGGCTTCCATGTTCAACTAATATTAGTTATTCTACATTCAGTAAGTAGCCTTACACGATCCTTGGCGTGTCCGAGCCGATCCTTGGCGTGTCCGAGCCGATCCTTGGCGTGTCCGAGCCGATCCTTGGCGTGTCCGAGCCGATCCTTGGCGTGTCCGAGCCGATCCTTGGCGTGTCCGAGCCGATCCTTGGCGTGTCCGAGCCGATCCTTGGCGTGTCCGAGCCGATCCTTGGCGTGTCCGAGCCGATGCATAATGTTGTTATTCTACATTACTTCAGTTTTTGTATTTCAACTCAACTAGGCAGAGAGTTGATTTGTGTAAAGTCTGCCTTCTCCAGCCAGCTGGCCAGATCCATGATTATCTGCTTTCTCTCAATTCCCTGCATTTCTTTGTTTCTCTGGTTGCCCTTCAAAGGATGCATCCATTTCTTCAGTCCCCCAAAGTGTTTTTTTGTTAACGCTATTCAATGTAGATGCAGAGGTATTACCTAAGACATGACTATCGTTTATTACTACATAGACCTGCTGCTCTCCTTTGAGAATGGCCATATTTCCATGGCAGATAGCTTTTACTTCCTAGTAAGTGATCGAGAATGTAGCAGCTATTCAAAATCACAGATTGCTTTTTAAAAGGAAGCATTACAGTGTGGTATTAGTTCTGTGTTTTGCATGCGTGTGGGTCCTGAGCATCTGGTGTTTTTAATGTGCCAAATCCTTCAAGGGCTCGTCTTTCTCCAATGAATTCAAAAACTGTTCCATGCTCATAATGTCTTGTACATGACTACTCTGTGATATATAAAGCCACATCTACTAAGCATTGCAATTCTATTGAAAAAGAGCGCCACAATGTGGTGGTCTCTGATAGAGGTGCTGGTTTAGATATAGATGCAACTGTCCCGGCGTCCCGGTAAGAGGACGGAGATGACCAGTAGGAGACTGGGATACAATTCACACTTTATTTCCATACACCAAACATACACACACAGCAAACAGAAAGAGGACTGATGCTAGTGAATAATGATAGTGATAGTGGTTTTATGTTCAGTGACACACTAACACACAGGGAAGTCCAGGGAAGGCCTGTCCATTCAGGAAAGATCCAGTTGTGAGTTGCAGTGGATGACAGATGTTTACAGAGACCTTTTCAACCTGCACTCCTAAAAACAAGCTAAAGCAGGAATGGGATCTGTGACCCCCAGCAGGTAGAGCCTGTGATTGGCAGACCATGGTCAGCTGACTGAGATCCCTGGCAAACTGGTCCCTAACACATAGGTGTGAAGTGCCCTATGCCACAGAACACTAGGGTCAGGCTGAGGCAGGGGATGGTAGCCTACCTCTTCAGTAAAAGGCTACAAACTTTATGTATCTTCCAGGACCAGAGAGAGGTTTAAGGAGAGGGGTTTTCAATAGCCGCCCCAAAATGTACATTTGAAAGTCAAGAAAACCCTCTTGTGAGGATGCGGCTGCATGTCCTCTTGGCCACCCAATGAAGGTCAGTGGTTGTAGGGCACCGGGTAGTGAGGTATGTGGTGGACTGGATGGAGTGGAC